>CM068367.1:542712338-543312338 GCA_034769895.1 Magicicada septendecula | reverse complement strand
TTTACGCGTTCTGTAGTGTCCGTACGCGAGCGTAGTTACGCCGTCGTCCAGTACATACCTCTTATCGTCATAAGGTGACAGGGAAAGTTTCGTTATACGTTGCGTGTACAGCTTATGACGATCGCTTCGTATACACTCGGCAGAGGTGAAAACAGTACGACTATCGAAAAGACACTCGCTGTACAATTGATGACGTAACCTATTTTTTATTGCCGTCCTTGGCACACCTTTCGCCACCTTTTTGTCGGTGCGGTCGGACAATAGAAGCGAGTAACATTTCGCTCTGAGTCCGACAAATTCCCTGATGGGTTTCCCGTGGGTTTCATCCTTGAACTTCCCCACGACCTTTTTGTTGTCGTCGCTATGACAAGGATGATCCACGGGATAGTCCGACGTGTCGAAAAGGTGGAGATCCTCTTTCATATCAGCGTACACGTCGTCAGTCCGTATACTGTAAAGTAAACTGTCTGTATCAGTCATCAGTAATGTCAATCGTTGTCCGTACTTGGCGACAGCGTACCGATAATGAAAGTCGTACATTATTAGTTTGCTGACGTCGAGTACTGTGAAGCCGACGTACACCGGACGGGAAAGGAATATCGTCCTGTTTCGTAAAGCCAGTCCGACCAAGTCATCGGTATAGCGGATCATACGCTTTAGTCGTGGATTGGAAACCAGTTTCTGCAGCCGTTGTTCGTTAGAGACTAGTTGGAAGTCTATTCGTTTCCTCACGTTCTCCAGCGATTTACCATAGACGGCGTTGACCATCAGTTTGAAAAAATCCTTTTCAAAACTGTTTGTGGCTGCCGCTCTCTTTTGCGTGTTGAAATCGATAAACGGTTTCATCCACGCTCTCTGTTTAAAACTCAACACCCTATGGATCGCTTTCAATTCTAGTCCAAGACTCAGATACAACTTTAAATTTCGAAAATGGAGAACGTATTTTTGTTTGTCGTCCAAAGTCGTCAGCAACTTGCGAACGGACGACGAAGGCGTTTCCGATCCGCTAAACCCTTTTGTATAGTGCAGACGTGTGTGGAGTCGGTGAGAGTATGGTGAAAGCTTGTCGGGATTGACGCAGGAACGGACGGGCGCCAGTGGATAATCGGAGTGGAGGTCGTGAAGTTCACGTGGATAGTGTAGGTCGACTTCGAGTATGTAGCCTGTGTCACTGTCATCGCTCAGAGTACGCACGTCCAGTGAGTCGATCTCGTTACGATCAAGCCATCTGAAGTCGGCGTAAGGGAGCGGTTGTGACATGGCTGCACCGTAAAGGTTGTTGCAGTCAGTGTACAGTATGAAAGAGGTCGGCTTTGAAGCATCGTACTGATCGATGATTAGCGGGTTGTTGGCCTTGGCATGGCGGTTGGGTACCATGCTAACGCCACCGCGAACAGACGATTCGATAAAGAGATGCTGATCTATATCCGTCAACAGCTCCAGTTGCACACCGCTCATCTTCAACATCGCGTGCCAAGCGACGCCAGGAAGCGAGTAAAGATGAGCCGGGTCGATCTGGTAGTACCGCATGGCCATCTCACGGAACGCCTCGAAGACGTCGGCCAGCAGCAGTACATCTGTTTTCAGATACAGATCGTGATATTCACCCAGCGTACGGATTCCGAAAGTCCGCCACACGTTCTGCGCGTGAGCGTAATCTTCGTCCGACACAGGTGATTCACTCAGCCTGTTGAAAAAGTGTTCACGTGCAGGCAGACGTGTTTCGTCGAACTTCTTGCTACCTGTCATATAATCGTAAGGGTAGACGCCCTTACGTAAGAGTAGCTCGAAGTGTTCTTCGAAACATTGCTTTGTCAAAGCGAAATCTGCACCGCTCGTGCGCAAGTTTCCAACCAGCATGTCCAAGGACGTGTTCAAAAATTGTAGCGTGTCTACGAAACGCAGGGCACCCAACGAGACCGATACGAAGCGTTCACTAGTGGTAGCGATACAAGCGAGATTGTCGTATTTGCCCAACCCTTGTACCAAGTGATGCGCATCGTAACCTCGTAAGTTATGAAAAAAGACGGGTATGTGTCGGGGAGTCTTGAAGTTGAGGTTACAAACGTTGTGCGCTGCGCCCAGGTATTGACCGGTCAGATGACAGTGGTTGCGCACCTTGTCGTCGTCAGTCAGAGGTTTTCCACAGAGATGGCATACGACGGTATTTGCGAAAGATATCACGTCATGCTCACTCATAGTCATAGGCACGATGGAATGTATGATTCTGAAGAGTTCACGCTCTTCGACGACCAGTCTATCGAGAAAGGTCTCTACCACGTTCTCACCGTGATAAACGACCTGAGGTTTGAAAATTTTACGCTCGTGGTCGACTATGAGGTAGGAGAAACCTGAAGGAAGGTGTAACGACTCCGTTGTGGTGGACGATGTGTGAGGAGGAGCGTCGCAGCGATGGCAAGGGACGATAAAAGATTCAAAGTCTGCGTATATCGCGAAAGGGACCTTGTGACAGTAGGTGTAATTTTTGAAACACATCACTTTTTCCTCCTCCTTCACAGGTAAACGAATTCTCTGTTCACCGTACGGTGAACAGTGGGGGACGTGTTCGGTAAGGAGCCGTTCTTCGTAGAACCTGTGCAGACAGTAATCGCAATAGAAAGAACGCCCGTCGTGTTTGGTTAGTGAAGACAATAAGCGACTCATATTTTTTACTAAACAGTAATGTTTTCGGTCGTTAGTGGTAAGAAGTAATAGATTAACGTGATGTCGTCTACCAATGGAGGGAGTTATTCTTAACGGGTAAATTTCATTGTCTTCGTATCCGAAAACATTTATAGAAATGTCAGAATTGTCTCGTTCGAATTTCACAATGTCGCATAGATGGGTGGGATAAGTTATACCGGAAGTGATGATACTGTGGAAATGTGATTTGTATTTCGATACACGATCGTTGTGCGAGTGTTGAGGAAACAGTGCGGCCAATACTGACCATACGAAACACATTTGATCGCCCGTATTGTTCACGTTGATGATGGATTTAGTACGAGACAATTCGGGGGGTGTACGGATGAAACTGGAGGCGGCCAGCGGTTGGTACCGTGAGAGAACGAGTTCTAAAGAGACGATGTGGTCCAACACCCAACCGCTACCCTCGCGCGTGAATTTATAAATTGATTCAATGATTTTTTCGTACGAAGTTTCTAAACGATCCGGCAATATGTCTTGGTCACCGATCAGCGTCGTATGGCATCGTCCATGAAAATAGGCTTCAGTCGTCACTTCTTCGTCCTCGTCTGTGTCAGCGTTTACTATGTACTTGACAAATCTCGCTTTAACCGTTATATGCCACTTTATACTACGCAATCGTGTCAGTTCGTTTAGAATGTCCGTACGTAACGTATCGTGCATTTCATCGAAAAAGGTTATGACATCGTTGACACATTCTTCGTTCTCCGTAACAGCCGTGTAAACGTACGATATCAACGCGCCACGCAACGAATGTTTACGAGCAACAGCAAACGACTGCATTCTTGGTACAATTACCTACAACAACAACAAAAAACTTGAAACGATAAAAGCAAAACAATTACTTGCTCGCTTGAGGAACAATGTAATACTGATATGAAGTTAGAAATTAATCACCACTTTATATGCACCACGTGAAACTTAGTCTGCACGAGACTTGCAGGTTAACTACAAAGTGAACGTGAACAGCGATCCCCTCTCCGCTTACACTTCAGGCTGCGCGCGCAGCTATCCGCTCCCACCACCATGATACCGAACTATTACCGTCAACGATCCCCCACTACCAATTGCGTGCGCAGCTATCTGCTCCCACTACTGTGCTTTATTTCATATCGACCAATCGACGACAGCCATCCCCACTACGGATGCGCGCGCAGCTATCGCTGAGGAGGTGAAATGCAACGCGACAAACTAACATTCTTGCTTCAGATATGGATGTGTACACATATTCTTTTGCAAGCCGATTAAAAAGCTTTTATAACATCAGTCGTCGTGGTAACATTAAATTTTACGTTCATAAATTTCCGAATGCGAACGTAAAAATTTTTGACCTAGCCAAAGCCGGGTTTATTTACGAAGACGATGGTGATGTTGTAAGATGCTGCAAGTGTAAAATACGAATTATGGATTGGGCAGTGGGTGACGATCCTGCCCAAGTCCATAAGGCGTCAATGCCCGCATGCGATTTCGTTCGTGAACACTTGTAGAAATCGACACACGCAAAAACGGCTCTTTTCAGAGCCGACATAAACTCATGTACAAACATACCCGTTTGGGTAGTACTAGGTGTTAGTACTACTACTACTACTACCGAACGACAGTAGTCACTCCAAAAGTGTGAGTGAAGACACCCATAATAAAAAAAAATTATAAATAAAAAAAATCCTCAAACAATATGCGTATACACTATAAATATCACGATCATGACTAATAGCGTATCACTCACATCGCAGATCATCGACACGATGGACGTCTATCGATACGATGATGGGAAACATTTCACAATAACAAAAGCTTCACGAAGCGCGATACGGTCCAACTTATGTTCTGTTTATTTTGTGAAGAAAAGACGATTTTGCGGCAACTACTGTACACGTTACAAGTTCGGTGTTGACAGATATCACGGACGTTGTTGGCATCACATTAAAAAACGTACCAGTGATCTGCCACCTATAGTGCTGTTGATGATAGTCTCCGATCGTATACACAACAAATCACGTTGGCTTGAATTTATCGAAGAGTGCGAACGAAACAACGTACCGATAGAACTCGTAGTTTACGAAAAGAGTATGTTCAAGTGTACCGTACGTCATGGATGGAATTTTCTTTCACGTTTCCGCCCGATTCCCGAACTGTATCGTGCCGTTCAACGCGTGCACGGTTTACACGATTCGCATGGACGGATGAACTACGCAACGGTGTACACGGACATGCTCGCATATGGAAGTTCGATCCCTCACGCTTCGTGTTGCATTGTCATTACGGAGCGCACTATTCCGATACGTACACCTATTGAAATATACAGAAGCGCGACAGCGATAGCGCCAAAGTGCGCACTAGATCCTAGCTACAACGTAAGTTTTGACGTGCGCTGCCCACCGTCCTCGTTACCGACACTAGCTAGAGGGAAACAGTTCGCGATAGTGAACAACAAGGCGCAAGGATTGTTTTCGGTACCCTTTCTGAAGGAGGCGTTGCCTACGCTTCGCGAGTATTGTGAATACTTCGGTCTGCAGTATTCGCACGAACAAGGGTACATGGTGAAAGACCGACGTTTGTACAAACAGTGGCAGCGGTGCACCGGTGCTATGGCTGACGAATTTTGGTTGTTGAACTCGTACCTGATACGCCTGCACTTGGAGTCACGAGGTCAGCGCCCGATCGCTGAACTCAAAGCTAAACACATGTGCGAGCGTCTACCCGAGAACGATAACGTCATAGTCGCGGAAATGCACGAGTATCGCGAGAACGTTATACGTAGCGTCTTATTCAAAGACATGAATTCCGTCAAGACCGTACGAGCGTTGGACACGAAACAACATACGCTCATGAGATATTACAGCGGAATGGGTCTCGTGCGTAATGGGTGTATGAATATCAGTTTAGCTCACGTTTTAACGTACTTGCGCAATCACAAGAAGAACGCGCTGTTCTTCCGTTCAGTCGAGATGATATAATTGGGTGTGGTGTGGCGGCGTCGCGACAGTCATGTGATGGAAGGCAGTCGTACCAGAACGGTACCAACGAGAGTTACGTTCAGCACAGAGCGGACGGCTTACGACGTGCCAGCGTATTGTGAATCACGGTTTGCAACGCGACGACATGAGAATGAAACAACGAGCGAAGAACGTACAGCAGACCGTTCGCAAGACTATTGCGTCGGAGTTACACAGACCAGTAAGACGGAATTTTCCGAGACGAGCGGTCGAGTTGAAGGGACTTCACGACTTGTACCAAGCGGACCTGGTAGAGATGATACCGCACGCGAAGGTGAACAAGGGATTCAAGTACCTCATGACGATGATTAACGCGTTTAGCAAGTACGCGTACGCAGTTCCGTTAAAAACAAAGACGGGTGTAGAGGTTGCACGAGCTCTGGAACCGATTCTGCGCGCTAATAAAATGAAATATCTTCAGACGGACAACGGGAAAGAGTACTACAACAGCGTCGTACAAACGTTGCTGAGGAGATATGGTGTCACACTGTATTCTACGTATAGTGAGAAAAAGGCGTCCATCGTGGAACGCTTCAACCGTACGTTGAAAACTCATATGTATCGTGCGTTCAGCGAACAAGGTCATTACCGTTGGTTGGATATGTTACCGGAACTGGTCAGAGTGTACAACGACAGCGTGCACAGAACGATCGGAATGAAACCATGTCAGGTGAACGAATCCAACGAACGCACGGTGCTACGACGGATTCACAAGAACACAGCGAGAAGCATCGACTATAAACAACCAAAGTTCAAAGTAGGCGATCGAGTGCGTATAAGCAAATACAAAATGACGTTCGCCAAAGGATATATGCCTAACTGGACGAACGAGATATTCCATGTTCACACGGTACGTACCGCCAGCGTACCCGTCACTTATTCGTTAAAGGATCATACGGGAGAAGTGTTGAAAGGCGGTTTTTACGAACACGAAATCAGTAAATCGAACGTTGGTGACGTGTACTTGGTAGAAAAGATCGTACAACGTAAAGGTGATCGTGTGAAAGTCAGGTGGTTAGGATTCGATGGTAAACACGATTCGTGGATACCCAAGAAGAACTTGCTATAACAGGGAATTGGCTTGCGGAATAGAACCAGTATGCGACGGTGCGTTACGATGACAACATGCGCGCTGTGTACGGTGTGAAAGACGTTGTGTTGCATCCTGGCTACGATGTGTACGTCGTGAACACGCCCGAGAACGAGATCGAGCGCATGCGCAGGATATTAACAGTACACGAGTATTGGCAACGGGTTACTAATCGTGTGACGAGATTCCGACTCAGCGAAATAGTACATAGAGGCACCGGATTCGATCACTACAAAGAATGTGTTTGGTCGGATCCGAACTGTGAAACGGGTCCTGACACTTGTGTGTGCAGTTACATATCTGTCGATTGTACGAACATAGTGCGAATATTAACTAGACTTTGGACGGAACAAAATGAAAATATTACAACAAGCGCACAGACTAAAAATAAAGGACGTGGACTATTCGAAATTGTGTGGCGATGGTGGTGGCGGTGGTTGTGGCAGAAAAAAACGTAAGCACGGACGTCTTCTCCCCGATACCGTACGTTCGATCATCTGCGGACCTTCCGCGTGTGGTAAGATTAACGTCATGTTCAACCTATTGTTCGATGTGAACGGGTTGAGATTCGCGAACCTGTACGTGTTTTCTAAATCATTGTTTCAACCCAAATATCAGATGCTGGAAACCCTGATGACACGACTTTCCAACGAAGGAATGGGTTATCACGCGTACAACGATAACGATGAGGTACCCCCTCCTGACGAGGTCGATCCCAATTCTATTATTGTGTTCGACGATGTGTCTTGTGAAAGACAACACAACATACGCAAGTATTTCGCTATGGGACGACACAGTGGAGTGGACACGTTTTACCTGTGTCAGACGTACAGCCAAGTGCCGAAACAGTTGGTACGCGACAACGCCAATCTAATAGTGTTGTTCAAACAGGACGATCTCAACTTGAAGCACGTGTACAACGATCACGTCAACATGGACATGAAATACGACACGTTTAAGAACGTGTGCGCTGAAGCGTGGAAAGATCGTTACGGGTTTCTCGTCGTGGACAAGGATTCTTCTATCGACATCGGTAGGTACAGAGCTGGTTTCGATCGTTTCATAGTAGTCACGTCTAACGATTAACAGCTGTTCACCAAAAAAATTGTCGAGCGTACGGGTAAATACAAGTGTCCCGCTGTCAGCAACGTTAGTCGACGTACCGACGTTTATCGAGATGGACGAAAAGAAGAAACGATTAGCCCACGATATCGACACGATCAGCGATGACATACGGAAGAAATACCGTGCGTTAAAACACGGTATCCGTGAAGAGGAAGCAACTTTATCCAAAAGTTACAAACCGATACTGGAACCGTTACAAACTATTTCGCAAGCGTTGGTTGAAAAAAAAAACGTAAAACAACAAACGAAAAGTCGACGAAAAAGATGAAGCGTGAGGAGGAGGAGGAGGAGGAGGAGGAGGCGGTGGAAGAGGAGGATCTGATGGGCGCGAGTAGTAAGATCGATATAGGAACACCGCTCCGTCACCGATCGACACCACGTTTCCTGAAAACACCCGTGATAGCCGAAACATCGGACGAGGACGACGACGACGAGGACGATCCTAGTCTCAACATCGAAAAAATGTTAGACACACCAGAAGGAAGGCGTGAAGCGCGTAGATATTTTCTGTCCAAATACGACAGCGCATCGTTAGCGAACAAGTACATGCGCATGATCGTGTCGGCCGAACGTGATCGTCTGATGGACTATACATACGGTGTAAGAAACACAAATGGAAAATGGATGATCGGTGATTCACCGTTTGAAATCGAAACGGACGATACGATCCTCATCAACGGTAAACGATATAAAGGCACACCGGGTCTATACGAACTCGTGTTCATGAAGGACCCTAACGAAAACATTTACAACGAGACGGATATGAAGGCGTACAAAGATATACTACGCGCCACCAACGCGCACAAGCATTATTATTTAGCGAACGCTCAGGTAAAGGCGAACAGAGGTGTAAAATATAAACGGATAATATCAAAGCTGTTCCCACCGAAACGTACAGGACACGGGTATAATACCGACAGAACGTATATGGTAGCGTCGAAAAAAAAAGACAAAATCGATTACGTGCACTGGGACGATCCGAATGAACTGGTGGACAGATTGCGAGTGTTGATAGCGTCACAGCGCGCTGGAAACGGTGGGCACACGAACGAAATCGTTTCAATAGTAGAAGAACTACGTGAAGCTGACATCATCGTATAAATTAGACGGGTATACGACGACTACCGTCATTAGCAACAGCATCGAGACACGTTTCACACATGTATACCACGCTAGTGTTTATTATCGCGTCCACGAGAGTCGTCGCATCGTCCTTCGAGAGTAATAACGCGAACGATATAGACTTCGCTATCGATTACTTGACGCGTTACGGATATGTGCCCGACGATAGTTTACAAGACACAGACAACGCCACCGTCGACGGCGGCGTTATTACGTCCTACCTGCGGACGTTTCAAGAGAATTACAATTTAACCGTAAACGGAGAATTGAACAACGAAACGATGAATCTGATGCAGGCGCGGAGATGTGGTAACAAAGATTTTGCGTCGTACACCTTACGAACGCATTGGACCAAGAGACGACTGTCGTGGCGATTCGTTCACGGTACCGCTGACGCTATAAAAGCGACACGACAAGCGTTCGCTATATGGCGGAAACATTCAAATTTGGAATTCGAATATCGACCCAACGACATAAATGTGGACATAGCCATCGCTATGAGATATTTTAAACACAGGTGTCTGACCTCCAAGTGTACGATCTGTGGGTACGATTTGGACGGACGGGGAGGTATACTCGCACACGCTTACTACCCGCCCGATCTACCTTACAACACTTCCGAAATACATATGGACTACTACGAATCGTGGAATTATACGAACGCAACCGAAATACCGGACGATCAGACCAGTTTTCTACAGGTGCTAACGCACGAGATCGGACACGCGTTAGGACTGGCTCATTCCCTCGAGAAGGAATCGATCATGTACCCTTTCTACGTACCGCGCTCGGATGGACCGTTCGACCTGAGAGACGACGATATAAGAGGCATTCAGCACTTGTACGGGAAGCCGTCGATCGCTATGGCGACGACGACGACGACGACGACGACGACGGCGAGGTCGATGACGAACGACACCGTCCGAACGACGACGGATTTATGTCGACTAAAGAATGTTAATCAATTTTTAATAATCAACAGACACGTATATATAGTGCACGATAACTTTTTGTGGACAATGGACCTCGAGTCGAAGCGTCTGGGTGGTGGTGGGAGTCCGCTTCTGTTGACAGATTGGTTGACGTTCTTACCGTTAACGTTCACCAAAGTTTCGGCGATGTACCAGAGACCGCGCTCCGAAGAAGTGGTGCTCTTCATAGACGGATACGTGTACATGTTCGATATACACAGTCTACAGCCGGTGAACGGGTATCCAAAAGCGATCACGACTCTCGGTGTTCGCACGCTGACAAAAATAAACGCTGCGATACACACCTACACAGGACGTACATTTCTGCTGTATAACGATATGTATTACGGTGAGATAGACGAGTGCTCGTTCATGATCAAGAAACACGGATACGTTAAAGATCGCTTTGTCGGCTTACCTGAAACCGTTGATAGCGCGTTTCGATATACCGACGGAAAGATTTATTTCTTCAAAGACGCACGTGTATACGTGTACGATGAATTTCTAAACACGATCGTGAAAGGAAAACATACCGACGGACTCTCCGTCGTCGGAATAAAATGTATAGACAGTACGATCGTATCAAAACTAATCGATTTATTACGTGAATACGTATAAATTCTGCGTACGATGGTCGACGCGCATCATTAACGAGATGAGCGTTGACAAGTTCGGCAGACACCAGAGCGCCGTCAGAGTCCAAAGGGAGACGCGACGCAGTCTGCGGGAGGATATCGGAATCGCGATGACAGAGGACGGACACTTCGATGTAGCGGGGAAAAAAATACACAACTTGGGCGAACCGCATGTTGGTAACGATGCCGTTCCACTGCGGTTCGTGCAAGACCACTGTCTGGTCGTCGATCCGTCAACGCAAGGTTCCTCGAGAATAGACGTGAAAGGTAGTAAGCTCATCAACGTCGGCGCTCCCATCGATCTCACGGATGCTGTCAACAAGCAGTATGTAGACTACACGTGTTTGCGTTTCACGACGGTACCGAACAAGAAGAACGGTACCGTCATCGATGCGCGGGACCATCGCATACAGTCTCTGAGAGACCCGATTCGTGCGAGAGACGCTGCGACCAAAGTATATGTGGACGCAAAGATCATACCGAAGGATACGAACTCTAACCTAATGGTCGGCAACGTGCGGATAACGCAGTTAGCGTCGCCTGTCAACAACAAAGACGCTGTAAACTTGGAATTTTTGAACCAGCATACAATCACAACGGTAAACGACTCTTATTTAAACGCACAAGGAAAGACTATTCTGAACGTCGGTGACGGTGGCACACGGCCCACAGACGCTGTGAACGTGCGTCAATTGGAGGACACGAAGCGGTACGCGAAGAGCGAAACGTACAAACTCGCAAAAGTGTTCCAACACCGTTGGGAGAAAGTGGTATCGTATATCTATAAATTGCATACGCACGCAGCGCGTACTTCACTCGGCGCCGAAGAGGCAGAGTTACTACTCACGAGCAAGGCGGAGACGAGCAAATTCATTAGCGATCTTGGCAAGTCCTTCGACAAAAAGGACGAGAACGATTGGAGATCTCTTTATCGACAGCAGGCGAAACAGTAGACATGTACGAACTTTGTAGTCGTGTTGATAAAAAAAAGGGGCGTGGTCTCATAGGAAAAATAGTTAAAAGCGCGGTACCATTCGTCACAAAGTCAGTACCTACACTGATCAATCGAGCGGTGGACGTATTACCTGTGGAACTACATCTGCCCGGCTACAGATTCTGCGGACCCGGAACGAAACTAGAGGAGAGATTGGCTCGTGGTGATCGAGGAATCAACGAGTTGGACGAAGCCTGTCGCGAACACGATATCGCCTACTCCAAGTATAAGGACAACGAACGAAGACGCGTAGCGGATCGTGTGCTAGCCGGCAAGGCGTGGGAACGTGTGAAAGCTTTGAATTCAGGCATCAGTGAAAGAGCGTACGCGGCGGCCGTAGCGGCAGCGATGAAAGCGAAATCGGCGTTAGGTAGCGGACTATGCTGTGGTGGTGTGCGTAAAAGGCGTCGTCGCACCGGTCGACGCAAGTCGATTCGGCGCACGATAATCAAGAGAAGGAGGAGGACGACAGGGACGGGACGACGAAGACGGACCGGTGGTGGTGGTAAAAGGGCTTCGGGACTATACCTTCGTCCGTACCGAAAAAACTAATCGAAATACCCGTGCGCCCGTTGTCCGATGGAGATCTGTACGAGTACGCGAAACGATTGCGCGTACCTCATTTCAGAGGCGTGTACATGCGCGACGCACTTCCTCGCTCACCGTGGGAGAACGAAAGCGCGATCGTGAATCTGGACGACGCTACCGGACCGGGCACGCACTGGGTATGCTACAAGAAGCGTGGTGACGGAGTCACGTACTTTGATGGATTCGGCAATCTACGCCCTCCCGTCGAGCTAATACGGTACTTTGGATCGTACGTGAACGACGTTCGTTACAATTACGCGCGTAAACAACCGCCGGACACGGTCATCTGCGGACATTTATGTTTGGATTTTTTGACATCAAACGATCAGTAAACGACGAGATGTCTTCACTTACGGTCACCGTCACGGGTACGGATCCAAGCGCACTGGTTTGTGACTTTTTTCCACCGCTCGAACTGACGGACGGTGAATGGTATGCAGGACTGCTGGACTTTACCACGTACAACTCTATACCGAACGTGGAAAGCGGAAGAAACAACGTCTTTCCTGTACTAAAGGGTCCACGTAAAACGCTAGAACTCATCAAAATACCGACCGGTGCGTACGAAATCAGTGATATCGAAACGTACCTGAAGAAAGAGCTATCAGACCCGAAATTTACTCTACGCCCTAACAACAACACGTTAAAATGTGAACTTTATTGCTCATACGAGATCGATTTCGAGCGTACAGAACACGGAATCGGTACCATGTTGGGTTTTTCCAAGAACCGCAAGTTAGAAGCGTATATATTACACACGTCGGACACACCAGTAAACATTAACAAAGTGAACGTTTTGGAGATAAGGTGTAACGTCGTACAAGGTTCATACAAGGCGGGACGAAACGACCATATACTGCACTCGTTCTACCCGACTGTCGAGCCTGGATTCAAGATAGTCGAAACGCCTGCCGACGTGATTTATCTTCCGCTTAACATACTACACTTGTGTAACGTTACAGTGTCCGTACACGATCAGGACGGTGATATTGTGAATTTTCGTGACGAAGTTATCACCGCACGTATACATTTGAAACGCGCGTAGTAATCATGGGATTTTATTTCAACGATACCGCTTTACCTACAGCATCGGTGACGAAGAGCGGTGGTACACACAAGATAAAAGTGGACGACACTTTTGGACAGAGTATCAGTAGACGTACGTCGTTGACACGATTAACAACGGCTAACCGACGCTACCTGATTTCACAAGGATTCAAACTCAAGAAAAACAAGTAATATGGCGGACAGTGGTATCGTCTTATCGGTCGAACGACGACCGTTTTTTGAAGACAACATAACACATTACGAATATCATCCTCATGCACCATACGCGTCGACGTCGCGATACGGAAATAACGATGAGATACGTATACCTATCCTGCAACAGGAAGTCTTCACTTTACCGATGGAAAGTTTCCTGTACATTGAAGGCAAGTTGAGCAAGAAGACCGACAGCACCGATACTGTGAACGTGAAAATGGTCAACAACGCGATCGCATTTCTCTTCGAAGAAATCCGATACGAACTGGCCGGTGTGGAAGTGGATCGTACCAAGAGCGTTGGCATCGCATCCACTATTAAAACCATGCTATCCGTTGGTATGCATGACGTGGTTTCGATGAAAAACGCCGGTTGGGTTGCCCCCACGGCTAACGAGCTAACACCTTCCGGTAAAAACGGTGAATTCAACTTTTGCATACCATTGAGAATGCTGATGGGATTTGCTGAGGATTTCACGCACGTCATATTAAACATGAAACAGGAACTGATACTGTTGCGCACTTCCACTGACGTTAACGCACTGTTCTCGTCCACGGATACGTCAGCTAATGCCGATATAGAACTGACCAAAATCTCTTGGATGATTCCGTTCGTGTACGTGAACAACGAAGTACGGATACGGCTGTTGGACATCGTACGCAAGGATTTACCGCTTTTCTTACCGTTTCGCAGTTGGGAACTCCACGAGTACCCGGCTTTACCTTCAACTGACAGACAGACTTGGACGGTAAAAACAACTACACAACTGGAGAAACCGCGGTACGTGATACTCACGTTCCAGACCGCTAGGAAGAACGATCTGAAGAAACACGCGGACGAATTCGATCACTGCAAGGTGACCAACGCAAGACTCTTTCTGAACGACAAATACTACCCGTACGATAACCTGAACCTGGATATCGATAATGGGCGTTACGCTCTGCTGTACGACATGTATACAAGATTTCAAAAATCGTACTATCATAGAACTCAACCCAACGTACTTCTAGCACCGACCGAGTTCATAGCGAAAGCACCGCTATTCGTCTTCGATTGTAGCAGACAGGACGAGTCGCTCAAGTCGTCACCGGTCGACGTCAGATTAGAATTCGAGTCATCGACCAATTTCCCCTCTCAGACCGCGGCCTACTGCTTGATACTGCACGATTCGCTCAACGTCTACACTCCGCTGTCCAACACGGTGCGCAGACACAATTAAACTCACTCTATAATTGTTTTTTTGCTGTAAATATTATGTTGCTTTTTACAATATTATGTGTGTGTGTATTTCATGTATGTGTTTTTTTTATATTAAAAGATGTAATCAATTTTCATGTATTTTATTTTCTTAATACCTGTAACCTCCCTCTTTCCGAACGGTAGGAGAGGGAAACGTCTTCCCTCCTATTCTTCGCTCAGTGTTTCATCAGCGCGAGTCGTGAGAGGACGTGCACGATGCTTTCGTACGATCACAAGGATGACGATAACGATCGCAACGAAAACCGCTATTTCAGACAGTGCGGTGAAGCGATGACGATCAAGTCCGTATCTCCGGACGACAAAGAAGTGCAGATCGCACTGATTAAAAAAATCATATCTCCTTATCCACGTTACAGAAACATTGAAGACCGTTTAAGGAGTTTTAAAGATTGGCCGATATCGTTGACGATAACGCCTAAAGAACTAGCCGAAGCGGGTTTCTTTTACAACGGATGCAACGATAGAGTGATATGTTTTTGCTGTGGAGGCGGTTTAAACAAATGGGAGCGAGGAGAAAACGCTTGGACGGAACACGCACGTCATTTCCCCGTGTGCTCTTACGTAATGTTAGTGAAAGATAAAAAATTCATCCTAAAGGCATTGGGTATCATTACCGAACCGGAAGCAGCAGCAGGAGCAGCAGCAACAGCAGTGGCAGCAGAGAACGGACAAAGCACCGACTCGATCAAAGAGAATAACAAAAAAGAACCGGATGCAGCAGCAGCAGTGGCAGCAGAGAACGGACAAAGCACCGACTCGATCAAAGAGAATAAAAAAGAAGAAGAAGGGGGTCCGGATCGGGATACGATGTGCAAAGTTTGTTACGCACACATTGTTGAAGTCGTACTTATTCCCTGTCGTCATTTTGTCATATGTGTGAATTGCGCAATCACTCTAAATCAGTGTCCCGTATGTAGAGCCACATACACCGCTTATATGAGAGCGTATTTCTAGTTCGTTTTCATGCACTGAGAACGTCTAAACAACGTGCAGTCAGAAAACGAACAGCAAATTCATACTCGCGCTTACCGACTGTTAATACAAAAGCAAGAACGTTTCGTCTAATGCATGAAATAAACCAGTAAAAATAGTTTAAAAAACAATGCTGCTGCTGTGACGGAAGTGCTTATAAATAAACGATATCTCACTACTTCCTCAGTGTTTCGGAAGGACGTGTCGAGAACGAACGCATGGAGCTGTTGACTTCGTACGAGTACAGACGATGCAGTGACTTAACGAACGCAGTACTGTACCCTGTAGATCTTTTTGTATACAACGTTTTGACGCAAGAATTTGTTGCACTGATTCGTGACGTGGAGACAAGGTACAAAGTAAACGTTCCGAAAAAATTCTTTACGGACGTTTCACAACATACAACGTGTCTGTTTCGTGAGACGGACGGATCGGCAGCGTTCCTTGTAGCACCGAACACATTGTTTGTAACGAAAAAAGATGGCAGTCGACGAGCTAGCAGTCATACTTGACTTTCACTGTTTCGTGGACGATAACGGAAACGAACTCGTCAAGGAACTGGCCGTTATGGATGTCACCGCATTTACCAGCAGACATTGGATATTTGCACCACCAGTGGACACGAACGTTTCGAATCACAAACACATGAGGACGAACCGATGGTTAACGGAGCATTATCACGGACTAGAGTGGAGGGACGGGGAGACATCGTACGAACATCTTGTGCCGATATTAGTAAAATACACGTTTCCTTTTAACTATGTGTTCGTAAAAGGTTTACAGAAAAAAAGATTTCTGGAAAAGCGTATCGTGCATTACAATATTATAAATTTAGAAGATTTCGGTTGTCCTAAACTCGAACAATTACGTCCGATGCACGGAACAGCATGTTTCGCGCACCGTTTATTTCCAGAAATATGTACAAATAATAGAGTGCACGCTTTACGCGAGTGGGTTATATCGGATTTTAGACTTATCAGTAGGTTTCTGGTAAATTATTAACATTTTTGTTTTTATTTAGCATCATGTCGCTTGCATAAAAATTACTGCCTTCACACCCTGTCTAGACGCATAAAAAACTAGTGCCGCCGTCTGGTCGTCTTTCCCCTTCCGCGCTCAACAGGAATCAATGACATCACTCTGTCTAGACGTATAAAAAAATAGCGGCATCTTTCGCATGCATAAAAATTACTGCCTTCATGTCAGAATAAGATTACATAACCCTGTCTAGACGCATAAAAAATTAGTGCCGTCGTCTGGTCGCCTACCCCCCTTCCGCTCTCAGCAGGAGTCGATTACAACACCTTGTCTAGACAGATAAAAAAATAATTGCCGACTGGTTGCCTCCTCCCACCCACCGAACATGACGTGTGAAAGCGGCTTCATCCTGTTTCACAGGGTTAATAATAACAGTTTACTGCTCGTTGTCTGGTTCCCCCTCCCTCACGCTGTCTGGTTTCCCCCTCCTCAACAGCCTCCCTACTTATAACGACGCAAACGAGCGTTATTTAATTCAGACCTTGACAGAGACGCAAGCGAATAGTGATTCTTCTTCATTAGAAATGGCTTCATTCGTTGCTAAGTTCGCGGACATTAGTGCTATACAATATAGGAAAATTAAAGAACTAGTAATGGGTGTAAAATATCCCATAGTGCAACTTCAAAACGTAGACAGTAAATACGGAAATGCTGTACTCGCTACTATCCAAGACTATACGGACGATAAATTGAAATATCGTGTTTATCTTCCAAGGAGATACGCAGGCGTTTGGGAAGACGATGAGTTAAAACATTTAGCACCGAACTCACTATATCTCGTTTACCGTGGAGAAAAAAACAGGGCCTACGTGGTGGACATTTTAATGTAATACTGGATGGACATCTTATGAAGTAACAAGTATATTTGTATGTCATAATGTACACATTATTAAATTTGTAATATATATAGCGCTTACATGTAATTCATTTGTTTTAATTACAATTCAATGTGTGTGTGTGTGTGTGTGTGTGTGTGTGTGTATGTGTGTGCATAATATGTATTTTAACTTGAATGCAATCATAAACTTGTAATATAGTGTGATTACATATATTTTTTAATTGTACAAAATTGACAATGTACAGGTGTTTACATATTATGTATTTTAACTTGTAATTAGTATGCATACATATATTTCTTAATTATACACAATTGAAAATGTACACGTGTTTACATATTATGTATTTTAACTTGTAAGTAGTGTGCATACACGTATTTCTTTTATTTTAATTATATGCAATTGTCAATTCAATTCCTTGTGTGTGTGTGTGTGTGTGTGTGTGTGTGTGTGTGTTTAAATATTTTAACTTATAATATATTGTGTGTGTGTGCATAATATGTATGTTAACTTGAATGCAATCATAAACTTGTAATATAGTGTGATTGCATATATTTCTTAATTGTACAAAATTGACAATGTACAGGTGTTTACATATTATGTATTTTAACTTGTAATTAGTATGCATACATGTATTTCTTAATTATACACAATTGAAAATGTACACGTGTTTACATATTATGTATTTTAACTTGTAGTGCGTGTGTGTGTGTGTGTGTGTGTGTGTGTGCGTGTTTAAATATTTTAACTTGTAATATATTGTGCTTATTGATAAAATTAAACGATATTATCTTAACATTTCATTGTATTTAATTTCAAAAAAATCCTTTGAACTAACAGTACATTTAATCATATTTTAAATAACAGTATAACACTCAATCTACAAGCTTGAACGGTCGTTGCGCACCGACCGTTATTAGATACATTCAATTAATAAAAAATCAAATTTATATTAAAATAATTGCATAATGGTAATATATTACAGAAACTAAAGAATAATTTTAAAGCAACTTACCCTGTACGAGATATTCTGTCTTTCACCGATGATGTCAAAGCAGAATCCAACGATGGTATGTACTTCAACAGATCAAATCTGTCGGCTTTTTATACATCGCTGAACCCCGCTTAAGGAAATGAAGATATGCAGTCATGAACAATAAAAAAGTTAACGACTCAGGAAGACAGATGTTCAGAGACTTGTTTGCCTAACCACGCCCGTGAACAAGGTCGACCACTACCGAATATCAGCTAACGCCCAGACGTCCTTACTACCACAATATATATTTAAATTCTTTTTTTATACAAAATAATTGTCAACTCCGAACAGACACATTACTTTTTTATACAAAATAATTGTCAACTCCGAACAGACACTTATTACATACCCCGTCACAATAATACAAATGATAATAATTTTTTTTATTTTTAAATTTAAGTTTTCAATTGTGTATCTGTAATTGCTTAAGTGTTTATTTTCAACTTTCCTTTTCCATGCATGATGCGTGTGTGTGTGTGCGTGTGCGTTCCACAATAAATCTCAGCGGAAGCCAACTGCCACTTGTCCCTATTATTCATGTGTGTTTCTTACAACAACAAACGTAGGGCCCGCTATAGCGAGCGCTAGACCAACAGGTTGGTGCGAACGTATTTTTACAATCTGTATATATTTACTTACCTATAGAAAATTACATATCAATCAGAATATCCGACACACAGACCAATCCTCGACGACGAACCGGATCACCGCGTGACCCGTTCGACGCTCGCCGGCCGCCGACGGCGGCCGGCGAACGGCGAACGGCACCGACCGGATCACGACGCAGCCTCACGAACCAGTTCGCCGTTCGCCGTTCGCCATTCGCCGTCGGCGGCGGACGGCGTCCGACAGCAGATCAACCGGACGGCGGCCGGCGAACGGCGAACGGCGAACCGGATCACTACACGGGCTCGCGATACAGTTCGCCACGACACACGGACACGCCGCCTTGCCAACGATACACCGCATCGACCGCAGCGACGTTCATATACAAAACCCGTACACTATAACACACGCAAGAGTCGACTACGGCGATTAACCAGCACGACGATTTTACAACATGGCCGAAAGGAAAAACTCCTTGCATATACAAACCCGTACACTATAACACATGCACGAAGCGGCAACGTCGACGACGTATACACCAATCAACGCACACATAACCCCACTTTATACTCACCGCCCACAACATGGCCGAAAGCCGACTACCAGATTTTTACCCCCACCACCTAGATTTTTGAATTTCCCGCCATATGACGTCACATCCGGGGTAGAACTGTCAGTTTTACCCTACTGCAGTACTCTATCTCCGCTCCTCGGAATACACGACTGGCATAGGCGATGACCCTTAAGTCTCCTTTTGAGTCTTTTTGATACAATACACTTCCCATTGCATATTGACTTGCGTCTGCATATAGCACATAATCGCCGTCTTTCTTCGGATGGTGTAGCATTAAATTTTGTTTAAACAATGTTTTGACTCGATCCACTGCTTCAGTGTGATGCTGCTCCCATCTCCATTTTCTCTCCTTTTGTGTTAACTCCAGCAGAGGTTTTACTGTTGCTGCATAGTCAGATGAGAAGCGTCGATAATACCCAGTCAATCCTAGGAAAGCTCTTACTCCTTTTACATTTTTAGGAATAGGGAAATTTAGGATACTTTGGATCTTGATAGGATCAGGTTTGATACCTCGTTCGGATATAATATGACCAAGGAACTTGATATTGGTTTTTAGGAATTCACATTTTTTATAATTGAGGGAAATTTTGGCTACTCTAAATTTCTCAAAAATAACTCGTAATTGATTTACATGTTCCTGAATAGTTTTCGACACGACGAGTATGTCATCTACAAATACCATTGTGTAAGGTGACACCTCCTCTCCAAGTGCATTTCCTAGACATCGTACAATAGCAGACAAGCTAGTGCTTAATCCAAACGGTACTACGTTGTATTCATAGGTCTTGTTTTTGTAGAGGAACGCCGTATACTTGCGGTCACTCTCTCGTATTGGTATCTGCCAGAAACTAGAAGTAAGGTCTAATTTTGTTAAATATCTAGCTCCTTCACATTTAGGAAATAACTCTTCAGCATTTGGAGCGCAGTCGTACATCTTTTCAACAACGTTGTTAAGGTTACGCATATCCATACACAGTCTAATCGCATCATCTTTTTTCTTGATTACTACAAGTGGATTCAGGTAATTGCTATGTGATCTGCGGATGACATTGTTATCTAACATACGCTGAATTTCTTGATCTACCTGCTCCTCGTATTTCATTGGAATCGTATATGTGCGTCTGACGAACTTGGACGGGTCAGTTACCTTAATTCGATGCTGGTAGACGTGAGTTTGAGTTGGTACTTCGCTAAAGATGTCCTCATATTCTTCTAACAGATCATTTATGTGTTGTTCTCCTGGCTGATCTTCTACTTCTTCTGGATGTGTCCGTTCTTCGGCTAATGTGATCTTGGGTCTACTAATTTTAAGTATTTCCGGTTGTGGAGGATTCTGTTCTTTAACAGGTGCTCTTAAATCTATAGTTTTACATATATTATTAACTGTACATGTCATTTGTCCATCTTTCATATTGATAACAGCATTGAGTCGGTCTAGCGCATCCACTCCCAGAATGCAGTCATATATTAGCTTATCAACTATCAGTACAGGTAATTCTATCTCTAATCCTTGACAGGTAATACTAACATACATCTGATGGTTTACTTTTTCCATTGATTTATTTGCTGTAGTTATTTGTATCTCCCGTGTAGGCAACTTCGGTACATTTTTAAAATGAGCATTATGAATTTTTACCCATGCACTATTGATAATTGTGACCTCACTCCCTGTATCAACTAATGCGTTAACAGGTACATTATTAACATAGAGTTTTATTTGTGGAAATACAGTATTATTTATTGGATTAATTTTATCGGTCATAAATAATTCTTCTCTAAGATCAGGTGGGAATATACCTCCTATACAGACTCCAGAATGTAGTCATTGATTTTCAGTCTTCGATGTGGACGGTTTATTACGTTCATCAGTGTTTCTCGGTGTCTCTTTCTGTTTTTTCCCAACGGTAATCGCCTGCGTATTTGCATTCCTATCGGATGTCCATGGTTTCGAAAATCGTTTCGACGAATTCGGCCATCGGTAACCTCCTTTGTAATTACCTCTTTCATTATTTTGCTCCTGCTTCTCATATGTTCGTCCATCTTCATGGCGTCTATCATATGATACATTTTTGTTTTTCGGATATTTTTCATCGTCTGTACGTCTATCTTCTCTGCCTTTATCTTCTTGGCGATATCTTTGCGAATACCACGTACCTCTATCTTGATTTTGGTTCCGGATATCTCGCTGAACTCCTCTTGGTGGGTCTCGTTCACGGATTACACCCTCCATCTGTGTTAAAAGTATTAATAGATCTTCAATGGTAGCTATACCCTGAACATGTATAGCTAGTTGGATGTTCCTGCTGAAATGATTAGCAAGCTTAATGACTAATTCTTTTTGTGTTAAAGCGGGACGTAAATGTTTACTCCTCTCTACTAACATAATGACGTATTCATCTTCAGACAGCTTACCTGGATTATATTTACCAAATTCCAGTGTATTTCGTATTCTCATTTGTATGTATTCATTCCAATACCTCCGTTCGAATGCTAGTTTAAATTCTTCATACGTTTTTAAATCGTCATTCACCATCGTGAACCAACTGGCTGCGGCACCTTTTAAGTAACGGCTTACAAAGTCTATTTTATCTTTGTCACTGAGAATAGATCCAATACTATCCATTTCTTTCTCACATTTGATACGAAATTCAATGGGATTTTCCCCTCTGGATCCTCTAAAATAGTTAATGGGTCTCTCTTCTCTAGGTACGGTCGAGTATACTAACGCTTGTGTTGGTAGTCTTCTCACTTCTCGTGTAAGTCGGTCTACTTCACCTTTTAACTTGACTTCCAGCTGATCTACCCTGTTGTCATGGTGTTGGATAGATTTCTTGATGGTGTCGTCTGATGCGGCGAGACTTTTTGTTTCTTCTTCAATTTTCATGGTCTTCCTGACATTACTCTGCACCAACTCGCTGATGACTTGTATCTTGGTATCTTGTCGATGCGTTTTTTTCGAGTTTCTGGTCCAGTATGTCGGCCATAGATTTAAAATTTTGTTGTAGTCTTTTTCGCTGCTCTTCGAAATTTTCATTCATCACCACCGCTTGTTGTTTTAGAGACTCTTTAACTTTACCTTCTAAGGTCTCCATTCGTTCCATAGTTTCTACCTTACTTTCAGCATTATACGCGTATAGTTTCTGAATTTCTGACGTGCTTGCTTCCAATCTTCTCATAGTTTCAGCACCACTAGTTTTTATTTCTTCAAACCTTTTTACGTTTTCAACGTTGCTGGCTTCTAACTTCTTCATTATGTCGGCTAAACTGACCTCTTGTTTATGTGCCATGTTTAATTTTAATTTGGTGAACCGATTTTAAAATATTTATTATTAATTTGTATATTATTAATTATTTGGATTATTATTAAATATTGGTAGTCATTTATTCATCATCATACAACCGTTATCTTGGGCGCCTGTAGTATCAGTTTCTGATAACCACAATATTTATCTAAGCTCCCCTTTGTTTACTCTACTGATAACGCTAACTGTACGTTCTTATCAGCTACATTCAACATATAAATGCACGTTTTATAATAATTACACAACAACTCTAAATATTTGTTCTACGTGAATTTATATTTATTTAACTTCTTACTAATTTTTAATTTTTTTTGTATTATGTTTTTTTTTTTTTTTTTTATTTAATCGTGCCCCACGTTGGAAGCGACATTTTCTTTTGCAACACATCTTTTTATGATTTCTTTCATTATGGATTATGAGTTTTACATGGACCTGGTTAGGGTATACCATGCCAACACTTACCTGCAGTATATGGTACTTTTCTGCTTTGCCGGCTATTAGGTGTGGGATTTGGGCTTATTAGGTATCAGGTAACGAGTTGGGACGATGTGTTTTCAAAAGAATTATTTCAGGAAGCTGAGTTGTATAACTTGTGAATAAATGAAAACTACCTTTTTAGTCTATCATTCCAATGATTATAATTGTCACCCTCAAGGTGCTTATCTTTAAACAAATCATAATAATAAAAAGAATTTCAAATATTTAACACGATTTACGGCGGGTTCCACCATTTTATATTCTTTCTTGAATATTACTTTACACATATTTTCTCTAGTGATATGTTGTTATACTGCTTTCGTCTAACAATCACATATTAAAATCATATATCTTAGTACATAATTTATAAGTTCCTGAAAATAAGACATACAATACACAGTATATACACAAAACATATAACATGGAAATATACACACATATATGGGCAGTTTCACACTGTCTGCCTGTAATTATAATTCATTTATAAAAAATCATTTTTGTTATATTGAATTTAATTATTTAATAAAATGAAAATACTGAATTGATTTCATTCTATGAAATCCGTAACCCTGTTCTTTATACATGAGAAAATAAAATACGAACTTTTTAAATGAATATAACAAGGGTTATAGTTATCGTTATCTCTATGGTAATTATTATTAATCTAAACATTTTGTTAAGGGTAACTCCCTTTTAATTATTCTACTCTTCAGCCTGCTTGGCTATCAACAATAATTAATATGAAACAATAAAATTTGTGACATCTAATATCTTGATAACACTCTTAGAGCTTCTCTGCACTCTCCCTTATTTTATCACATTTAATTTATCAAATATAATTCTTTATACAGTGCACAATCTCATGAAAACATTTGCTTAGAGTCTTTCTGCACTCTTATTAACATATTATTATAATAATCACACATTATCTAAATGTTCTGTCTTTTTGAATAAATGTCTCTATATGATATACAGTACAACATTTAAAAGTGTCTTTAGGCTTTAGTCATACCGCCTATATAATTAAATGTTTATCAATTATTTAAAACTGTTCAATTTCGCTTATAGCGGCTTTTCATTTACTTGTTGTGTTTTACAACATTATTATGAACCCTGAACCATATCAGGTCACCTGTTTTGATGATTTCATGTTACACAGATGTACACGGGTCTCAGGCGTCGGCGTTGAGTACAGCTATTCCTCTCGAAACCTCCGTCAGCGTCGCTTAGCGGTGTATGAACAGCTAGGCTAGGCGTCGTTCCTTTATCGTCATGGACACAGCGTCTCTGGCCTCGGGTATAGTCTGATGTCCGTAGTACGTAGTTGTAGTAACTCAGGTGTCTGCCGGTCTCATTGAAGCGTCTTCTGCAGCGTATCGTTCCGTGTGTACGACTCAATGAATACTTTATGAAATGAGAGAGATGCTCGTTTTGTTTGCTATATAAAATCTTATCTGTACCCTTCTAAATGTACAATTGTATCAGATAACGCTTATTATGCGTACTCCAGTTAGAACGATAAACATTGATAACAATGTTTTGTTTTAACATATATATAAAATATTCATAAATGCTCAATTTTTCTTGTTATATATCTTATATTATTAATAATAATATAACTTTTTACAAAAATATATTGTTTATTTTATAAATTACACATATATTTTGATAGTAACATCACTATCGAAACATATGTACCGGTAATTTACAAAATAAAAATATATTCTTGTAAAACGTATTATTATTAATTGTGTGTGTGTGTGTGTGTGTGTGTGTGTGTGTGTGTGTGTGTGTGTGTGTGTGTGTGTAGCCTAAAACCACTTATACGTCAACAGTAGTAGTAGTTAGTAGGAGCAGTAGTAGTAGTAGTATTATTAGTGGTAGGAGCAGTATTAGTAGCGGTAGTATTATTAGTAGTAGTAATAACAGTAGTAGGAGCAGTATTAGTAGCGGTAGTATTATTAGTAGTAGTAATAACAGTAGTAGTAGTAGTAGTAGTGTTATTTTACAGGTACTAATAGGCCTAGTGGCCGCAATTTCCAATAACATTAACTGACTATAAACTTCCACGAACGTCACTTGTTAATGTAACATCATGTAGAGTACATGTGTAGTACTCACTTTCCAGTTATTTCTTTCCGTTATAAAATTGTGTAGACATAATCTAGTAAATACTTGACGACGGTAACATTGATAGAGACAATGGATTCCAATTTCTCTTTGCGTGTTTTATTATAGGGAACATGACGTAAAAATTCATACTGTCTGCTACTTATCATTTCCTTACATTGGATAGTCATCCTCCATCGCATTACACAACAAATGTAACAAATTTAATGTAACAATAAATGTAACGTATTTAATGTCCGTACAAATTAAATATAACTCACATTTTGTATTTCTTTCATAGGTACAAAAACATGTTACAATTTAAGTTAAGTGCAGTTACTGTCACTTCAAGATACTTAGCTTTATTTGCGATTATATTTTGAAATCGCAGATTTTTCTGTACATAGTCATATAATGATACGTTGGACCTCATAATCGATATGTATAACCCAATATGTATAATTATTCTTGTCCTTACGTATTTTGTATATGGGCTTATATTCTTTTACCGCATCAACATCATTATCAAATTGTTGCTATCGGTGATACCTTTCATTTAATTTCCTCGAATAATTTTGTTTACTACGTAAATTTCCGGCGTCGGGCGGCTACAATATAGGCTAAAAATGGTTTACCTACATAGCTTCATATTTTAATGATACACAGAAAATTAAAATCTACTCTTATACAAACTTAAAATAAACTTGAATATAAGTTAATATTTTTACCGCAGGTTTCAGTGGTTTGTCACTTGAACAAACAAAAATAAAAAGGTGTGTAATTGTATACTGTAATATAACATTTAGTAGTAAACGGAGCCATTAAAAGTTACAAATTACCTCTAACAGTTATGAAATAAAACAGAAGAAATCGACAAATAAAATACGGAGGGACGTTAAAGTAGACAAACAAATAATATCAATGTCGGATCAAGGAAGTTATAACGAGATTTAGAAAATACACGTCTAACATACAGGAATCAAATATTAACATTTATAAATTATAAGGTTACAATCATCAGTTGTGTTTCACTTGATTCGAGAGAATATTAACACATATATATAAGTTTTATATCGAGAGCTGTAATGTTTACAACATTTAAGCTTAGTCCTGTAAAGTGTGTAGACTATGTACGCCTCTGTACAGCTATTACTGCTTTCAGAATTCATCGTTATAGGCCTTATGAGTCTATGATTCTGTTCAAAATTCCTGCCGCTAGGGAGAAATATTTGGCTGCACCAGCTCTGTTGTCGAATATAAATGTTTCCCCAGCCACGTATGTACTAAACTCCTATTTATGTACACAGCTTGTTTTTACTGAATTTATTGCATCAGTTTACATGTAACTAAATATACGTCTGCACCTGGTTATGCAGCAGCATGTAACATAAGCCATATATAGGCCTATATATTATTTTTAAACACCGATACATTTCACATAGACTATTCAGGAGTACACAAGTACAGTATATATACTATACATAAAATACACATTTACGTAGCTCGCAAAGTAATTAAGCCTCTAGTAAAACTAATTAAGTATAATAAAATTAATATAATTTCACTAAAAATTATTTTTATTTATCAGACTGTGGTAACTGTGGTAAAACTACAAATATTTTAGTAGTGACGTTTGGAACAACGGGAGCAGAAAGGGAGTAGTGCGCTTTTCGGACGGCTCGCCTTCCGACCTGTCGATAACTGTAACTTAGAAACTAGTACGTAAATTAGTAGCCAAATCACTAGTGGTTTAGTAAGTTATGAGCGTTGGTAACTCCCTGACCTGCAGAACTCGCTCACTGTTCTGAACAATGCATATTTAACATGGAATACATTTTGACTTTAGAAAATTTTTAATTATTAGAAATATTACGAAAATCTCGATTACCTTACTGTTTTTTGGTTAGTAAAGTGACAATTTAGTAATCACACAATATATGCTAAAAGTTCCAAGCAATCGGATTCACGTTAGAATTTCCTTTAGTGTGACACCCGGCTGAATTTTCACAATTTATCAAATTTTTAATCTCATTTTTAGGCACTGTGGTAAAAATGTTTTGACATTTCCAGAAGTAAGCAATTTATTAAGATCTTGGTGAAAATTTTCTTTTATTTAATATTCCAGAGAGAACATTTTATCGTAAACGTTTGCCCCGTTTCGTGGGGCACTAGCGTCCTCTAATTTTAAAATCTCCCAAACGTAAAATGCTTTTTAATTTGTTACGTAAAATGAGTTTTTTCTATATCATAAAAATTTTCATCCACATTTAGTCCCTGCTGTTCCAAAACTTAAAAGGTTTTAAAATTGACAGTAAATCAAAATGTTTATTAAAATTTTCTTTAAATTGATACAACACAGACACTTTGTTTAAATTCTGACCATCTCGCACTTTATCCTCACACCCCAAATTTTTAAGTGTATCAATCTCAACAACAATAAGGTTCTGAGGGTTCTGATGGGTAAACGTATGGAGACGCATGCCAAGTTTCACGAAAATCGGATGATGCGTTTATAAGTTATTATGAGACATAGCCCAGACATGTAGATAGATAGACATAAAGAAAGACAGACAAACACCAAACGATCAAGTTAAAACAGAGAACTCACTTCTCACGTTCAACTGTACTGCTTTAAATAAAAAAATATTACTTTATGAAACGTTCTAGTTTTAAGTGCACTGAGAACTGTGTAGTGAGTCGACATTAAGAAAGTATACATTCGGGAAGACATCACATTATTCTTCACATCAACTAGCCTACCTCCATTAAAGTCAATAATCCTATGCGCTCTAATAACGAAAATAATCAATCTCTAGACTTGCTAGCTCGAAGTAACAAATACAAAATATTTGAAGTTTGTGCATTTTAGACTTAAAATAGATTAGGTGCAACAAAAATAGCATAAATATAGGCTACTAAACAGCAGCTCAGATAGCGAGCCGCTCTACTAAACAATTCACCTACGTTTTGTGCACTAGTCGAGCATGGTAACATTATGCTAGTACCTACTTCGAATTCCTCAACTCCAAAATTATAAACCTTTTGGTAATAACGCATTCCATAACCTATTAATTTTAAATAAAATTTCAGAACCACAATTATATTTTAAACTTATGCTACGCTACGTTGCCAGAGTTATCGAAACAGAAACAGATGTTTTAGCATTGACGTTTGGTGCAACGTGAGCAGAAACGGGGTAGCGCGCTTCTCCATCCGACAACTCGCCTTCTGGGCTTCCGATTACTCTAAAACAAGGTATCTTTTAAAACATTAGGATATTTACTTGACTCTGAAAGATAAACCTGCGTCATTGAAACGTATACATGAAACGTAACTTGCAGTAAAATATTACACCCGTGAGACAGAAATACTCGTTTAGATATCCCCTTTACCAATAATCTCTTATAGGGTAATAACTAACGCAAAGTAACGATCGAACGTCACTCGTAAATTTACATAAATCCAGGTTCCGCATAAAACTTGGTCGGCCTATATCCGGAGTTGTAGTTATTACCGCAATTTTAAAATATAATTTTGAATAACAATGTGATGTACACAATACGTTTTTATTCTGCATATCTTGTACAAAATGTATGCATAAACAGCTACAAGATTAATATGGTATTAGTATATGACCTACAGAGAGAGAGAAAGAGAGAGTGGGAGAGGGCGTGTCTGTGTGTGAGAGCGCGCTTTAGCTCTGTACGTTCATTAATATAAAATATATTTTATTATTAAGGTGTGTTTGTTCATTGAAAGTTATAAATATTGTAAGGGTACATATCTTTAACACACACTTTTGAAGCCACATGATAAGTATCAATTATTAAATGATTAACACTATAAATAAAAAGGGATGGATCAGAGATAAAAGAATGGGTAATTAACATAAAGATAAGATCATACTGCTAAAGGTAATAAAACAAGTAACCTCTGATAAGAAAAAAGTAGCCAGCAACAAAACAAAACTTGAAACGATGATAGTATAATACGATTTAACCAAAATAACCCAATAGATGGTAAGGGAGTAGGCAGAACCAGCACCTATACCAGTGAGATGATATATACGAACAATATAAGTAAGTGAGTAGGTAGAACTAGCACCAATGCCAGTGATATGATCAAATACAATGAAACCAAATGAGAAGGTGAAAGCCAAAATATAAATGAAACAAAGTGAAGTAAACTGATAAGATATAGAAAGACACATACGAATAATATAGAACAGAAAAGGAGAAATGTTACACTCGAATAAGGTGATGAAAAAGAAACCAATAAATTATAAGTGTAAATGATAATTATTAGTATCAACTAATTAATCAATGTAAATAAAGAGTAGTAAAATCCGATGAAGTAATAACTAACTAAAAGTACACTAACCAATTAAATAGAGAGTAAATGTTACAAATAACTCTATCATGATATGTACTTGTTAAAAGAATAAATAACCAATGTAAAAGGAGAGGTAATTAGATGATGAACATGATATTAGTGAGAAATAATTAATGTTAGGGAATACCCACCAATAACATTTAAATAAAACTATAAAAAAGTGCAAAAGTGATAGTGTAAACCCTACAGAATAAATAGAAACCCTTTTGATAGTAATAAACGCCAAAAAATCAGTGAGAAACACTAAAGATTAAAGGTGCAGTGTTAGTAATTAAGGATATCATTAATATTAGGATTAAGATTAATTGTAGATAAGGAATATAAGGATATTTACGGAAAAATCCCAGGAAGAGTTAAATGTTAGTGTTACCATGGATAGAGAATAAAGTTTATATTAGAATAGAGACATAGAGTAAATAATAGATAAGCAATATCAATAAATACCCTATGTTCAAGGGGATAGTTAATTAGGTAAATAAAGTAAATGGTGTGATGATGTTTAGCACACATAAAAATAAATGAGAAGTAACAAATTGTAAACAAGAGTAGCATAAATAACTGTTAAAGAATTGTTCGATTAAGTTTGTAAGTAGGAATATGGCTGAAGAGTTATGCAGCCCATAAACCTAAATGTTATGTTATATTTTTATAGAGAATAGTGAATCATAGACCAATTATAAACCATAGCAATATAAATAAGAAAAAAGGTAAATTCACATCAATCTAGTAATACTAGGAAAGCAATTAGAACATAATAGACAACCATGATATGTAAACTAAAGAAAACATGCAAATATTATAAAACAGATCCAAAACAATTCAGCAAGCAAACAAATCATTTGTAACACAAGCAAAAGATGTATGATGGTAAAATAATGTGTAATTAGTATAATATATGGAAAAACAGACAATTTCTGCTTAGGCCTATGCAATGCCTAACTGTATAAAACCAATAACAACAAATTGTAAGAATTGTACTATGATATTAGCAAATCCAAGGGAAGTAAATAGTAAATAATAAATAGCGAATAATATTAAGAGATAAATGTTAAATTTAGGACATAAAATAAAAAAGAAGTGTAATTAAATAATATCAACATAACTGTCAAAACATAATACATAAGCCAACACAACCTTATGGGATGTTAAATTAATCTTTGAAACAAAATACAAACAGTGGTGATAATATCTCATACTTAAATAAGAGTACCGAAGATTAATAGCAATCAGAAGATGTTTAATCATTTTGAATAAAAATTCAAATATTCTAACAATGGTCTTAAGTCATGATCAGCCAATCAGGATCTATCAGTAACCATGACAACGGAACGTTATTGATGAATTTTCCGTTGAAACCTATTATTCCATAAGTGACGCTTGAGACGAAGAGACGCCAAGCCGTAGATGGCTAAAATTTTAACTTAAAACAACCAAAAGTGACTAAAATGTACTAAAATAAGGAATCAGACCATCTGATGAAGTATTAATGCACTCAACTGAAACAACTGACCAGATTAATTCATTCAAAACTAAGGAACTTCAATCAAATAAGACGAAGAAGACGCCAGACATGACCAAATCCCAAGACGAGTGAAGATTGATGATCAAAACGATGACGCAACCCATTTCAACTGTATAACACCACACCATAGGTCTACCGATTGTTAAGTATTGCGGAATTACCTAAAATTTATAAATAAAATCCTTTCTAAATAATTTCTCACAATAGGTAACTCTCACTGTAACTGATGATATTATGTCTTTCAAAGATTAATAAAAAATATTTATGAATACCAGTATTAACTATAAGATAAAATCTGTATAAAACGATAGCACAGACACATACACTTTTAAAGATCACAGAGTTGAATTCAATGTAAAACTTCTTTCATAATTAATAACCACAATTGTAAGGTGGTGTACTTTATTTAAATATCTTGTTCTAACATTTTTGCCGTACTCAAAAGGATCCAGTGGCAATTTCATTTGTGTAAATAAAGTAAACACGGCGACATTTTGCATCGTCAACTAACTTTCGCTGCCACACTGCTCTCTGCTTAGTAAAGAATTAAATATTTGCCGATGCTAAAAAATTATTATAATAAATTCAATTGTATAACTATTATTGAAATTTCATGAGCTATCAAGCATTAATAAACAAGTACGAATCTTTATCGACTGTCCTGTAATTATTTCACATGTATTATGTATGTTGTGTTCTGTAGCAGTGAATAGAAATTTTGACCAAAGTATATGTTGGCTACACGTTCCCCCCAGACTAGCGATATTCGAGTTCCCGCCAGTCGGCGAATAATTCGAATCATTCACCGCAGTATCGTAAACAAACAAACTGAGATTAAATCTTTTAATTGTTTTGTTTGGAAAACAATTTGGCGCCTATCGGGAAGAAAATTCAAGTGAGTTAGGACAGTTAAGGACGTACAGACAACAACAAGATCCGGTACGAGTTATTAGAGCGTACGCGATCGTCATAATCAGCGACAGCTGTCATTAAAAATTAATACATACTACAGATTATCTAACAATTGATAACAAACGAATATAAAACCACACATAAAGAACAGAGGGTTTTATACAATATACATAAATATATAAATGTTGAAATATGTATCACAGTTACAAAGTTAAAAAGAGTCTTTACTTGCTCTATATTTTATGAAGAATTGTTTATAATTTAACTTTCTTGGAATTTGCTTGGATAAGTTGGATCGGTTTGGACGATCTCGCGGGCCTGCTCCTGCTTTCACACCGGACGTCGTCCTATTAAGCTGGCATGTCGATATCGGGGTTTCCTCGTGGGCGTTGCGTCCGTCCAAGTCGCTTGTGATTCAGTCTTCGTTGACAGCCATCGGTCATTGAAGATCTTGAAACCCGTGCCTTACTCCGTGGTCTAATTCAGCCGCTCCCTCGACGATAAACTCCGACTTCCCAGATACTGCGAGAACCTCTTCATTATAGACTGTGAAAGACTGCCTAATGCACGGCTTACCCGTTTTTTTATAGATTTACGCACATGACGTCATTTTTACATGTTATAACGTTTTAGATTTTACTAGAAAATCGAGGATGTGTTGGTATACATGCATTTTCTCTTTCTAGACCTTTCCAAACGTCGTGTTTTTAACTGCATGTCATTTCATGACAAATAACTTCGTCAGTTTTTAAATAGGCTACTATTAAAATAAATTTAATATGAAAATAAATAATTATTAACAGTTATTCCATTTTGCACATTAATATGACTTATAGTGCCTCTGTTAATTGGCTCACTGTTAATTATCTTCACATAATTCGTTACGTGCACAAAACTTATTCACTTTCACTCTACACTGCATTGCTGTTTTTTATTGTGTATTATCGTCTTTAAGGTACGTTAATATCTAGTGCTTAATTTAATAAGAATGTTGTCCTATAACATCTACACCTCTTTGCATAGGACACAAACTAAGGATTATTGTAGATATTTTCCTATATATTCACACAAAGTGTGAATTTTTATTTCATTCCAATGTGTGTGTGAATGTGCGCGCGCGAGCTCGTGTTTGTGCACATATAGTTTACTTTGAACGAAGTAATAATACATTCTGTTTTTAAATAGGCCTATTCAAAGGCGTCAGCCAACAACAAAATAAGATGCATCTGTCTAGTAAAGTACAGGAACACAGTATATGCATAAAGTACAATAACGCTGAGGTCTCAGAATAAAGACATTTTATGGCCGTTTCATTATGACCAAGATAAAGCAGTTTACCTAATTGTAGTGATAGTAAAGGTTATATGATTACACGCATCCCCAATGCCATGTTATTTTGTTTGTAATCACGAAAGAAATTATAATAAACTCCACAAAAGTTTCGTGTTGGTCAACGTACAAACTATTTTTGGTTAACGTAAAAAATATAAATGCTTATTATGTATAGTGGGTCGTGGATAACTTATGAGCAAATGTAGTCTATAGGCACTGGCAACTAATAAATTACACACACAGATGCGCGCGCGTGTGTGTAAAATGTAAATAGCAAAACAATAACGTTTTCCTGCAAATGAATCATAGAAAGGTAAGGTAAGGTAAGGTAAAGTAAGAAAGGTAATCGTAGTAAGGTATTATAAATAATTTATATACGTATCGTAAAGATAAGTTCCATCATCAACGGTTTAGACACACACACACACACGCACGCACAATCACATAAAGGTATGCACACACTTGTGTATTTATTTATGTTTTGCACATCGCGCATATACTGTTTACGTTTATTTAAAATTACTGAAGCCATATACAACATTTACATTCACTTTCGGTGTAAAACGGTCCAGTCGCGACTGATTCTTACCTAATAAATGTAATTAATAATAATATATATTAACAAACTTATAATATTATAATACAGTATATAATATTGTAGTCATACAATATAAACTTTACATAACGTCCATAATTGTTATTATTTCGTTATTTGTATAATTCATAACAGGTTACAAAAATATTATAATAAAATTCGAATGTAAAATTATGTATCAATAATTTAATTATAATAATGAATATGGTTATTTTAAGTTTATAATTATAGGGTAATTAAAGTTAATATATGAAATATTTAAAGCTCAGTGCGTTTTGTGTGTTGAGATAAGAAGGTGCATGCATTTTTCTCCTTCAAATGAACATTTGTTGAACGGTATTTGCAAACCATAATTCAAATTTTTGCAAACCATAATTAGAATTATATATTGCTACATATATGACTTAGGAAAACCACGGTATAAATATCCTGACATATTTTCATTCACACATGTCACTGCACTCACTGCAGGTCACTGAATATCACTGCAGGTTTTGTTCACAAGAATTCACAATGAATATTCAACATCTTAAAAAAATGCTTTCAAAACTTGCCAAAAGTACCAAATTACCATTCTTATTACCTTACATCAGTATTCACAGAGTGTTGTTTTTTCTTTCTGCTGTAAAACTGACAAGCCCTTGAGTATGTCGGGTTCTCGTATAGCATCCGTAACAACAAATTTGAATTGCAAATAGCGTTTAGCACCCCTCTTCATCTTCATTCCTTGTTTTCGAACTTACATTGCCAATAATAACATTATAGCGGTACGCATTTGCAGGGTGCTTTTATAACCGGAATTCCGTAACACCCAAATTTTATGCTGCGATATTATTAAAAGAAACATTTGCTTAGCGGTTAATATAAGCCCGTATTCATAAAACATAACTCCTTGTGTCTTAGTACGTATGGCTACACAAAGATGGAAGTAAAATTTTATGGTACCTGATCACTGACTGTGTGAACATTAGGCAATACATTATCAACTGCCATCCATCTATTACATATCAGACGCCCTATGAATACCAGTTTCCGGAAAAACCTTATCTAAGTAGCCAGTAAGCCATGGCGTCCGCATTGTACCAATCTGGGGATTAAGACGTTGGCAATATATCATTTAAGACTATGACTAGCTAGTAACTTGTAAAGTTTTGATTTATCTAAAAATAGCCTTAACTTTTTCTGTTATAGGCCTACATTTGTAATCCTGATCTAGGGCGATTACATTAGCATCATATAAAACAAAATTCATGGAAGCCGAAATAAAACGAATACCTTGACAACGTGTGACGGTTTTATTAAGAACAAGGTAACATGCTAATAAGTTAGGAAAATGCTACAATATGCTACAATTCAAGTAGGCATTCCGAAGCAAACTGAACACTAACTTCAATTTACATAGTCAGAAATAGTGCGTTAAGTTTTATTTATAGAATAAGGTTCACCGAGAAAAAATGAAACATATAAACGTCATTACGCCCTAACTGCACATTTTTAAAGTTAATTCTTAGAACTCATAAGAAAAACTCGGTTATAGTAACGTTAAAGTATACGATAATAATATTTTTAAAATATCTTAATGTTATGGTAGAGGCCGACATACTTGCAAATATAAAATCTTTTTTTTTGGGTCACACTAGAATATTGGAATTGAAGGAAGGGAAAGTGAGTTTTGTTATGTTATGAAGGAAATTTATATATATTTCATAAATTTTTTCATTTACTACTTAACTTCAAACAGTTCAAAGCAATTGGTTTTCTCTTCTGTCTAATGTCACATTGTTTACGAACGCAGTAAATATTTAGTTCAAAATTTATAAAATAGACTATTAGTTTCTGGGTTATATACGCGTACACCTTTCTCTTTAAAGGTGTGTGTGGGTGTGCGTGTGTGTGTAATACAAAAAAGTGGTAGAGACGATCAGTTGAAAAAGTTGTTAGCACTACAACAAAAGGTTAATTAAAACTCAGTGTTGTTATTTATTGCTCTCTACAACATTCATTGTGCAAAGTGTGTACACTCCTCCGCAGTCTAGGTGTAATTGTAATAATTCTAATTGCATAAAGCTTTTAATCCTTTGTAAAAATGATGATTTAAATTAATTGCTGTTTCTATCTGTAAATACAGGTGTCGTATGAAAGCTTTTTAGAAAAAATTGATAAGGTCTTTAACCTTTATATTTCATATATGACTAGTACCTACTAATAAATAAAGTGTATTAAGTGAGTAAACAATAGTGCATAAATATTATAAGATCAATAATACACATTACAATCTATATGTAATGAACTATGGAAATTTTATAGTTATGAAAATTTGGATAATTTGAACACTACACTCAGGAGAAAAATAACATTTCACCTACCTTCACTAGTTAGCCAGGAACTAACAATATAGCCTACCTTTTCGAAGTGTTTGAAAATTGAATGGACACTTTACAATTTTTCTTCTGTCTTGGAAATGCAAAAACGCAAAGTAGAAATGCCTTATAAGATTAGTTGCGATTTCGTTAAGCTTTAGTTGCGTAAGAACGTCAAGCTTTTCAAACATTTATACAAAACGACGTACCATGTAACATAGCTACTTTGTGTCTTACTTGGTAAAGACATTAATTGAAAATGTAGTCTGTGAACGGCAGGAGACAACACAGACTACCCTCGAAGGTAACTAAATTTGACACAGAGATTTCTGTGTCTTTCTTTCTACTTTCAGACTAGGTTTGCTTAGTATATATTTTGAATTATTTTCCAAATGTAACTTCATGTTTACTATGTTTTTGATGAGGTTTGTAAATTTAAATTATTATATGCTCCTTATGTGAGATTCTGTAAAGTTTATAATCATTGTTATCAATTTATTAATATTTTTCATTGTCTTTAGTTCCATTTGTCTTTTGTATTTTAGTAGGCCTATCATTCACTGTCGCCATTAACATAATAACGTATAGCTATTGTTTACATTGTTAGTGCAATGTGATATGTAGGGAAGGTTACATCAGCAGAAATAATATTTCTCAGGTTGGTCAAAGAGTGCGCGTAAATAAAAACAAAGTAAGTAATGCACAGATAAGGCGAGAATTACAAAGTTTTAAATTACAGGATATAATTACGGAATACAAAGCCAACTGATATACGCATTTGGGAAGAATGCAGCAAGATCGCATTTCGAAACTTGCCGTAATTATAAACCCATAGGGTATCGTAGTGTGGGGCGTCCGTTAACGAGATGGTTTCCGGAACAAGCAATGCAGTCTAGTCCGTGAAGTAGAGAAGATGATGATGAAATGCACGTTGTAATATATTTTACTTGTTTTATGTCAAATATGTGATAACGAAGATTTAAGCAGGTGGAAAAGATACTTCGTGAAATAGACGTCTTAATAAAAGACGACTGCCTCTGTACGCTTCTTTTCGTGAATGATCAAATTGTAGCTTTCGACAAACAGATTCTACTTACAATAATCTAAAACACCATGAAAAATACAGCCCTTGAGGTCTCGACATAATTTTCAGAAAATCCGACCAAGATGCTTATTCATAATTAATCTAACTTTTTTTTAGAAATTTCGTCTGTCTTGGAAACCCAAGAAGCCAAAATAAAAGTTTATCATTTGCCTTATAAAATTCGTTACGAAACCGTAACACGTCAAGGAGATAATGTGTAACGGTTATTAGAGGTGGAAAAGGCAACAAATGGTAGTTCGCATAAAACAAAAAAACAACGCTGGTCTTAAAGTGACGTAATGGAAAAGTGGTAAAAGTGATTTAAAATAAATGGTTATAGACTAGATAAATTCTGCGCTTTAGAGAAAAAAAAATATTGCACAAAACAAAACACATAAATTACTTTAAAATCTTAGAAAGTATATACTCATCTATGGCTTTGAAACTTGTGAGGTAGCCTACATCAAAAGAACTCTTGAAGGCTCAAAGCAGTACAGATATGTGTACACAACGATGGTGATACATTTGAAACGCTGTTTTGTTATTGCCACTTAGAGCAAACTTCTGATTTTTAAACCAGTTTGAAATTCTTAGCCTGGCATCGGACAGCTAATTAAAGTAAGCGTATTTAATACGTCGATGTGAACAAAAGAGAATATGAACTGAAATTGATACACCTTATGGGGGACCGAGGTCAGTTGCGACCCAATCGTACAAAAACCAGTCAGTTGCGACCGATGAAAATTTCAACCCGGTTAATTGCAACCCGGGCAACTGTGATCGAAAACATCCTATCAGCTACAGATATAGAATGCGTCTATCGAAGGCATATGAAGAGATGCAGGCTCACGCCTGGAATGGTAGGACGTACGACTGTTTGCAGTGTTTATACACTTTTGCAACCAATCAACTTTCTCTGTGTTCATTTAACTCTACACACTGAGCTCATATATGTCACGTAGTTCGAACGGAGTCTTAGTTTTAGATTTTTTTCGTATTTCACGTAGCGTTGAAGACGAGTAATCATTAACCACTATATGCCACAAATACAAACATGTTAATAGCAACAATTTCAACTTTAATTTTACACAATACCGAATATAATTTATTATTCTAACTCATGTGCTGATTAATAACTGTGTTCGGGAAAGTAATACTTTTACTCTAACGGCAAGCACACTTACTTCAGTGTAAATCAAAGTGATGGCAAAATTTACTTTACATAAGTTAAATCTATCACTTGGACTGAATTTCTGAAAAACAAGGGATGTGTCCTTAGATGTTATGTAAATTGCAGTTGTAATGCAAGTTTTAGCTGGGTACTAGAAAAGCCGCATTAGTAGAGTATACAAACGAACAAACGTTTGTTCTTGTGTTGCAAGCGACTAAGTTTCGATGAAGAGAACACGTTCCACATAAAATATCGCTGCTTGGAGGTGTTGAAAACTTCAGGATTTACAGTTCCCAATTCGCTAATAACAACAACTTTAAAAGTAACAATGCCCCTACACCGATGTAGAGTTTTAGCTCTAAATACACACCAGACGATTACACAACATTTTGTATTACCTTAGCTAATTTTGGATAATATTAGCTACTTTGGGAGATTGAACGCCATAAAATGAAAATAAATCACCTAATATTAAATGCAACAACATAAATTAGAATAATAATAATAATAATAATAATAATAATAATAATGAAACAAAAATAATACAACACCTAATGGGAATATACGTAATAATAAAAATATCATTAAAATTTTTATTACAAACTAAGTAACTAATTGTTCTATACGTTTCATACTAAAACAATAGTATTTTATTTAAAAGAAAGCAAACTATAAAATCTATATCCAACGATGTAGGTAGTGTGTGCACATTAATGACGTATTTCAATTGTGTTCTTTTACCCTTTTATAACAAAGAAAAATAAACATTATTCTCGTATATCAGTAGGTACTTTAAATAATACGTACTCACGTACTACTCAGTAAATTATATGTGAAGTGATAGTGCTTCTAATTCTCTTATAATTTACAATTGGCCTCATGTTTGCAAAACTTTTCCAAATATGCAGGCGCAGGAAGTCAACCTATTCAACTACAAATTTGGTAGCAGGGCTTTCATACTTATGTTTGTAATTTTCTAACAGCATAGAAAACTAAGAAAAAATTTGATTCCGTTGGCTGCAGTGTTGGAGACCACCCCAAACGCACACATTTCACAAAAATATACCTCGCGGCATCTTTTTCCGACACAAGAAATTTGTCTCTTCTTATTTCTCTTTGTACCACACTTTTAAATTAACATTAAGCATTTCTACGTTTGCTTGACGAACCTGGGATGTGTCAAAATTACATTATTGCCCATAGAAATCGACAATTATTTATAATAAAAATAGACAATTAAAGCATGCTTGACGTATTACAGCATATCAACCACCTGGTATTTTGTAGATGTACAAGTATTAAAAAGAATTTTGTCTCCATTAGTTATGAGGTCAATAAAGTATTTAAGTCAGATTTGAAGTTAGATTACAAATCAGGTTAGACGTTTTTGTAGAGATCAAGGTGTGTTTGTAGAGTTTAACATATACGATCTGTGACCTCATTTCTCAAGATGTGACCTTTATTATAATATAAATAACATGAATAAATTAAAAAATAAATAAATATAATCATATAAGTTGTATAGTAATTGCTTTTATAATTTGATATTTAATTTTATGCTAACCGTCACTTGATTGATTTTATTGTATACGCACTACGCACACACAGGAGTTCCTGTTCATTTATTACCATCATTCGCTTCTGAAGCTAGAGGCTACACAGCCTATTTCATATAGGAAGTAATAAAGTACTCATGGGTGTACATTAAAAACGGCTGTTTGAAAAATGTTCTCTTATCATAAACAAATTGTAATTATCAAGGTTAATAATTAATTTGAAAATTTCAAGAGAGACTCCACATGATTTAGTTATCAGTTTGATAGCAGTGACATACAACACTAGGAGTAAGGGATAACAATCACTCTATGGTTATGCGGTCACAGATTTAACTTAGTCCCTACATCTTGCGACTCGCAAAAGTATGTGAACGGTTTTTACATTTTTTTTGTACCCAATAATAAGGACACAATGAAAAGTAGCATTTAATGATTTGGATCGTCCTTTTTCTTTATGTATCAGAATCCTCAATATACTTTTCTGTTTCAATATTTAAGTGAAATTAAGTGTAAAAGTCGTAGCATCAACAGAAAAGACGAAATAATGGTTAAAAACAAAGTTTATAAAATGTTTGTCTATGAATGACGTGACATTTATGTAAAATGCTCTACAGTATTTTGAGAAATATGTTAGTGTACACATGTCTCAATTGAACTTGTGTTAATGAATTTTGCGTGTACTCCTTTTTATAATGAAGATTGTGTAGAAGAATTCTTTCAACTATATTAGTTATAAATTACGTGATACACTCGAGTGTTTGAATGAATAACAGCCCTTTTATTGTTTAACAGCCACGTTTCATCGATTTTACTGTTAGCACTAAACAGTATAAAGTTTCTAATCTACGAGGCATATTAGGCACCAGAACCGTTAATAGTATCCAAAATTAATTGAAATTAACTATAGAATATATACAATACGTATTGAGTTGAATTTCAAACTTAAGAACTTAGAGAACTTTTATTGCTTAGGTTACTGACTTTTGAGTGACGTATTACACAATTTTGTCTGCTGCAGGTCTACTCATGTGTGACATTTCACCTACGTTTTCAGTGGTCTTACCAAAATTATTTAAGCTATCCACTGATATATTAAGTCAAAAGTAGGTATGAATGCTATTGTATTTGTCGTAAGAAAGAACAGCTAACATTTATATGTGGAATGTTTCAAAACCATTTAGTGCAATAGTAGGAGCGGACGCGATGCTAAGAAACGTTGACACGTGCACAAAGCTGGTGTCAGAAATGATATATTAGAATACCGCGACTCATGAAGAATAATGAAACCGCTTCCGTTCCTTCTTCGTGGGAAGCGAGAACGACGTGAATTACTGAGGATATTTTGAGAACACGTTTTGTGAACGTACGTACGTCGTGAGTTTTCCTTAGCTGCCTTCTAATTATCCCACTGTTGAGTGAGACTCAAGGTGAGTGTATGGAAGTAGAATATTTCTATTATTGCGCAACAATACGTAAACTCTACGATGACAACCTGCTACCATAGTATATTGTGGTAGGCCACTATGGTTATTTCTGACTTAGAAACACTGTTGTAGAAATAAAATATTCTGACTTAATTTCACTTTGACCAAATTCTTACACTGATATTATTTTATTTCTTGAACATTCCTCTTTGATTTTGCTAATAAAAGCAAAGTTAAATTTCTTTTTTTTTTTACTTTTTTTCAGGAAAAGCGAAACGTTTCTTTTCATCAAAACGTTTGTTTCAGAATCCTTTATTCAGTGCCGGCAGTCAAATTGCATTTTCTTCTACGAACTTGACACAATACTGTCCCCATAACTCGGCTCTATCCTATTAAGTGAAACTATTACTAACAGCCCATTTACAGAGTAGGCCTACCAAAGTGATGGAGAATCTAACAATCGCCTTTTCCGTCTTAGATTTGGTGAAGGAAAAACCATGACTTTTACCGACCTGCAGAAGAGAGGGGGCAACGATAGCTTATTTGTGTATACAAGTGACTAATGGAAGCAGGGAGCGGATATCCCCTGGGATAAGGAAATCCCGTACATCAAGTGACAATGTTATCCGGCGGCAGAAGGCTGACGAGCCACAACTTAGCCAACGGCATACGATGGAGAAGGCAAATGAAAACCACTCCATTAATGGTTTTCAAGACATTCGTAGTTTCAGTAGTGCAAGATTGATGGCGCTTTAGTAAAAACAAACCGTAGTAAATCGGTACAGAGGAAAGTAGAAGACGTAAAGCATTGGAAATATGGCTTCATAGAAAGTTACTGAAAGTAAGATGGATCTACAAGGACTGATCTTATTTAATAATGGGATTCTGATTATAATCGGAGAAAAAAGACGTTTTTCACAATATTGTGATGTAAAAGTTTAAACTTATTTGCCATATTATGCGTCACGAGAATTTGATAAAAACAATAATAGGATTACATTACAGGAAAAAGATGAAGAAGAAGACCGAGACTCTAATATAAGAAACAGATTGTTGGTGATGTAAGTGGCAATTCAAATGAAAAAATGGAACAAGAGGCACAGGGAAGATCGGAGTGGGGAACTGCTACAAACCAGTCTGGTGATTGCTAACTAAAGTAAGAGAAGGTAACTAACAAGAAGAGACAGCTTCCTTAAAAATTGTATGACTGTTCAAAGTAATGTGTTAAACATTTATAGTCACACTTCGTAAAAGTATATTGCAATTAAGAAATAAATTAATATCTTTTGTTTACATCAATGATATGCTTGCAATATTAAATTTGGTTGTAAAATATTGTATACCAATATTCTCCATTTTAATCATTATAATATAAAACATTACTATTCCAATAACGTTTCAAAATTTTTTTATTTCAAGTACTACTATTTGTATTTCAAAGACATGCTGTTAGGGAAAATCTAATAGAACTACCTATAAGCCAAACCTTGGTTGCAAAGGAAAGTGTTATATCACTTCTTAGTAAACGCATTCAAAGAAAACTGAGCGTACGTATAGCTCTATGTAAAACAATATACTCACGCTCGATAGCAAACACACACACACACATAAACATTCAGATACACGCACTCCACTCACTCGTATATATTTGCTTCTTACTTTATTTTTTCAATTCATAACTTTGACCTGTGCAAAACTGCTGTCAAATTATAAAATAAAATATGCAGTGGTAAACCGAATGCTGAGGAAACTTCAAACTATCAAACGTTTTACCCAAATAAACTGACTCTTATTATACATGTACCCCGAATATCACCAGAAGAATTCCTAAAAACGAGGCCGCACAATTGATCTTCCAATTAAAAAAAAAATTATTAATAGCTGATGACATGGTTAAGGAAGCAGTCAGATCTTGTTAGTGACGTTAATTAGTAATTGTATATTATCATGTTCTGACAAAGTCAGACATTTTATAAATGTGTGCTAATTACTTTAAATATTCAAATTTCAAGTAAGTTTTTATAATTTTCCTATATCAATATGTCAATGTAAAACTGCAACAGGTAAACCGTTTTTCGTAATAGGTTCCAAACAATACCGATATTTAAGTAATCAGGTAAACAAGTAATATTTATGTAAGTAATCATCATACTAATTTGAAGCAGAAGATGAGCTAGGCGAAGCACAGCTTTTTATTATTTCACAAAAAAAAATAGACTTGTGACAACGAAACGACAAGTAAAGCACAAGTTAAATGAAATTGTACTAAGAACTACGTGTAGGCTAATTGTATTATTTACTTTAACGTAGTATAATAATCAGTCAAAACACCTAACTCTATATAATGTTTTGTAACGAAAACTTGTAACTGTCTAGTAGTATGAAGAACGGAAAGGAAGTGAATTCCATTGTTTCGTTGTCGTTAATAAAGTGATTGTGTTCTTTGAGCATAATATTTTCTTTGTTTTCTAGCCCACAGCACCATCGTAGGTCATTAGGACTCAGAATGTACTACAAAGATTATACAATATCGATTGTACTCCTTGATATTAAATATTATTACAGGACTAAAAATTTTCAAACAATGGTAAACAATAAAGCAATGTGTTGTAACCCCTCTTTCCTTTTTATGCTTTATTTATTTTTTCTTTTTTTTGAAAGAGAAGCCACAAGTTACTTAAAACTAGGCGAGAGCCTAGAGAAGCCAAAAATGCGCTGGGTACAGTATGACGGGACTTGCAATTAAACTCAGCTGTTAATTAACAATAACATTTTTTATTGTTGCCCCCATAATTCGTTACATGCAAATATCCCACAAATCACATAAGTATCACATTGCAATCAACAATAAACCACAAAATACATAATAAATAAATAGTGTTCACATGTCCTTAATTGTGTAAATAGACAATATCTATATATCTATACTTACATATATTGTAGCGTGACAGATATAAGCATAATATTGAATGGCAATTGATCATTAGAATAATGAAGTTATAATATTTAAATTTGGAAGAAAGCATTAAGTTTAATATAAATAGATTAATTCATAGCAACTGTGGAAAGAAATCATTATTATAAAGAAAATACAAGTTAAAATAAAAGGAGTTACTAGTGATGAGTCATCCAAAACCAGTCTCATAACCAAAGGTTTTCAAGGTATAACCCAGGAAGGTAAAATAGTAAATAACAAAGCAGTACACAATATGACCAAACCCACAACGAGGGAGAATAAATAAAAGAGAAACCCTAAAATAAGCCAAGATCAACCAATACAGGTTGTGTATTTCTGAATTAAAGAAGAAGATGGAGAAGATCCCAAGAAACCTGATGGCATCAAGAACAGATGGAGAAGATACCAGTCCCAGAAGGCAGGAGAAAAGAAGACTGAAGAAAGAAGAAGAGGGCAGCATCCTGAAGAAGACGTCATGCTCTTATAAAAGACACCCAAATCCCTATATCCCCAAAATATATATCTAAAAACAAAAGTATAACGAAATAAAAACCACATGTATATAAATTTAAGAGAGAGAAGTGAACAAAGTAAAAGTTTCCTGTGAACTAAGATAAAACAATAATATAGTACCCATGGAACAAATCTCCATTGAAAAAACGCTAACCAATTTATTATGTTAATAAGACTATACGACCATTTAGCATTAACATAATATATAAGTGCAAAGTGAACCAGTGATAGTTTTGGGTATTATAAAAAATGAACCTTGTGTTTCATTCTTGGCAATCACAAACATTGGATGCAATGAAATATGCATTTTTCAATGACTTAAAATATGTACGGTGACAATATGTTGTTCATAAGACATGAATCTGTTTAAAATAACATTTTTGTTTTACATGAAAAAAGAAAAACAGATTTCATAGTGCTTTGTGAACGGTTCATACTATTTATTTGTTAATGACAGGGTACAATTCCCCAAAGACAAGGTATAAAAGACTGTATAAAAACTGTAGAATCCTACTTATAATAATAGTTAGAAATAAGAATATAAATATAAGGTTTTAATGTATATAGTACAAGAATGTTTAAAAATGTTTTAGATATAAGGCCATTTGTTTGGGTCTGAAACAACTAACATCAGAACTATAAAAATAATTACCACTTGTAAATAGTAGAGAGTAATTAAGATGTTAGTTAGTACAAAACCTTTGTTGTAAACCATATTTCCATGTTGGAAATGGGAATTTTGTTGCAAAATGTCTGATTTGAAGACAACCATTTATTTAAAAAAAATGTTCTTTATTTTGTGTTAACTATTGTTTGTATTGTAACCAATACTAATTGTTTTTGTGTAATTTGAAAACATGTTTAATTTATAATACTATTTGTAAAAAGTCAGAGAGGGTATCACACATCATATATTGTTTGTAAATTATTTTGTAAGAAAAATTGTTAAAAAAAATCATAGGCCAAAAGAATGGAAACCAAACTTCATCAAAACAGAGAAATTACTCATTTAAAAGCAAATAAACAAAAGGGGTTTAGACAAAATAAACTTGAGATCATGCCATATAATTGCACATACCATTTAGAGAGATTTTAATAAATGATATTCAGAATTATAAATAAAAATAAAATGACTAAACTCAGAAATTTAGACATGGGAGTCATATATTTCAGAATAATGTTTCAGAATACAACTAATTCAATTAATTACCAGAAAATAAGGGAATAGGAACCTTTTAATACAATATAGGATTATTAATATTAAATATAACTGATAAAATGGCTGAATTTATATAATGACAGGAAGTAAATTTTGATGTTTTGGACTCTTCAGAGTATACCCAAACTGAAAGTAAAATTACTATTTTTTGGACAGAAAACACTATAAAATGGCATTATTTAATCTGAAAATAACCAGAATGAACTGAAAGATTAATTCAAATCAAATCTAGTGAATAAAATTGACAAATAACCAAAGTTTAGGCATTCATATAGTGAAATAGTAAAATGTACACAGGATGTGAAAATATTTTTGAACAATGTTAAGGATAATATTATATGGGCTAAGAGTTTAATTGAAACTGAAGGAAACAGTTAGTTAATTATTGGTAGTTGAACGGTCAACATGACATACCTTTGAAAACGTGAATAACCTAACCTATAATCGTCATACAAAGCGAGTGTATAGTGAGTTATTGTGAAATCGCGAGTGACTTGTAAAATACTTCTGAAACTATCATATTATAACAGAAACGATCAAGTAACACTCCATAACACAGAACAATATAAATCTACTCCGAAAAACACCATAAAACTGTATAATACATTAAACCAAATTAGTGACGGAATCGGAGAAAGTGTTTGAACTAATAATTATACAGATACACTAAATACAACCCAGAATCACTACACCAGTCACTACACAACATATAACAAGAGATTTGCGGACACGAGAACAGAAATATTGCGTCAAAATACATTATTTGGAATGCAGCAGTAACGAGCAACATTTTCGTCAACTTGACGGCAGCCATCTTTCTTTGACAAACCCAGTGCCTCTTCTTGGTTCGTCACAGCTGTTTGGTGAAAACAATTATTATATTTACAATTTATTATTCAATGTCTGTGTTTATTAATAACTATTAATTTGATTGTAACGTTATACTTTTTAAATATTAGCCCGATTTCTCTGACTTTGGTAATAACTGGCTGTTTAAAGAACCCTATATAATTTTTATATCATATACTTGTAACTTTTTTCGATATCCTGAGAATCGATACTAATCGATAAGAGTCAATATTGCTATTACTTAATAAAATATTAATACTTTTCAATACTTAATAGTTCTTTATTTCTTCAATAATACTAACTACCAATAATATAATTCTATTTGATAATCTACAAGGACTTTACCACCCGTAAGTGAAGATAACCTAAAAAATAGAAAGGTAAACAAATATCGATTGGTTTACAGACAGTCTTATGAGTGGTGATAGATTATTTAAATTATACTAAAACTTTAATAAAAATTTTCAGAAGAGCATTACACTGTTTAAAACTTCACAGCCCTATATTAATTAATTGATCCTAATTAATTAATTAATAAAATTAAAATTTTTTTTTATTATTTTTTTTTATAAACATAATTTTTTTTTTTAATTTTCTTCAAAACAATAATTTTTGTTTTGAAACTTTCGGTGAAGCTGAGCATATATATTTCTTCATCAACTTTACGCTACTCGACCGGTCTTGCTACCATTGGGACTCGACCAGCTGGGAAACTTAAGGAAGTGTTTCAGGCCAGTAAGACGTCGAGAGCCACACCAATTACACACCAATTAAACACCTTACAACTTACAGATTCACACATCAATCTTATTTATTTTATTACAAATTGGCTAGTCCAAACCGAGGGGCTTGATTACATCGGAGTCACATACTCCACAATAGCTTATATCATCAATCAACTTATATCTTCAACACTGATCAATATTGATTTAAATTTGTTTTATTACAAATTGGCGCACAACTTTAGGGGCTTTAATTAGCGATTGGAAGGCCAATACATTCTGCACAATCACTAGTTGGAGCTAGGCAACAGCTACTAAGCCAGAGAATTTCAAGGGAAAATGCAACGACGTGCAACATCTAAGAAAAGGGCGGCGGAGGCCGAAAAAGAATTAGAAAGTGAAATGGACAATAAAGAGGCGACGCCAGTGGAGGTGGAAGAGTCATTACCCCCGGTGTTGTCCAAACAAACTGAACAACCAGGGGAGCAACCTGAGTTACCCACACAGACAGGGGGAGTAAATGTCCAGGAAAGACATGTGGAAAAATCCAAAACAGCGGAGGAGATTAGAATGGATATGATGATGGAAATGTTCCAACGGGAATTCAAATCCTTGAAGGAAGACAATCAATCCTTGAGTAAGAAAATGGGGAGTGATAACCAGTCCTTGAAAGAAGATATCAAATCCAGCAAGGAAGAAACAAATAAGAAGATAGAAGAGAACAGCAAGAAGATGGAAGAGAAGATGGAAGAAAACAGCAAGAAGATGGAAGAGAAGATGGAAGATTTGAAGAAGGATAATCAATCCACAAAAGAAGAGTTGACGGGGATGAACCAGAACATAGAAGATTTGAAGGAAGATAACAAGAAGATGGAAGAAGAGATGGGGAAGAAGTTAGAAGAATTGAAGGGGGACAACCAGTCGTTCAAAGAAGAATTCAAAGCGACTAAAGAAGAATTGATTAATAAAATTGAGAACACCAATCAGAAAATCGATGAAACCAGGAAGAAGATAGAGAAGAACAACCGACAGTTGAAGGAAGAATTGAAGGAAGACAACAGGAAGTTGGAAGAGAAAATGGGGGAGAAGCTGGAAGAATTGAGAGAGGACAATCAAATTCTAAGAGAAGAGTTAAGGGAGGTAAATCAGGAGATAAGAGAGAACAGATTAAAAAGGGGAGAGGAGCATCAAAAATGGATTAAAGAAAGAAGAGAGGACAGATTAAAAAAGGAAGAATTAAGAAAGGAGAAGACCGAAGAAATAAAAAATGATAGTCAACCAGAACCAGAAGAAGTAATAAATGATAAAACGCAGGAAGATAGTCAACCAGAACCAGAAGAAGTAATAAATGACAAAACGCAGGAACTAGTAATGGTAGTACCTGAAATTGAAACTAACCGAAACCAGGAAGATATTAAACCAAGGAAAAGGAGAATGTATCCAAGAAATTTGATAAAAACTAAGGAAGAGTTGGAGATGATGAAACATGGGTTGATTGATGGCAATAATATCCCAATTACCTATGACAAAGACATCATGAATTCCAGGAATTATAGAAGGAGAATCGAAGTAATTTCCAAAATAATTTACCACAAGACAGTAGTGTACCAATGGGAAAGGACCAGAGGTAAACAGAATACGACATGTGGACAAGATCAATTTCAGCGCAGGACTGGACAGTGTATTACAGAAAGATGGAAATGTGATATCGTACCAAACTGTAATGATGACACAGATGAATCACCAGAATGTATTCCATTAACGTGCCATCCAGGACAGTTCCAGGGTACGGTTAGACTAAAATATATTCCTTCAGAGTGGATATGTGATGGTAAACCAGCTTATGGTGTTTCAGATAAACAAATAATAAGTGATAACCCAGATGAAGATCCTCACAGATATTTGTCAAGTAACACAAAACATGGACCAGAAAAGTATTGGTGTATACAATATGATGATAGAGGGAACCAACCCAGTAATTACGACGGCCCTAACAATCCGCCGCATAATAACCAGTTTAGCAGTAATTTTAACGGAGTTAGGAATAACAACCCCTATCCATACAATAGAAACAATTTATACCAACATAATAATGTCCCATACAGTCAGAGAAATCCATATCCCAACAATAATGGTAACAGACCTTACCAACCTAACCGAAATTACTATCATGATAAATTTAGTAATAGCGATAATAACAATAATAATAACCGAGTGTCGCGCCCTAGGGTAAATTTTATAAGAGCAACTGAGATGATGGACCCTGGTTGACACAAATACCACACGACATCAAGAAAAGGGACGGATCATGATAACCGACTACGGCGAAAAACAACGTTGAAGGAGACGAAATAAATATCATTGAAAGGAAATGATATGGAGAATAAACATAGAAACAAAACTGGGTTTTATGAATGAAGACTATTTAAGAAAATGCACATTATAAATAAAAATATGAGCAATGGAACGACGTAAAGAAAATCGTCCATCTTCCTGGGTATATAAAAGAAAAGAAAATTTATAAGAAAAGAAAAAGTGGAGATCAACTTACAAAAGTATAAATAATATGGGCCAGTGTAGAGTACAATATAACCCCATATGTTGTGGTAAATGATAAGCATAACAATACATATGAGTTGAAGGAAATCGTTTCAGGAAAGATCAAAGGAGTGTACAATCAAGCTTCTATGAAGAAATATTATGAAGAATGAGTTGTGAGTTTTAGAATTTTGAATTTATATATATTTTATTTTAAAAAAAATTCAAAAATAATGTAAGTACATCTTACAACCTAATATTTTGAGAAGAACATTTTGGAGAATTATAAGAAGAAGGAATTTAGAATTTATATTTTAAAAAAAAAATTCGGAAATAATGTAAGTACATCTTACAACCTAATATTTTGAAAAGAACATTCTGGAGAATTAAAAGAAAAAGAATTTTTAATAATTTTGGATATAACTTATTCTAAAATATGTAAGTACTTCTTACTACAACCTAATAATTTTGGAACAAACTTTATGGAAGAAAGGAAAAGAAAGACTTTTGAATTGAAATATATTTATAAAAATTTAAAATTGAGTAAGTACATCTTACTACAACCTGATAATTTAGAACAAAACTTTATGGAAGAAAGAGAAAGAGAGAGAATTTTGAACTTAATTATACGAAAAATTTAAAAATGAAGTAAGACCAACTTACTATAACTAAGTTTGTGAGAAAACTTTATGGTAAATAATTAAGAAGAATTTGATTTTGGAAAAATGCCAAAACATTCAGAAATAATAGTAAGATAACAGTACTATAAACATTTCTGAATGAAACAATTCTGGGAATAAATGAATTAAACAGAATTTGAATGTTGATAGAACTTCAGAACTTTGAAACAAGATAAGATCAACATATTACAAGGATTTATGAGAAATATTTTTCAATTAAATAAAAAGAATAGTTTGAATTTTACATTAAAACTAACCAAGTTCCAAAAAATAATTATGTGTCAATTATGATTGAATTGAGAAGAAAATAAAGTGATTAATTCAGAAAAGAGAGTTAACGTTAATCCAGAATAAATGCTAGACATTCACAATAGCATTTGAAGGAGTAGAGAAGACTAACAAAAAAGAGTGTAATATGCCAGAGAAGGAAAAAATTTGGAAGCAAAGAGACTAATTACCTATGAAACGATAATGAAAACAGTTAATTAAGAGCAAAGAAGAACAACTCATACCAAAAAGATGGAGAAGATGATTTTGAACCAATGATAATAATAAGACCTATATGAAATGCAAAGAGAAGAAATACCACATGAAATATAATATAAATGAATTAATGCTAATGAATGCGAAGACGGATTAATAACTTTCTAAGAGAAAGGAAACAACCAAAATGTTTAAATAAAATGATCAATATAACAACCTGTATATCTAGTGTAAAGATACAATGTTAAAAAATTAAATATAATATAATAAGACCATTCAAATAATGAATAAGAAAGACTATATATAGAGACCATGCTAATACTATGAATAACCAGAAGAAAGTATAAAGAGAATTCAGATGAAGAAGAAAGAGAGTTACACTGTAAACAGTAACCAGAATTATTAAAAGAAAGGTTTTCAACCATAATTAAATTAAATATATCAGACAAGTTAAGAGTTTTGGAAAAATATATATATAATGAGTATAATAATGATTATGAAGATTTATTAAGATAGAAAATGTGAGATAATCTGAGAGACTACGAAGTGGAGAATCCAAAGATATTTTTATTAGTCGAAAATGAGACTACTTTTTATTTATTTATTCGATGACTGACTGAAGATAATTCCAGCAGCATTATGTTTTTGAGCAGGGATGGATATGCCCCTGTACTCAATTTATAGAAGTGGTGTATGGCCAGCAGAGAAGTAGCGTACAGTGCCCCTCTGATCTGCCCCAGCCCACGTGATAGGGAATGTTAGGGAATTAATATCCCAAGGATACAACACGAAGTTGATATAGAAAGAAAATGTATTACAATTATAATAAATCTCAGAAGACACTAACTATCCGAAAAGGATCAGTAGTAAGACAAGTAACCATATATATAAAATTAATAAAACTCTAATTATAAAAAAGTCGATATAAAGATGGAGAAGAAAATGAATTATAAGAAATGATGAAATTATCATAAGAAATTATTTCATCCATAAACATGTCTGAAATAATTACTTCTGGAGGAGAGCAATCTGTAGCGTGACAGATATAAGCATAATATTGAATGGCAATTGATCATTAGAATAATGAAGTTATAATATTTAAATTTGGAAGAAAGCATTAAGTTTAATATAAATAGATTAATTCATAGCAACTGTGGAAAGAAATCATTATTATAAAGAAAATACAAGTTAAAATAAAAGGAGTTACTAGTGATGAGTCATCCAAAACCAGTCTCATAACCAAAGGTTTTCAAGGTATAACCCAGGAAGGTAAAATAGTAAATAACAAAGCAGTACACAATATGACCAAACCCACAACGAGGGAGAATAAATAAAAGAGAAACCCTAAAATAAGCCAAGATCAACCAATACAGGTTGTGTATTTCTGAATTAAAGAAGAAGATGGAGAAGATCCCAAGAAACCTGATGGCATCAAGAACAGATGGAGAAGATACCAGTCCCAGAAGGCAGGAGAAAAGAAGACTGAAGAAAGAAGAAGAGGGCAGCATCCTGAAGAAGACGTCATGCTCTTATAAAAGACACCCAAATCCCTATATCCCCAAAATATATATCTAAAAACAAAAGTATAACGAAATAAAAACCACATGTATATAAATTTAAGAGAGAGAAGTGAACAAAGTAAAAGTTTCCTGTGAACTAAGATAAAACAATAATATAGTACCCATGGAACAAATCTCCATTGAAAAAACGCTAACCAATTTATTATGTTAATAAGACTATACGACCATTTAGCATTAACATAATATATAAGTGCAAAGTGAACCAGTGATAGTTTTGGGTATTATAAAAAATGAACCTTGTGTTTCATTCTTGGCAATCACAAACATTGGATGCAATGAAATATGCATTTTTCAATGACTTAAAATATGTACGGTGACAATATGTTGTTCATAAGACATGAATCTGTTTAAAATAACATTTTTGTTTTACATGAAAAAAGAAAAACAGATTTCATAGTGCTTTGTGAACGGTTCATACTATTTATTTGTTAATGACAGGGTACAATTCCCCAAAGACAAGGTATAAAAGACTGTATAAAAACTGTAGAATCCTACTTATAATAATAGTTAGAAATAAGAATATAAATATAAGGTTTTAATGTATATAGTACAAGAATGTTTAAAAATGTTTTAGATATAAGGCCATTTGTTTGGGTCTGAAACAACTAACATCAGAACTATAAAAATAATTACCACTTGTAAATAGTAGAGAGTAATTAAGATGTTAGTTAGTACAAAACCTTTGTTGTAAACCATATTTCCATGTTGGAAATGGGAATTTTGTTGCAAAATGTCTGATTTGAAGACAACCATTTATTTAAAAAAAATGTTCTTTATTTTGTGTTAACTATTGTTTGTATTGTAACCAATACTAATTGTTTTTGTGTAATTTGAAAACATGTTTAATTTATAATACTATTTGTAAAAAGTCAGAGAGGGTATCACACATCATATATTGTTTGTAAATTATTTTGTAAGAAAAATTGTTAAAAAAAATCATAGGCCAAAAGAATGGAAACCAAACTTCATCAAAACAGAGAAATTACTCATTTAAAAGCAAATAAACAAAAGGGGTTTAGACAAAATAAACTTGAGATCATGCCATATAATTGCACATACCATTTAGAGAGATTTTAATAAATGATATTCAGAATTATAAATAAAAATAAAATGACTAAACTCAGAAATTTAGACATGGGAGTCATATATTTCAGAATAATGTTTCAGAATACAACTAATTCAATTAATTACCAGAAAATAAGGGAATAGGAACCTTTTAATACAATATAGGATTATTAATATTAAATATAACTGATAAAATGGCTGAATTTATATAATGACAGGAAGTAAATTTTGATGTTTTGGACTCTTCAGAGTATACCCAAACTGAAAGTAAAATTACTATTTTTTGGACAGAAAACACTATAAAATGGCATTATTTAATCTGAAAATAACCAGAATGAACTGAAAGATTAATTCAAATCAAATCTAGTGAATAAAATTGACAAATAACCAAAGTTTAGGCATTCATATAGTGAAATAGTAAAATGTACACAGGATGTGAAAATATTTTTGAACAATGTTAAGGATAATATTATATGGGCTAAGAGTTTAATTGAAACTGAAGGAAACAGTTAGTTAATTATTGGTAGTTGAACGGTCAACATGACATACCTTTGAAAACGTGAATAACCTAACCTATAATCGTCATACAAAGCGAGTGTATAGTGAGTTATTGTGAAATCGCGAGTGACTTGTAAAATACTTCTGAAACTATCATATTATAACAGAAACGATCAAGTAACACTCCATAACACAGAACAATATAAATCTACTCCGAAAAACACCATAAAACTGTATAATACATTAAACCAAATTAGTGACGGAATCGGAGAAAGTGTTTGAACTAATAATTATACAGATACACTAAATACAACCCAGAATCACTACACCAGTCACTACACAACATATAACAAGAGATTTGCGGACACGAGAACAGAAATATTGCGTCAAAATACATTATTTGGAATGCAGCAGTAACGAGCAACATTTTCGTCAACTTGACGGCAGCCATCTTTCTTTGACAAACCCAGTGCCTCTTCTTGGTTCGTCACAGCTGTTTGGTGAAAACAATTATTATATTTACAATTTATTATTCAATGTCTGTGTTTATTAATAACTATTAATTTGATTGTAACGTTATACTTTTTAAATATTAGCCCGATTTCTCTGACATTGGTAATAACTGGCTGTTTAAAGAACCCTATATAATTTTTATATCATATACTTGTAACTTTTTTCGATATCCTGAGAATCGATACTAATCGATAAGAGTCAATATTGCTATTACTTAATAAAATATTAATACTTTTCAATACTTAATAGTTCTTTATTTCTTCAATAATACTAACTACCAATAATATAATTCTATTTGATAATCTACAAGGACTTTACCACCCGTAAGTGAAGATAACCTAAAAAATAGAAAGGTAAACAAATATCGATTGGTTTACAGACAGTCTTATGAGTGGTGATAGATTATTTAAATTATACTAAAACTTTAATAAAAATTTTCAGAAGAGCATTACACTGTTTAAAACTTCACAGCCCTATATTAATTAATTGATCCTAATTAATTAATTAATAAAATTAAAATTTTTTTTTTATTATTTTTTTTTATAAACATAATTTTTTTTTTAAATTTTCTTCAAAACAATAATTTTTGTTTTGAAACTTTCGGTGAAGCTGAGCATATATATTTCTTCATCAACTTTACGCTACTCGACCGGTCTTGCTACCATTGGGACTCGACCAGCTGGGAAACTTAAGGAAGTGTTTCAGGCCAGTAAGACGTCGAGAGCCACACCAATTACACACCAATTAAACACCTTACAACTTACAGATTCACACATCAATCTTATTTATTTTATTACAAATTGGCTAGTCCAAACCGAGGGGCTTGATTACATCGGAGTCACATACTCCACAATAGCTTATATCATCAATCAACTTATATCTTCAACACTGATCAATATTGATTTAAATTTGTTTTATTACAATATCTATCGAGCAACATTCCATAAATTATATAAATTCCCCCCCTTTTTACTAACACTTAACATTGACATCACATACAGAAACACAAAGACACATAGACTCATAATACCCTTATAATACCCATGTTTGACATGCCCGACAGGCAGTGTTTCTGCAAAGCCCGAAGAACGGCAATCATAAACGTTCACCTTCCAGTCACCATAATTTATTAACTTCCATTAATTTAAATAATTAAAAACCCCCAAAAGGATGATAATGACTAACAAAGCATAAAGATAGGCCGGACTGCCCATCTGAATTGATAACATCTGATAATTGGCCCATTATGAGCATATGAAAATCTTTAAGTTTCTTGCACAGTATATAAGTGGGAAAAACCCTCATCACCCGAGTTTAAGCAATTGGTATGATTTTCTAAAATGTTAATTTTGTGTTACAAATCCCGATAGATACATGTATCAGGAAATTGTTCCTTAATGAAAATGATTTAATTCCACTGACAAGAATTAGTGGCATCAATATGCTTTTACAAGGTCAAAAAAAATATCAGTATATGCCCACAAAATATAAAATTTCTTTTCTCTTAACGTCAGGTGGCTGTGTATAATTGATATTATAATAACCGCCTGTTGTATCCTAGCAGATGTGGGAGCGCGCCAGCATGTACCCGACCATATGTGACAGGAATCAAACCTGCCTTAAACTGAATGAACATGTGCCCAACAAAAAACCTATGTCCCTGTTACCCCCAGAAAACAGCCTGAAAAACGAAACCCCCAGCCCTTACATGTTAAACCGAAATGAAATCAAAATATGAACCCGTTCTGAACCAGCCGGAACAGAACCCCTAACATGTGACTTAAATTTTATAGTGAATAGTGTAATGACTCTAAGGCTCTTGTATATATATCAAAAAAAATATTTAACAGTAAAAAAACTCCGGCACGCTCCCCCAGTGCAGCACACAATTACAAACATAGTACTTAGATTTATGGAGTTAAGTTATAAAAGTCACATGATGTTCATAATGAATGTTCAGCTGACACACCCCAGAGCGGCTGTCTAGCAGCGTGGGCACATGGTTTCAAAAGAAAAATAATTTGTAATTCAGGTGAACGGCAGGCCCGGCCAACCAAAATAAAAAGAGTTCATATCACCTTAATCGTGTGCATGTGATGCATCTTGTGGCTGGTCAACAGACTCCCTCTTCCGAACAGGTGTGTGTAGGATGGCTCGTGGCTGATGAAGGTGTAGTTACATCAGCCTAGACCAGAATCTCCGACTAGGAACGAGAACCCGGGAAGTCTCGTAAATCTAGCTTGCCATTAGTGTAGAAGAAACAAACTATGCAATAACGTCTGTTCGGGTCGGAGAGTCTGTTGATTCCCTTGTATATCATTCCGATAGCTGGAGTCGGACTGAGCTTGCACTTACAGTACAGCCCACAGCAAAATTCCGCCGCGAGATGGCGCAGTCAGATTCAACAGTGCCGTCTAAATATCGGCGTATTAACGACATTTGTGCTCGCGTTTATGTAAACGAAATTTATAAAACCTTCGACCGCCGGGTTAGGCAAACACCGGCACACCCCCACCCCGAAAGGGCAACCCGGTTGCCCCACACTTGAACTCGGGAGAGTACCCATCAGTGTACCCCTCCCCCCAGAATGAACCTAGTGGACTCGGTGCTCCTGGCGCCCCAGCGGCACTTGCTCCCAGGAGAACAGAGAAACCTCACAACTGCGTCCATTCCCCATGCGACCCTCTCCGCCACGCCAACCCCACGGGACCGCCCCAACACGTCACCCTCTCCGGTGACCATCACCTACTCCCACCGGTCCCACTCACATACCCGTCCTAAGACCAAACAAGGTATCTCCCACCTTGGTATGTGAGTGACCGTACTACCTCTCGTCCATCTCTTCGACCGACCAGCCACATGCACCAACAAGGCATCTCGATCCTTGCCATATGGCTGGCCCACATCCCTACACAAGGGCGGACGGCCCCGCTTAACCAGAGCCAGAGCCAGAACATTCATCTCTTACTCAACAAAAACACCATGACTAGCAAGGGGGTTTTACTTCTCCACCGACGTCGATACACAACAAATACAATTCTCTCTCCCAACAAAAACACCAGGGAAACAACCGGAGAATGCGGCATGGCTCGACCTCTACACTAACCCACAATCAAGAATTACAACCCTTAATCAGAAACAACAGCACGCTATCACTCTCCATCTTACTTTTAAAACAGGGGAAACTGACGATCTCCAAGACCACGACAAATCTAAGGGCAGTCTCCAACTCTCTAACTTTCTCCATGATAACCTTCCAGAACAGGGGAAACTGACAATCTCCAGGACCGCAATCTAATCACTTCCGGCAAGTCTCTCTAACTCCTTATTAATAGTTTTTTTTTTTTTTTTTTTTTTTTTTAAGGGGAGGGGTAGGAAAATCGGGAAGATGAAACGGGGTAAAGATCATTAAAGGCTCGATAACTAGGAGTAAGGGTAAGGACCTGGCTGCCTCCGGAAATAAGGATGAATGGAGGAACCCTAGGCTCGCGTGGGCAGGGGCGCAACCCTGAAATAGATGAACACCACTGGGACTGTGAGGAATATCTACCCGCTACCCGTTAACCTCTTCTTCTTACCTTTCTGTGACGGACTTTGGGTACTCGTTCCTTTCGGACACCATTCTCTGAGAAACTATTTCGTGTTGAGCTGTACTGACTTGTTTACTCTGAATCAGAATCAAGGCAACTTACTTCACTACTTTCACCTCGATTTGGATTATCCTCATCATCTAACTTCTCTGCTTCCCTTTCTTCCAATCCTTCCTTCTCTTCCTCATCTTCTACAATTTCCCCTTCTTCGTCCACATAATCCAAATCAACCTCCTGACACTGCACCTCCTCAGCATCTTCCAGTTGCTCCTCTGATCCATCTTCATCCGCATCTTCCCTCAGCTCCTCACCGATTTCTTCATCACACTCATCGCCAGCTACTTTACGAACTTCTTGACTAACCTCTTCTCCGATCTCGTTTTCCCCAACACTTTCCTCATCCACGTCATCGCCATCACTTCCACTACCACCATCTGAACACTGCACATCCTCATCCTCTAGTTGCTCACCTGTTCCGCATGAAACTTCTTTTCGTTCTTCGGAATCCTCAACACTACTTACAGAAGGCGTCTGCACATCTTCACACACTACATCATTCTCACTCGCACACTCCACAACGCTGCCACCAAATTTCTCCTCAACTTCTACCTCATCTACTTCTACCACACTTGCAGCCTGGACATCCCCTTGTCCACCCGCAACCTCAGAAACACTTGCAGCCTGGACATCCCTGTGTCCATCCGCAAACTCAGACTCTTCAGTCTCCCTAACACCTATAACTATACTTCCCTGTGAAGCATCCGCAGACCGCTCTTCTGCCTCTTCCTTCGATTCCACTCCTTCACCACCTTCAGCAACTACAACGTCCTCAACATTTTCCACCCTGGAATCCAGCTGTCCAGGTGCATGTGCAATGACTAAATTAATTTCTACTGGCAATGGCAAGGCTACACTCTCAAGTGACTTCTCACATCCCGGCGTAGGCGATGATGATGTTACCGGATCTGGATCCCTCACGAACAATACCGGAACAAATTCTGCGGCCTCTGGATTCAACCATGACGTCCTCTTTGAGTCCGGTAACTCAGTATTTACAGACGTTTTCTTGTCCTCTTGTATTGATCCACAGAAGTTATTCCGCTTTCCTTCTTCCGCTTCACCTTCTTCATCCACTACTCTTTTAGGCACTTGTAATTCTTCTGGAACCTTTAAAGTTTCCTTTTCCTCCGAACAGGAATAACGCCTTGCTATAGGCTCCCTACTTACCGCTGTTTGTTCCCTAACATAATTTCTTCTTCCCCTGTTAATTTTATGCTTCTTTGTTTTCGGTGCTGTAGCTGTTGTTACCGTCTTCTCACTTGCCACCCCCTTGTAGCCTCCATTACTTCCGGAACATTCAGGCTTTCTGACAGTCTCTTGTGTTCTCCTCCAACCACCATGTTTGTCCCCTTTAGATCTTCCTAACAAACCACTGGAGCATTGGGTATCTGTAGCAGCTCTTCCCAGGGACTCATCATTCTCCTGGACTCTCCTGGCATGCGCACACCACCGGTCCAGGTCCGCAAAACAACGTGGAGGATCTGCAAAGACCAGCCGGGATCCCTCTTGGGGATTCAGTCCTTCTCGTATTAGCTGTATGACTTCCGTCTCGGGCAACCCCAACCTTAATATACGGGCAGCTTTCCTTACATCATGCACGAAGTCCCCCAATGCCTCTCCGTTGGCCTGTAGACGATAGAATAACTTAAACTTCAACTGATCACGTCGTCGACAGGGTATGAAGAAGTCCAACACTTCCCCATGGAAAGCATCGACACTGCCGCCCCGACGCAGAGTGTTGGTGACCACCCCTGCCAATGAACCCCGGCAATACGGGTATATAAGGGACAAGACCTCCCCATCGGACACCCCCGGGAAATCTGCCAACTGCAGAACAAGATCTAAGAAAACTAGCAACTGCTCCTCATCTATTCCATCTAACACTGACAGTTTCTGGAGAACTCCTGAAAGGGGGTGGGGCAATTTCTGATAGCATACCGCCGCCAGAATTGCACAATTCAAAACAAACAATAATGAAACAAATCGCCACTAAACACCTAACACAAACATGACCTACAAAAACATATTCACAAGAATCAGAAAAAACCCAAGTACTGTCCTTCCTTTGAGCGACCCCCGGGTTCTCTAGCGCTGCGGAGACCTGGCCTACTTCTGAACCACCTACTAACACCACAGAAGGAGACAAGCAATAACCAACAATACTGAACATACATAACATCAAACATCAATCCGACACACACATCTCACCAACACATAACTCACAGACACAAACTAGTAGTCAGTATTCCTAATTCGGGAATTTAGTCGGCGACGGTACCGACTTCCGATCGGGCCATACCGCATCCCGCCAACCCCACACGCTATACTCCGACCTCGAATCAGCAACATTTTATCACCCAGGCAACGCTTGAGACCCCCCGGCAGTTCAACATATCAAATTTTCCGACCACAAATACCGGCCCCAGTGGTGCGACCAGACTCACAAGTTATACAACCTAAACTAGCCTACATGGGCATATACCTAAAAAAAAACAATGGCATAACAATAGCATAGTATTTCCGAGTTTGCAAGCCCCGTCACACCCAAGGACCCAACGGTTCAACCCTAGAATGAACCACGCTCTCTGCTACCATTTGTAACCCCTCTTTCCTTTTTATGCTTTATTTATTTTTTTTTTTTTTGAAAGAGAAGCCACAAGTTATTTAAAACTAGGCGAGAGCCTAGAGAAGCCAAAAATGCGCTGGGTCTAGTATGACGGGACTTGCAATTAAACTCAGCTGTTAATTAACAATAACATTTTTTATTGTTGCCCCTATAATTCGTTACATGCAAATATCCCACAAATCACATAAGTATCACATTGCAATCAGCAATAAACCACAAAATACATAATAAATAAATAGTGTTCACATCTCCTTAATTGTGTAAATAGACAATATTATATATTGTAACGTAACAGATTTGAGGTCCCCAACGTTACATAAAAAATGAAGTAACTATGGTTGAGAACAATACACAAATATTAAGGTTACGAAGTAATTAATACATCTGAGGTGTACATAAATTTAAAAGATGTAATAAATAACATGGACTGTAAAATAGAAACATTGTATCAAATGGGAGGAGTTTGATATGTAGCCAATGAAGTATAAAATACTATTCCAATTAATGGATAATATGTTGCAAATTGTACTTGTTGTTATGCTGTAGCATGGTAGTGTTTACAGGATATTTATTTTATGTTTTGTGGATAGTAAGAGGGAACTGTTGTTTTATAGAAGTACTTAGTCAGTGGTACTCCTTTCATTTATGTTAAAATTGTCTTTAGACAATTAAGTATAAATACATGTGTTAGGTATTATATTATGTTAAATGTATTGACTGAAATTGATTAATGAAATTGTTTTGAATTAATGTGTGTAAACTTGGCCAGGATGGCAATAAGTGTTTAAAAGTTGACAAGTAGTTCTTATAATTATGTTATAAAATAATGAAAGGTTCCAGGATGAATTAATTAATATAATAAATTAAAACCAGGAAATATAGATTAATGTAAGTAGCCATAAACCAATGACTATTTGTACAGTAGGTCAGGTAAAGAAAATTAAGTTACAAACCAAACAATATTATAACAGTTGTAAGAAAACCTATAGGCCTAAATTTAATATTTGTAAAAGGAAATTGATACCTTTTTAATAAGTCCAGTCCAATAAAACTATAGTAAAACATATACGGTTTAATAAGGTAGATTGGGTGAGAGTTTTAGGTAATTTGGTATAATTCCAAACATGGAGTATTTTATTAAAAAGGAGTAGTAATATTTTATAATTCTGGCTCTAGGATATCAAATATTATCCAATGACAGAAAGTAGTGGTTGTTAGGGTAACCACTAGGGTAACCACTTGTTGATTTTCAATTATTCGATTGTTATATGCTATTGAGTTCAGATGAGGAGACACTTTTAAAAAGGATGATACAAATTAACAAAAATGAATGAAAATTAATAAATTAAAGTCGAAACCTAATCCTATAAAACAAACTGATGAATAATAAAATAAATTAGATTTCGAAAATATAACCAAATACCTCCAAAAGGTCGAGAAATTCTTATTTCACTGATCAAGATAATTCCGTTGGATTTAGTATTAAACCCGATTTCCCATCTAACCAGGAGAGTAATTGATGGAAGAAAAAAGCCTAAATTAATGTAATTATAGAAAAAATATACAAGGACCTGTTTCTGAAGAAATAAACCTCACTTTCAAGAAGGAAGTTATAATACGACTCCAATTTCACCGAGACCGACAACCACAAGGATCGTAAGGGAAGAACGAAGGTCAGAAGAGTTCCCGGGGCTTTCCAGTACATCACACCGTCAATTTTATTAAGAATCGGAACACTTTTTCTGGATGGAAGTAACCTAAATTGTAATCTTCAACTGTTTGCAGACGTGCAATGCTGCCTTGAGAGTCATCAACCCGGTAACACCAGCTTATTTTTAATTTTAATATAGTAAGAACTAATAACCTTTTGTAATACTAAGTAACCTTAATTTTGCATTACCTGGCCTTACTAATCGTTAAAAGAATCACACGTACCCTGGGATAAGAGAAATTTAATATTATATTTAATTTGTATAAAATAAAAGGAACCTGGTCAACTAAACAATCGATCCATCATTGTATAATCGATATCACTCTATTGTAGTCATGAAGAGCACTGTTAGTTTGAATTAAAGTAAAAAATAAATAAAGAATCCTTCTTGTATATGATGATGTTTTATGTTATTGTAGAATAGGTATTATATGTTGTGGGTGGAGTAATTTACAGGTAAAAGGGTGATTAAAATCTGGTGAACCAGTTAACCTAGAAGCAAGCCAATTACGAATAACAGCGCTCATAGTCAACAGCTGGTAGAACGTGAGATTACCGAACTAGCGTGTTTCCTGCACAATTTTTGAATTGAATTAAACAATACGGACTGACTAGGGTTGGCGAGAATTCTTAATTCATTAATTAAATACATGAAGTATATCATTGATATTGCGTAAACATTGAGTAATTAGGTAAAACCGTGTTATAGTATACATAAAAGTTATAATAACACCATAATAAATATATTTGTCTATTAAATTTGAGTTAAAGGAGGTAACCTATAAGACTACATAATAAACATTTCCTTATAAGCAGAGTTCTTTACAATTTAAAAGTAACAACATCAGTAGATAGTAGCAAATTGGCGAACTCAACAGTGGGGCTTTCAAACATCCTCGAATATAATTAATAACGTAATATAAGAGTTTCATTACAATATCTATACATACATATATCTATCGAGGAACATTCCATAAATTATATAAATTCCCCCCCTTTTTACTAACACTTAACATTGACATCACATACAGAAACACAAAGACACATAGACTCATAATACCCTTATAATACCCATGTTTGACCTGCCCGACAGGCAGTGTTTCTGCAAAGCCCGAAGAACGGCAATCATAAACGTTCACCTTCCAGTCACCATAATTTATTAACTTCCATTAATTTAAATAATTAAAAACCCCCAAAAGGATGATAATGACTAACAAAGCATAAAGATAGGCCGGACTGCCCATCTGAATTGATAACATCTGATAATTGGCCCATTATGAGCATATGAAAATCTTTAAGTTTCTTGCACAGTATATAAGTGGGAAAAACCCTCATCACCCGAGTTTAAGCAATTGGTATGATTTTCTAAAATGTTAATTTTGTGTTACAAATCCCGATAGATACATGTATCAGGAAATTGTTCCTTAATGAAAATGATTTAATTCCACTGACAAGAATTAGTGGCATCAATATGCTTTTACAAGGTCAAAAAAAATATCAGTATATGCCCACAAAATATAAAATTTCTTTTCTCTTAACGTCAGGTGGCTGTGTATAATTGATATTATAATAACCGCCTGTTGTATCCTAGCAGATGTGGGAGCGCGCCAGCATGTACCCGACCATATGTGACAGGAATCAAACCTGCCTTACACTGAATGAACATGTGCCTAACAAAAAAACTATGTCCCTGTTACCCCCAGAAAACAGCCTGAAAAACGAAACCCCCAGCCCTTACATGTTAAACCGAAATGAAATCAAAATATGAACCCGTTCTGAACCAGCCGGAACAGAACCCCTAACATGTGACTTAAATTTTATAGTGAATAGTGTAATGACTCTAAGGCTCTTGTATATATATCAAAAAAATATATTTAAGAGTAAAAAAAACTCCGGCACGCTCCCCCAGTGCAGCACACAATTACAAACATAGTATTTAGATTTATGGAGTTAAATTATAAAAGTCACATGACGTTCATAATGACTGTTCAGCTGACACACCCCAGAGCGGCTGTCTAGCAGCGTGGGAACATGGTTTCAAAAGAAAAATAATTTGTAATTCAGGTGAACGGCAGGCCCGGCCAACCAAAATAAAAAGAGTTCATATCACCTTAATCGTGTGCATGTGATGCATCTTGTGGCTGGTCAACAGACTCCCTCTTCCGAACAGGTGTGTGTAGGATGGCTCATGGCTGATGAAGGTGTAGTTACATCAGCCTAGACCAGAATCTCCGACTAGGAACGAGAACCCGGGAAGTCTCGTAAATCTAATTTGTCATTAGTGTAGAAGAAACAAACTACGCAATAATGTCTGTTCGGGTCGGAGAGTCTGTTGATTCCCTTGTATATCATTCCGATAGCTGGAGTCGGACTGAGCTTGCACTTACAGTACAGCCCACAGCAAAATTCCGCCGCGAGATGGCGCAGTCGGATTCAACAGTGCCGTCTAAATATCGGCGTACTAAACGACATTTGTGCTCGCGTTTAAGTAAACGAAATTTATAAAATCTTCGACCGCCGGGTTAGGCAAACGCCGGCACAGTGTGTGGGGACGGAGACGTAAAAAATCAGATTACGTATTACATTAAACACTGATGATTAAATAATATTAAATAAAACATTAGATTATAAGATATTGCCCGTTATAACACAAGTGACATAAATACATAACACATATTTAAAAAAATATATATATAACAAATTACTGTAAATATTTAGCATATCTGAACTACTTGTTTTAATGTTCAGAATCATGTAAAATTTCTGTGTTGTACGTTGTCATCAAAGATTATCATAGTACAATAATTTTGATTAACAGGATTGGCCAAAATGTGTAAGTCATACATACGTTATACAGAACGTATAATTCATGAAGTTCAAGCATATGCTCAATTAGTATCTGACATTTACAATTAATTTCTAGTTTACAAAGCGGAAAAGAAATAAAACTAAGTAAATGCACTAGTATCCAAGGAAAACAAATGATTCGTATAGATTTATATTAATTAGCTTAACTGTTTACAAACCTATGTAAAACGCTTGTAATATCTTATGTTTCTTATATCCTATATAGTGTAACGAGTCGATCTTTACGGTTTAAAGCCATACGTTGTGGACGTAAATTTGTAACGAGTTGTTCCGTATGCCTCTTTTAAGCCTGTAAAAGCCACACGTTTCTGCGTCAATTTGTAACGACGAGCTCTGTCGTCTCTGTAAAAGTGTGTTTTACGTGTGTTCGCCTCACACGTTGTTGTCGTTACTTTGTGTTTACTTACTTACTTTTGGTTATGCTGACGATGTCCGTCGCGATCTCACGAATTACCAGTACTATATCTCGCGAGTGTGAACCTTACCTGTCCTTTAATAGGTTATTGTAATTCCCGGGTGGCTCCAAATTGTTTAAACTAAAAACAATTAAAAATTATGACAATAGAGCGGTCGTTCAAGACGGTATGGTTGATTCGAATTACCCACGCAAATTGGCGGGCTTATTAATCTCACTGGTAATTCGCCGAATTGCCGACGTCTAGCGCTTGCTGTCAATTTCGCTCGTCGCTAAAGTACACAAATTATATAACGCAATTTACCATGAAATAATGAACGGTGGTTACAACTCTGTACTAGTTTATTAACTTGTAATTATTTGTTATTCAATAATATACAAAATTATATATTGTTATTAAACAAGGTTGCTCCGGCAATAAAAAGACAATATTTTCCCAGGTTGGCGAAAGCTGATTCAGAACGATTTTATTTCGACATGGCGTCGACAAATGTTTATTTTTCTTTCGTTCGATAAATCTGAGTTCTTTTGGTTACGAAAAAATAATAATATGATTATAATAAAGTACACTACCTTACATTGATGGTACTTATATAGTATTAGGTTTAATTACAAATCGTTCCTGAAGTGTTAAAAAGTGTGTGTTGAAAGTTCGTAATTTTTACCCATGTTATTTTCTGGTTTCATACAACTTTAATTTTTTATGAAATTAATCCTTTAATGAAATTTGATTATCAGTTCGTAGTGAGACTTAATTGTGTTGTGAGAAAAAGTTAATAAGAATTTATTCCATAAATTCGGGTAATTCAGCAATACTTATCAAATCTGTTGAATTTGTGTGAAGAGTTACTCAGTTCGAAATAGGTTGGGTCCTTTTGGTCATCAATCTTCCATCATTTATGAATTTAGTTACGCCTGGCGTCTTTTTAGGATATGTTGGTCCAAATAATTAATTTAGAATTTAATAATCTTGTCTGTGGCCTCGGTTGAATGGACTAGTTCCTCATCAGACTTCTTATGTCTTCATGTTATAAATTTTGATTGCTTTTTTACTGTTTTAAATTAAAATTGAGTCGATTACGGTATGGCGTCTATGGGCCTTGAGCTTCAATAATGAACTAACAATTTTTAACGGAATAATAATTAATAACCTTTGGTTGTTATGGCAACTGTCTGTCTCCACATTGGCTGTATACATTTGTATCTATTGTTATGATATTTGAATTTTAATTCAAAATGACTAAATATCTTCTGATTACTATTATTCTTTTGTCTTCTTATCTATGTAGGTATGAGATATTATCACAACTGTTTATATTTTCTTTCAAAGATCATTTTGACATCCCACAAAGCTGGGTATGTTTATGTAGTTTTGACAATAATGTTAACATTATGTAATTACATTTCATTCTTATTTTATGTTCTTAATTTAACTTTTACATCTTAATATGATTCACTAATTGTATTTAACTAGTTAATTGCCATGGATTTTCTAATACAATTGTTAATTTCTTATAATTTGTTGATTTTGGATTTATACAGTTAGGCATTTTATAGGCCTAAGAAGTAATTGGCTGTATTTTCTTATTTTACACAAATTAAAGATTAGTTTACCTTTACATATGTTTTGCTTGGTGTCACTTATGACTCGTTTACTTTTTGAATTGATTTGGGTTGTTTTATAATAATTGTATGTTCTCATTACTTTACAAAATCCTATCCTGTCCTGTGTTTTCTTTAATGCCTGTCTATTATTTTCTAATTGCTTTTCCAGTATTATTATGTTTGTAAGAATTTATTTCCTTACTTATCTATATTGCCGTTTTTTATACTTTGTCCATTATTTACTATTATTTATACAACATAACATAAAATCTAGGTTTATGGTCTGTATACTTTTCTCAGCTATATTCCTTTTCATAAACTTAATTGAACAACTCTTTTAACAGTTACTATGCTAATCTTGTTTATATTTAGTTTATTCTTAATTATTTTGGTGACTAATATTATAACACCATTTATTTTATCTTATTAATTATCCCTTTGAACATAGGATGTTTTACTTATTTTGCGCTTGTATTTTTAGTATATTTTTCTTCTAAACATTACTATATATTTTTTTTCTCTACCTAACCATGGTAACACTAATATTTTGAATCATTATGGGATTTTTACCCTGAATACCATTGTATTCCTAATCTACAATCACCCTTAATTCTAATAACAATAATATTCTTATTCTCTGGCACTTTTCACCATTAAACTGTAGTGTTTATCACTGGTTTAAGGTGTCTATACTTATCTGTAGGGGTTTATATTTATTTCAGGTTTACACAGGCACATTGCACTTTTTTATGGTTCTTGAGTGTTATTAGTGGGTATTACCTAATATTAATTTCTCCTTTCTCACTTAATCATGTTCACTCCCTACCTATCTCTCACTTCTGGGTTTTTATTGTTTTATTCACAATTGTTAGTTATACTGTTAACAAGTTTCATATCATTATAGAGTTATTCATAACATTTAATATCTGTTTCTTTGGTTAGTGTACTTTAGTTGGCATTACTTTATTTGATTTTAATATTTATCATTTACATTTATGATTTGTTTGATTCTTTTTCATCATCATTTGAAATTAATTATTCTCCTTTTCTTTTCTTTGTTATTTGGTTGTGTCTTTTTCATTTACCTTCTCATTTTATTTTCTTTTATTGGGTCAATCACTTGGGTTGGGTCATAGTCATTTGTCTCGTTATAGTCATTTTATTTTCATTATTTAAACATAGTTGATTCATATTTTTTCCCTGGTATTTTAGTGGCTTTTTGTGTTGTAACAATAGTCATAAAACTGGGTGGACGTCTGTGTAACAGTTATAAGTATATATTTGTTTAAGCTTGTGTATTTACTTTGTAATACAGGAATATACGTTATAATCCAATCGAGACTTTTCTGACTGCCACTGTAGTAGGTCTTTGTTAATTCCGTGCCGCCTACGGAGATTGGTACAGTACGCTTTACCAAAACACGTCACAAAATGTCACAGAATATTTGTCATGTGTGAGTACGTAATCCTCACGAAATAGAAATATATTTTTGGATTTATAAATCTTTGCGTGGACGTCTGGATTTGTGTGCAGCACCATACGTACATCAGACTTACCTATTTTTGTTAACCTAATACCCTTTAACCTTACAGACATTCATACACCTATTACATCAGGTAACAAGATTTTGAGTATTAGCAGCAGCTGCGTTAACCAAAATTATAAGCACACTAAAATACTAATAAGCAAGAAAACGATATTGAAAAACTTACTCTTAGTAACTGACGTATATAACATACTCGGATCTGTGAATTAATAAACTCTTCATATTACATTAATTCAAAAAAATAAATTTTTCGATATTTTCAAGAAATGTTTTTAATATTGTGATCACTTATAAGTGCTGTTACCTAGTCATGTAATGGGTAATGTGTGTTCGCTTTTTACAGTGTGCGCAAGACCTTAAAACACATTGATTACTTTGCTTCAGCATAGCTGTTTAATGTCTAAATTAACTCTGATCAATAGAAATTTGAAAAATTTTATAAGAGGGGCTATTTGAATGTATCTGACTTTTGATATTTATATAATACATGCTGTTTTCTAAATTTTTCTTGTGCGTTTAGCGCGCACGAAGACTATAAACATACACACACTCTACACACATACACATACACACACATGCGCACATACACATTCTACAGAAGAGTTTAACGTGAAAGACGTAATATATTTATATTTAATAGTTCAAAGCAGGGCAAGCGGAAACTACTGCGTTTATTTATTGATTAAAGTGTAGCAGATCTACTGAAGGAATTCTTAATTACTTTCTGTGAACGCAAATAAGGGCTTAAAGCTTTAAAATTATATCTAATTTTAAGCTAAACAAACCCGTGATGTACTTTTCCAGATGGCAATTATTGCTTTACAATGCTTATCTGCATTAGCATTCATAAGCCCGTGACATGTGTTATGTCATGCGTTGAGGTAAGCAAGTAGTAAAATACCCAAAATGTTGTGTGTTAGTTTTGCGAAAAATTTACACCTCTATAAATGAGTGTTGTAAGCGTTAGAATTACACGTATTTCCTTCTGGCATTTTAGTCAGAAGTAATTGTTGCAGACACGTGTATTTTCTACCAAACACCTGAGACTAACATGTCGTGAGTAATATATTGTGTACACATTATAATATAACACGTCCTAGCAGCAAAATTATATTAAAGATGACAGCTTCCTCTTTCTTAACAAATTTCACTTAATAATTTAAAAAATATAACATAAAATCTAAATCGTAACTACATTCTAAGGCAATGTACTGTTTCGATTCAAACCTTTAAAACAAACAGTCGATTTCTTTTTTACACGAACAGTCCAGCCGTAGACCACGCGAATATCATTTCCTTTTCTTCTCCTGCAAAGAAGTTTACAGTCGTTTTATGTAAATTAAAATTATGTAATTTTTTCGTTACGTTACACGTACATTGTGTGCCAATACAAAGTGTTATCAGAATACGTTTCCACCTACAATTGATCATTGTTTTTGGTTGTTTATGAACGAATAAATGTTGGAATGTTATAAACTATATTCGATTTTTTCTACTTACTTGGGTCTCATTATTAATGTATGCCAAATATATTTTACTGTATTGCAAAGTTTACAGTAATAAAAATAAATAAGGCCACTTTCTTTATTAAAATAATACTTCTTGAAGAAATATCAATGTTCCTTATTTATAATTGAAAAGTGATCTGTTCCTTTTAAATAAGCATCTAATACAAATTTTGGTAAACAGTTAATTTCTGCAAACTTTCTGATTTATATATAACTTTATTATGTGTTAATAATTATAGAACTGTAAATTATAGAACCGTAATTATGTGTGTCAGACATAAGAGTGTAAGACAGGATTTTTATTGAAAATTTGATATACTATGTAGCATGACAGATTATCCACATTATTCTAATTTAAAAAAATGATCATGTATAAAATAAAAATAAAATGAATTCAATGAAAACCACTATAAAATTTAGTCTAGGACCACAAAGTAATGAGATAATAGTTAGGAGAGATAAAATAATTAAAATCAACCATGCAATATATATCAGAAATTATAGAAAAATAATGATAGGCCAATGTATAAAGTAACTAGACCCAGGTAGTATAGGAGCAGGTCAGGAAATGACCAGTATAAACAAACATCCAAAATAAATGAACAACTGTTAGAAAAAACAACCACAAGTAATAACATTAAAAAACTTCCAAAAAATATGAAAATAAATAGGAAAAGTTCAATGCAATAAAATATGAGTAAATGTAAAATATGTTTAAGTAAAGATTCTAGATATAAGTGTAAAAATGTACCAATGCAATTTAACTTTATAATGGAAAGTAAAACCTGATGATCTCATATAAGTGAAATTCTTTATAATACAATGCCAGACAAAATGACAAAAAATAATATAAGAGTGTACAATAAATAGTGGAGTGATCAAGGATAAATCCTTACAATAAAACAAAAAACAGCAAGGACTGCATGAAAATTAATTTTAAAGAATAATTTAAATGTTGAAAAAACAGATGTGTTTTGTTTACATTAGTAGTTCATTGAACTCAAGCTTAAATGTTTGAGAATGGATATAATTTTTTTGTTTTGTTGTGATAAAATATTTATTACGTTTAATGATGTTAATTAATAATAAACCTTACTGAAATTAGATGAGGGTAATTTAGTTAAGATTTTATAAGAATTATATGTCAGAGAGGGTATTAGCAAGCTGGAAAAATAATAAACATTGTAAATGAACTAACATAAAATCTAGGCCAAATGGTAAATCTTACAAACCTTGTAATTAGTAATTAAGTAAAGGAAATTAATTAAATTGAAGAAAATTATATAATGTAAATCAATTACTATATATTATAACTGTAATAATACTTTGTAAAGGTATTGAAAAAAGGTATAAGATATTATTAGAAAAAATACAAGTGTAATAACACTGGAATATTAGAGAAGAGCCTAAATTAAAGATATTATGTAAATTAATTAACACAAATCATAAAACTACAAAGAATTAAAGAAAAATAACCATTTTAATTCAAGCAATGATCTTGTTCAATGATAACTAGAACATAATAGAAATTGAAAACCATTTGAGATGACAGGAAGTTCAGTTAAGGCCTACATTCTAATAAACAGTAAATTTGACTTTTCGAGTTAAAAATAATATAAAGTATATCATGTTTGTTATTAAATAACGTACAATTAACTATGGAAGGTAATTATGTAATTAGTATTTAATAAAATTAAATAATAGTAAAAATGTAATTAATCATATAATGTAAATGTCAATTATTTAGGCGGAAATGCCATCTGTTTAAAAACTATGTAGATTTAATATTAATTCAGCCAGGACTGATGGTATAGAGGAGGAAGGAGTTAGTTGATTGTTATACGTTGCGACGGACACTTCGACCGAGCTCAGACAAACCAGTTCATTTAGAATGAGAGAAGATATTTTTTGAATTAACCAAACCTATAAAAGTTAACACAGAGAAGTATAAAAATATAATTAGTGAACACCAAGTTAACCTGGAATCAACCAAACTAAGTGATTAATGAAGATTTGATCACGTAATCCAAATAATCGAACAATATATGAACGTGAACTAAAAATAATATCGACACAGAATTGGACATTGTAACGTTCCACCTCCATTGGAACAAAAACACATTCAACACTGATTGCAGCGCCGAACAACTGACCACTACTCCTGAATAATTCAACGGTAATGAAGAGTAATTAACCACTACTACTTGGAAGAGGAATACACCAATAACCAACTTTTATTTGGAAAAAGTCTGCAGTGAAGGCGTCTCGTTTACATTCAGCACGAGGCGGCCGTTTTGGACTAGTCCCACAATTCCAAGCGGTTCCGGCAGAACAGTATCACCAGTTTGGGTTCGATAAATTTATACTACTAACATTGACTATTCAATAATATTTTGTATTTTTAGACATTTAAGCAGTTTTTTATTGTACGCATTATACTTTCCAGCTTTGCCCTTTTTCTCTGACTATTCTAATAACAGTTCAAAGAATCCACAAATTAATATTATTATTATATATATGTAATTTAATCGCCCTGAGAACGAGTCTGTAATTGTCGATTGTCTAATCGATTCAAAATCGATTTATTATTATTATTATGTTAATAAAGTGATTGAATCTTATAATTTTGGGGTCTATTTATTTGTAATTGTATAAATAGAAGAATATTAAATAATATTTGATACCTGGACTACAAGAAAAGCAGAAATAAACCCCGCTAAAGGAGTACACACTTAGAATAACGAAGGACCGCTAATCGATTATTACAGGAGATAATCTTATTAACGCTAAAAAAAAAAAAACAATTCCGGTCATTCTAAGCGAATAAACTGATTAAAATAATAATCAAAAGAAATAAAATTACATGAGTACATCAGAAATAATTAAATAATTAATAAATTATTAAAAATAAAAAATTTTTATAAAATTTTTTTTTATTATATCATAATTTTTTGTAACTTAGAAAAACAAATACCACACATTTACATATTGTTACACTAGCGTATTAATTGAAACTTGAAACGTATTATTTCGGAATCTGAACACTATACACAGTTAATGAGTAGAAACCTGTATGGATGTTTCATTTTTGAAATAAACTCTAGTCTAGTGGAATAGGTGTTTTTCCACACAGACAATTTTGAGCACGGGAAATTTCTAGTAGGCTGAGTCGGGATACTAGAATCGTTTCATATTTTATTATGTAAAAATCACCATCGTTATTGTTATGCTATTCTACGGTATTTAACCAGGCACGCATCAACAGATCCTGTCCTTTTGTAGTTTATATCTATAAGTTTTTAGAGAAGCTAAGAACCTATTCTAATAAATTTGAGATAATTAACTTTCATAATGTGCTAATAAAACCAGAATATTTAACATTCCCAGTTCTAAAGGTCAGCATCTACTTTCCACGACAGTTTAGCTTAACCATCCACCTATCCGTGTGTCGTACATACACAGGAACCTATGCACATACACGCGTTTAATTAGGTACAGAGATTGTGAATATAACAACACTTGTTAACTGAAGATTATACGGCTACATAAATAAATAGTCTACATATAAATATTCTAATTTAGTTCCTGTGCAAATAGGACGCACGAGCAAAATACTGATTGTTGATGAATTGTTGATACATAGTAAAAACGAATTGTTGGTTGCAAAATAAGAAAAATTCTTTCGTGGCAAATAATAAGCTCAAATTATGAAGTTTATTATAAATATATCTTTACTTTTTAAATTCTTTATTTTACCATAAACAAGTATGTAAATACATATGATCCGACAAAATTTAACGTTCTATCACACCAATACAAGGCACACCGAACGACGATTATTTACAACGAAGGGTTTTAGAGTGCGTAACGTCATGGCTCATCCACAAATCATGTAGGTGTGAACTACAATAAATATAACAGCGAACTCCAGGACATTGTAGAATAAACGAAATTGAGCATGCTTCTTGATGCTTCTCTTATATTAATCCAGCCACTTCTGGAGCTTTACCGTGCATTGCATAGTTGTATAACTCAGCTCAAGCAAGTAAATTATTTTCATTGATTAATGCGGACGGTATAATAGTAAGGCTTATTACTAAACGTTATTTATTTAAACAATTTTATTAGCTTCGCTAACATGAACCATGTTGTTAGCTTAATAACATGATAGTTATTATGTTTTGTGCATGGTCTTACATAAACCATTGAATTTATAGAGGTGAAATGTTTCCTTAAATTTAATTAAGAAAGTTGTGTTAGTGGTTATAATCACAAACAGAAATAACACTGTTGTACACATCTATAGAAAAATTATTACGATTAGCGCTTTTCGTGTACATTCTTTTCAATTCCTAACGTTTTAAAACCTTTCTCATTATATTTTCTTTGTACCTAGTAGAATAAAATTATGGACTATATACGTTGACGATGTATTGGTAATTTGGGAATGAAGCATAGAAGAAGCGCATTTAAAACGTTAGGTATAGAAGAAAGGTTTTAAAACGTTAGGTATTGAAAAGAATGTACACACGAAACACACACACACACACACACACACACACACACACACACACACACACACACACACACTTACAAAAGACACACGTACATTATTAACTAGCGAGTGACTGAAGTCGTTAGTTAATAATAGCCGGAAAGGACATTTAACTTATAGCTTGTTTACGAAAATGTGTACGCGCGGTAGGGCAAGTGGGGATATAAAGAAGTTGTCTAGTCCTATTATTGTTATTTCCGATCTGATGATGAGCTGTGAAGCTTGAAAGCGCTAATCAGAATAATTTGTCTATAATTTTATGTTCAACAATGTTAATATGTTTGTTTCCTTAAGATTAATATTCATAAAGTCATATAACTTGAAGCTACAACATTTTCATAAACTTGAGGAGTCTGTCTTCTTTGGTCAAATGAACGTTCCTCTTGACTATAAAGTGTTCCTATGTACTTACGAGCTGGAGGTGATCTGATTAGTTTTTAAAGGTTTGAATGGTAACGCCACGATAATCTATTCTGTCTTCTGATTAAAAACAATCACCACACCTATCTAAAATCAAAGAAGAGTGTTTCAATTATTTTGCTATGCTGCGGCACGTGTACAATGTGTACAAGTACACGTACTGACACGGTTAATAGGATCTGCAATTATTTGTGGGCAGTAACTTGTTTTCTCTTTGTTTTTAAAATTAACCTGGAAATACATTATTTTGCCGGTAAACAATCTTAGCACTTTGAATTTAGTGTACAAAAATCGTGATTAATATTCATTTCATACTAAACGGTGTATTCTGTGTTATATACCAGTGTTACGATATATATAATGTACTTATACAAGTATTATTAGGCCAAATATGTAAGCGTAATATACCTTGCAGTCGTGTTTCATATATTAAAACCAGTTAATTTTATTTAACAAGTTTATAGTTTATACCATTATCACGTTATACGGACAAACGTTAGGCTCTTGTCCAAGGATCGGAGACAGTAATTATAATCCCTGAAACTGCTGTAAAATGTTATTTCTACTAAAAGCCGTTGTTTTAGCAATTATTAAAAAAGTATGACCTTGGCTTTTTGAACAAAAGTTACAAATCATGTACCGTTCTGCGGTACTGTTTTGTTACATTAAACGTAAGGTTAAAGTCGACATTGTTTTTACTCATCGATGAATCCAAAACTTACATTTTTAAAACATACAGATCACACTTAAACAAAAGTTAGTTTTTATAAAGTACGTCCCTGTATTTGTTTGCCACAATCGTATAACTTTCAATATTACATACAATAAAAAATATGTGAATACTAATATGGGATTTGCTTTTACAGTTAAGTTCCTTTTTATGTGATTCTAGATGTTTAAGAAAAATTTGTTGATTCTGTTACAAAATATAGTGTATATATTGTAACGTCACAGAACGTTCCATAAAAAGAAATCATTTATATAGTAAGTTAGCATAAGAGGAAAGTGAAGTGAACAGTATCGAACCCAAGTAGTCCCAAAAAATTGTGTAATTTTGTATAATAATTATTTCTATCAACTTGAAAAAACGACCAAACTATGACTAAGACAAAACCCCATATATATTATTAAAGTGAATAAGAGTGAAAAAACCATAAGACACTATAAGAGAGAGAAATAATGTCAGAATCCACCAGAATAAAGTCAATAATTATTAAGTTTTATAACTATGAATAGGGTATTAAAAACTATTTTTTGTGAATAAATGGACATGATCCATCATTATATTATGTGATGTAAATAAAATAAATGTATTAAATGACTTAAATACATTATTAGAAAGAGTTTAAGTTAAAATAAAAATTGTATATTTGCAATGACAAAAAATATTAATGTGTTGGATTTGAGACCATACACCAAGATTTCATGAAAAAATTAATTATTATCAGATTTAAATAAAAACTATATGTGATTGTCAAGCAGACAATAGTGAACAATTTATCTTAAATAAAGGAAGCTGTCAAATGAATAAAAAGCAGTCAAAATAGCCAAAAACCGTGTTAACTAAAAACATGTAATAGGCATCTAATATTGTATAATTTATGAATTTAATGTTGCCAAAATGCAACCAAACTGTATTAGAAAGCTGTAATATGATATAAAGCAACTATACTAATATACCTGACTGACTTTAACATTGTAATAGTCAAGTCAGCAAAATATTTACTTATACCATGTATGGCTGAAGCCAATTATCCAGTGCAAAAATAATCATATCTGGCTAAATACTTACATAATACTAACAAAAATAAGATAGAAAGGTACAATACATCAGAATACCTTAATAAGAAACAAACTCAGTTGAAAGTAAAGTCAATTCTAAAAGAATTTAACTATTTAGAGTGAGATTTGTCACACCATAAAAAATGACATCTCAAGACCAATCAATGATTCTATGTCATCTTGTGATAAATATAATAGATGTACAGAGTAACCAGGTATCACAAAAGATAGACAAAATAATAAACTCTGTGTGTATAGTGGTGAAATAATACGTATATTAAAGAAAAAGACTAATCATTGTATTAGAAAACTGACAAGAATCTAGGCCATGAGCAGAGGCCATATAAAATTGTATTTATTTGTGTTTTATTGATGTTAAAATTTGTTTATTTTGTTGTAGGAAAGTAGTAGTAGTAGATGTTCAGCTTGTGGAAGGAACTTTGTAACTCCACAACAATTTTTGTTATAAAAATTGAGTTTTCAATGACAACAACTCAAGGTGAGGGTTGTATATTGTATTGTTTATTAGACTTAAGTTAATTAGATACCAATCATATTTAGTATCGCTAGATTCAGTTAAAAACAAGGAATCTAAATGCATTAATGGCATACAAATTGTGAGTACTAATGTGAAACTGTTTGATAAATACCAGTGTAAATTTTGAAATATCCTTTGTATGAAGAATAAGAAATTCGTTCTAAAAGCTTCTACGGAAGTGAAAATTGTTCTATGACATTCCATTTCGTTTATTCTCGAACAATCTAGAAAGAATTTTTACACAAATATACCGGAAGTCGATGAAAACAGTCTACCAGATTTAGTATAAAAGCGAGACCAAATTCGACCGAAAAACACTTGAAGATTGATGTTTAAACTTTGTACTGTTTTATCAGCTGTAAGCAGTCTATTAACATTGCACGGCACGCGCGGATGACGTCACGCGTTATCAAACCTTGCTAGCGGCCAGCCTAGCCGACTGCAAGCCAGCATTAGTTCAGTTTATAACACGACTCCGAGCGCAACTCTCGTTAAACACTTCTCTTACAGCCGCGGCTTTTGGCTATTATTCAGCATACATTTATAACATTCAACTTTAATCGTCTACCTGCGTCCATCTACCATGGACCACGATTTCATTCAAAGTTGATTTCGGGCATTATCGCCTCAAAATGCATCCGCACGTGCCGATCGTAACTAACAAACCAAATTATTCAATAAACGCATGTTCAATATCTTAAATACAGTCCACTTCTTTCTAACAAACAATCCAGCCTTCCTTATTAGCGTCTTTGGAATAACTCGCGATTCTTCAAGAGCTTCCAAACCGCATCATTTTTGGTCCCACCGGACCGGATTTCATATTTCCAGGCCAAAAACGACATCATTTTTGGTCCAACCAGGCAGGATATCATATTTTCAGGCCAAAACAAACTACATCATTTTTGGTCCCAACGGCAAAGATTTCTCATACCTGAGTACACAGGCGACAGCATTTATTTATGTACATCATTTCTGGAAAAACCAATCTGAAGTTAATCACGACAGACGGGCATCATTTTCGTCCTGAGCGACACCATTATCGTGAAGCACGTCGCAGTCATCTCGACAAGATTCAGCCAAGCAGTAGACCAGAGACGACGGGACGAAACAGGACAACATTTTCGAGATTCCACAGCTTTAATTGATGGAGGGTACAACATGAGGCGACGGCTAACCGGCAGAGACAGGAGGTGTAGCAGCTCCAAACGGGATCGAAGCCAGCTTCATCACGAATGGATCGACGGCCACGTGACTATAAACTTTACCTATATTTGATTTATTTTTAATAATATTTCACCCAGTGTGTATTTTTTGACATATTTATATAAACAATTAACTTATTACACAATATAAATTAATAGATGGTTGGCAGCTCATTATCAGTCAGAACTTTAAAGATAAAGCTATACTTTGTAATCATTTAGATTTATAATTTCAATAATTTAACTGCCAACGAGTTTGATTAGTTAGAGAGAGTAAGTTTATGTTCAAACCAACGATCGCTAGCTACCAAACGTATTTAAACTCATTCAAAATTAAGTTTGTGGTTCACATGCTCGATGCTCAATTGTTTCTAAATATCTTTCCCTTTTTTTATCTCAAACTGTAATAATGGCCGATGTAAGGGCTCTGATAAAAAAACGAGGTACAATTAAGGCCTCAATATCCCGAATAAATACCTTCGCGGATAATTTTGATTTGTTAAACAGCGATCCTCATGCGCTCAAAATAAAACTGCGTCATTTGATGGAATTATCCACCAAATATGACGAGATACAGTCACAAATCGAGGCTGAGGAAGCAGACGTTGCGTCAACAAGTGATAGAGTGCAAACGGAGGACGATCTCTGTGCTATAGAATGCAAATTTCAACACTTGTTGGAGCAATCTGAGCACTTGAACCAAAAACCACTAATTAATACTGATGGTAAACAGCCTAAAACAACCCCCATTCAATTGGAACCAATAAAATTACCACGGTTCGAGGGTAGTATTGTGGAATGGCAACATTATTACCATATTTTTATGGAACTAATTCATGTCAGAACAGACCTGACAGATATACAGAAGCTTCATTATTTGCACTCGTCATTACATGGCGAGGCTCTTAACGTAATAAAATCATTACCCATAACACATGAAAATTACGCGGTGGCTATCGATCTGTTGAGGAATAGATATGATAGTAAGCTGATTGTCTCCGCTCACCACGTGTGGAATGTACTAGACGTACCATTAGTCCAGCAGGAATCCCAAGGTAGCATATCGCAATTTATTGATCAAATCTCTGGAAATATAAACGCTTTAAATAATCTCAAACTGCCAGTCAACACGTTTGAAATTATTGTAGTAAATTATCTAGCCAAAAAACTTGACAGTTATACTTTACGTTTGTGGAAAGAGAGTTTATCGGAGCATAAACTCCCTGATTTTAATAATTTTATAAATTTTTTAAATTCACGTAGGAAACTACTGCAAAATATCGATAACGCGACTAGCCCAACGAGCAGGTTGAACAAAAGCGATAAGTCTCCTTATCGCAAAGCAGTTAAACAGATAAGCACTCCAAAGGGCGCATTCCACTCACATATTAGAAATAATTTATGCAGGCTATGTAACGGTGGACATAGACTTAGCGATTGCCCACAATTTATATCGCTGTCTATCCCTGATAGAAAAAATGCGTTACTAAAAAACAAACTTTGCTTAAACTGTCTCCGTTCGGGACACGAGGGTTCAAAATGTCCCTCCAAATTTTCATGTAAAAAATGTTCTAGGCGTCACCACACCACGATTCATGTCCCCAACAGGGACGTAACTTCTGTTAACAACCAGTGCTCACTGAAATCACAGACCAATAAATCGGTATTGTTATCTACCGCCGTCTGTATGACATACAATAAAGTCGGCAAAAAATTTCCCGTTAGGATATTACTGGATTCCGGTTCTCAAGCGAACTTTAGCACAATGGATTTCGCCCGCAGGTTGGGCCTCCAATTAGTTAAATCGCAATTGCCCATCACGAGTATAAACAACTCGCTTTCCCAGGCTGACTTCAGTACTAACGTAAGGCTACATTCACGCTATAAACCCTTCACGTTAAACGTACATTGTGCCGTATTACCCAGTATAACTAATAATTTACCGGCGGAGTCGTTCAATCTTACCTCTTTAAATTTACCCAAGCGCATATTCCTGGCGGATCCTCACCTACATTGCTCATCGCAAGTCGATATATTAATCGGCGCTCAATATTTTCTACAATTAATTGAACCTGTGAAATATACGCGCGGACCACACTTTCCTATAATTCAGGAAACCAAGTTAGGATTTATTTTGGCCGGTGACTTACCATTCAACGTCGACATGACTAAAACGGTTTCTTCATTTATGGTCTGTAAGGATGATAATCAGGTTTCCTCGCAACTAAAGGAATTTTGGAAGTTGGAGGAAATCTCTAGTCGCGAAACCCGATCTGAGGACTTACCGTGTGAAAGGCATTTCGTGGAAAACACTAGCCGCAATCGCGACGGGAGATTCGTGGTAGCCCTGCCCCGCAGATCTGATAAATCTTATTTGGGAGATTCTCTCCGCGGAGCAATACGAAGATTCCAATCGTTGGAATTCAAATTCAAGCAGAACCCTACCCTTTACAAGGATTATAGTGAGTTCATGAGTGACTACTTAAGACTTGGCCACATGTCGCCGCTTAATGAATACGATCTGTCGCTTGACAGGTCAGAGATCTTTTATCTGCCCCATCACGCAGTCTTCAAAGACTCTAGCTTAACCACTAAATTGCGCGTGGTATTTGACGCATCCGCTAAAACCACCAATAATTTGTCCCTTAACGACACTTTAATGGTCGGTCCTACGATCCAGCAGGATCTGTTTTCGATAATGGTTCGGTTCCGCACCCACCGATACGTGCTTATTGCGGACATTGAAAAGATGTATCGCCAGATCATTGTTAATCCTAGGGATTCAAACTTGCAACGCATTGTTTGGCGTGATGCACCGCATAAGGAATTGCGACATTACGCGTTAAGGTCGGTTACATATGGCACTGCTAGTGCCTCCTTCCTTGCTACGCGTTGTCTGGCTCAAATAGCATATGAAAATAAAGCCGACTACCCTACCGCTGCTAAGGCCATAGCAAATGACTTTTACGTAGACGATCTCATAACGGGTTCGGATGATCCGAACAGCTTAGCTGAAATGAAAGGCGAGATCGAGAACTTGTTGAGGAGGTATGGTTTTTCGTTACACAAATGGTTCTCTAACCACCATAAAATTATGACTCTTCGCGCCCAAGTAACCCGTGACTTCAGCAAGGGTCAAAACGTGCGTACCTTGGGCATACAGTGGAATGTTGAGGGGGATAACTTTTTGTACACCGTTAGGGGTGATGACAATTTAACCGTTCTCAACAAGAGAAGCGTGTTGTCAATCATTGCCGGGATATATGATCCACTAGGTCTAATTGCTCCCATCACATTTTGCTGCAAGCATTTCGTGCAGCAGTTGTGGTTGGCGGGCACTGATTGGGACGAACCCTTGTCCGGGTCACTAGCCGATCAATGGTCGGAATTATACGCCCAATTAGTTTCCGACACTCATTTTGAGATTACGAGGTCGGTTAAGAGTTCGAACAGTTACCCAGTTAGTTCATTGCAGCTGCACGGATTCGCCGACGCTTCGGTTAAAGGTTACGCGTGTTGCATTTATGTGCGGGCGGTCTATTCGAACGGCGCCATATCATCAAACTTGTTGTGTGCTAAATCTAGGGTCGCTCCGCTGAAACAGATAACGCTTCCTAGACTTGAACTTTGTGCTTGTTTATTGTTGGCTCAATTAACGTCCAAGGTTTTAAATGCCGTCGATTACAATTTTGACGGATTATATCTTTATTCGGATTCGATGATAGCGTTGTTCTGGATACATCAGCAATCTTCCCGCTGGAAGGTATTTGTGGCTAACCGTGTCGCGGAAATACAGCGTCTTGTTAGCAGCAGGGGAACTTGGCGTCATGTAGTATCGAATGACAACCCTGCCGACGTTTTATCGCGCGGTTGCCTCCCTCGTAGTCTGCACTGTCATGCTCAATGGTGGCATGGTCCCTCCTGGTTGGCTCGTGATGCGGCCTCATGGCCGGTCAGCGCGTTCGACATTAATACTCCCTGTACCTTTCCCGACATTGAAGAGGAACGTCGCAAGCAGGCTCAAACCTCACTAATTGTCGCGTCCTCAACACATAGTTACATTGAAAATTATTCATCTCTTACGAGGCTTATTCGCGTCTTCGCATACTGCCGTCGATTTCTTCGCAATTCTAGGCTCGCGGTGGTTGATAGAGACACGTCCTTTTTGTCGGCTCAAGAATTGTCTGACACGCTCTTGGTTTTTGTCCGGCAATCTCAGAAGTTGCATTTCGACGTTGAGGTTAGGGAACTTGAGGCACACCGGTGCCTTCCACGCAGTAGTAAAATTCTTGCTCTCAACCCATTCCTGGATAAATCAGGCATTTTAAGAGTGGGTGGACGCTTGCAATTCTCCCCACTTAGCTACGAGACTAAACACCAAATAATTTTACACCCGCACTCTCATCTCACGAGATTAATAATTGAATACGAACACATCCGTTTGTTGCACGCTGGAGTGCAATCAACTCAAGCTTCGCTTAGGCGTAAGTATTGGATCATACACGATAAGTCCTATATCCGCTCAGTGATACATAAGTGTGTCACTTGTTTTCGTTTCCGGGCTAAAGGCGCGAATCAATTACTCGGTCAATTACCCTCTTCTAGGGTCACGCCGTCAAGGCCATTCTCACAGTCGGCCGTGGATTACGCAGGTCCGGTGTTTTTGCGCCATGGCGGGCAGCGCTCTAAGTCCACGACCAAGGCATATATCGCTCTATTTATATGCATGTGTACTAGGGCCATCCATTTAGAATTGGTGTCGGATCTTACTTCCAACGCCTTTATAGCGGCTTTAAAAAGGTTCATATCGCGCAGAGGTATTCCCGCGCAAATATTTTCGGATAATGGCACGAATTTTCGTCGTGCCAACCACACGTTGCATGATTGGTACAAATTTTTAACCTCCAAGGAAGTTGAACAATCTTCTCTGGAGTTTTGCGGTCTCCACGGCATCAAATGGTCCTTTATCCCCCCTTCAGCCCCTCATTTCGGTGGTTTGTGGGAAAGTGGTGTAAGGAGTGTTAAATTCCATTTACGTCGCGTAATTGGCGGTACGATCTTGAATTTTGAGGAATATTCTACCCTTCTTTCTCAAATTGAGGCTTGCCTTAATTCACGCCCGTTATGCGCCGTGTCCGACGATGCTAGAGACCCTGAACCCTTAACACCCGCTCATTTTTTGGTCGGTGCTCCACTGACGGCACTTCCGGAACCCGACTATACACAAGGCAATAATACTCATTTGGGCACATGGCTTCTGCTCCAAAAATTTACGCAGACCATCTGGAAACGGTGGTCTCGGGATTATCTGCACCAGCTGCAGCAGCGCAATAAATGGCGCACCCCATTTAAGAATTTGAAGGTCGGACAACTTGTCCTCATTTTGGATGACAATTCCCCCCCTCTAGAATGGAAGCGTGGGGTAATTACCAATGTTTTTCCGGGTCAAGATTCCTTAGTACGCGTCGCAGAAGTACGCACCGCGCTAGGTAACTTACGCCGACCCATCCACAAATTATGCCCCCTTCCGGTGGCAACAAGCTAATCGTATGCGTGTCATACGAGACATACGAGGTGTGTGTGTGTGTGTGTGTGTGTGTGTGAGTGTGTGCGTGTGTGCGTGTCACATTACATGGAACACGCCCGGGACATTCCCCGGGGCGAGCATACAAGTCAATTGTATCATAAGCATTGTAACATTGTTAAGTGTCGCTAGCTATTACAAAAATAGTGATTGTGTCTCATATGTACTATCAAATTATTATGAATGTTGTGTATCGTTAATATGTTTGTGTGATTCAAACTCTGAGAACCACAAGTGTCAATTATTCTATATGTGTATTGTATTTTTCAATGTCATGTACCATTGAACTTTGATACGATTATGATAACATTATGTTTCTATTATTTCTATTACTATATATGAAGCAGTGATCAAGATGGTTTCTCTTATATAATTTAAGATTATTATTTACGTTTGTCAAGGTTTAAATATATGTATTTTTTATCCATATGTTATGCTTCAAGAGAGATCATGTTCAGTTATGTAAAGGTTCATTTTTATCACGATTTTTTATTTGTTGTACCTTTTCTAGCACAGAAATTGTTATGTTTTGACTTAAGCTTTGTGCTAGATTAATGAATTTTTGTTTTTTACAAATTTTATGTATAAGTCTTTAAGTATATTATGTTTATTATGTCTATGCTCTCTGGCCAGTGCGCCAATTATTGTATCGCTTACGACATGTAAGTCTAAGTATTATATTGTTCAATTTAACCGTTAATGTACAAAATCGTCCCGATTTTGGCGGGCAGTATGTTTAAACTTTGTACTGTTTTATCAGCTGTAAGCAGTCTACTAACATTGCACGGCACGCGCGGATGACGTCACGCGTTATCAAACCTTGCTAGCGGCCAGCCTAGCCGACTGCAAGCCAGCATTAGTTCAGTTTATAACACGACTCCGAGCGCAACTCTCGTTAAACACTTCTCTTACAGCCGCGGCTTTTGGCTATTATTCAGCATACATTTATAACATTCAAATTTAATCGTCTACCTGCGTCCATCTACCATGGACCACGATTTCATTCAAAGTTAATTTCGGGCATTATCGCCTCAAAATGCATCCGCACGTGCCGATCGTAACTAACAAACCAAATTATTCAATAAACGCATGTTCAATATCTTAAATACAGTCCACTTCTTTCTAACAAACAATCCAGCCTTCCTTATTAGCGTCTTTGGAATAACTCGCGATTCTTCAAGAGCTTCCAAACCGCAACAATTGAACTCCAGAACTGATGCATCTCACACAACACTGATCAACGCAGCTAAGGCGAAACCAAAGAGGCGAGAAATCGACAAGACACGGCAGGAAGGCTTTTCCCGTACATAGACATAACCGACTGACTTAACCTCAACGAGAGTCTACGCCAAAATGTATCGCTGAAATAGAGCAGCGATACGGCAAATTTTAATAGAAATTACGCAGCCAGAACGTCGACGGCCCAGGAGGGACCAAACATTTAAATAGAGAACGAATTCTGCTGTGTTCGCATTGACTGACTAACGTGACAAATAATTCCCCCGAACGTAAACAAACATACACTAAGCCTTCCTCAACACTGCATGGGAATCAGCGCTGCGGTGGCAGATTTCTGAATCAACGCTAAACAGATGATTCGTAGCGGCGGCGTTTGAACGAGATTCTACTACCAAACGTTTTGACATAAAGTGCGGAAAAAGTAATGATCGCAAAATTTGACTTTAAATAGATTCAGTGTACACCCGAAGAGGCGAGATTGAGAAACTACCCGAAAGAAGTATCCAGTGCGAGAATAAACGACCATTGGAACGTGAGTTACCAAAATTAAAGTCATTTGTTACCTGGTTACATTTATCACACAGTTGTACTTTACACGCCACACATACACCTTCAAATCACTTAGTTTTTTCTTGTAAGGCATCTAATTGATATGTCTTGGTAGTTCAAAGGAGTCACGTCCTGAGAGTAAAGATTTTTCACATATTAAACTCATGCTTTTCAACTGAGTCAAAATCTGAATTATACTAGCCGATACTTGATTGGATATAAAAAAATTGTCAATAATAATAACTTGTAAAATTTTTTCTCTGCAATTTTTTAATTTTTTTCTTTTTTATGAATGTTAGTCCTTCAGACGATTTGTTTGTTGTTTTTAAAGAATCATTAAACTTAACTGATTTTTCAAAGCTAAACTGACTTGTTTAAATTTTTTCGTAGATTTAAAAATTTTATCAATCACATTTAATTTTTTCTTGGAACAAAGGTTTCCAAGTGGCGCCCACAAAAACATAGTTTTAAGTTGTGTTACAGGACTACATCACTGCAGAGGATCCAGTCAACAGAGTAAGTAACAAAAGTGCGCGGAGGTAACGCCCGATAAAAATACAACACTTTTACAATTACAACACCCACAACTTCTGTTTTTGTTATAAATTGGCAGCCCAACTAGTGAGGCTTGAAAAAGACGGAACAAGCCCGGCAACTACCAACATATTAAAATGCCGCAACCAAAGGGAAAGAAGGTGAAGAAGACTGCGGAACCCGAGTTAAGTGTGGAAGACGGAGAGGCAGTACAGGTCGAGGAAACGGAATTAGAACCGCCCACACTAGAAATGGAAAGACCGGTACAAACGGCAGAGGAATTAGAAGAACAAACGGGAGAAGAACCCATACAAATGGTAGAACAGACAGAGAAACCCGAACCAGAAAAAATAGCGAGCGTTGACATGAATGCAATAATGGTGATGCTCCTAGGAATGAAGGAGGAGAATAATAAAAACAGACAGGAGGATAAGGAGGAGAATAAAAAAAGTAATGAGCAAATGTTCCAAAAAATGGAAGAAACAAACAAAAATAATAATGAGCAGATGCTCCAAAAAATGGAAGAAATGAATAAAAATAGACAGGAAGACAAGGCGGAAATAATAGAATCCATGAATAAAAACAGACAGGAAGATAAGGAGGAAATAAAAGGAAGCATAGAGTCCCTGAAAAAAGAAATTAGCATAAAATACGAAATAGTAAACAAAAGGATCGATGATAATAAGATCGATAGTGACAGGAAGGTCGAAAACATGGAGACACAGTTGGAAAGGTTACGGGAGGGAAACAATACACGTTTCGAAAGTATAGAGGAGCAAACAGTAGAGACCAAACAAGATGTTAGAAATCTCGAAAACAAGGTAAGGCAGAACCAAGACGCCATCATGCAGGAAGTCGAGAAAGACGTTAGCGAGAGGATGCAGAAAGCATATGACATCGCTAACAGGCTGGACGAACAGATAAAAACTAACAAAAATAGTATACTGGAAATAGACCAGAGAGAGAAAAACCTGCAGGAAAGATTAGAGGCGCTGAGAGACACACCAATACTAAACACTCATACGTGTCATGGTGAAAACGGGGAAGTAATCAACTTCCAGGACTATCGACGAAACCCAATGGAATTTTTGGAAAGAATGGAGGAAGTTATTGGGAGAAATAGAGAAACAAGGTGGGACAGGATAAGAGAGATGCTTGACGAGACGTTTAAAAATACTAAGGATAACTGGTGGATAGCGGTACGACCAAAAATAACGAATTTAGCAGAGTTTAAACGCCAGTTTAAGGAAAAGTATTGGTCAGAGACCGCACAAAACAGGGTAAGAATGGACATTTTCTATGGCAAATACGACGCGTCCTATGGACAGTCCCCGACGTCTTATTTCCTGGGAAAGGTATGTTTAGCACGGAAGTTGATACCGCCGATCCCAGAAGAATGTTTGGTAAGGCAGTTAGCTGGACATTACAGCTATGGGATCAAGGATGCCCAATTATACCAACAGATTAGCAAAATAGCCGATCTGGCCAAATTATTGGAAAATTGCGAATCCACAGGAAGGTTCCAGGATTACCAACCCCCCAATCGTAAGGTAGAGTACAACAACAATAATAACGGACCAAACCGGAATGGAGGTGGGAACGGTAATAATCTAAACACCAATAATCAGAGTAATAATATCCCACCAAATGGCCGAAATGATAACACTCAGGGCCCAATTAACCGCAACTATCCGGGACCAAACAGAGGTAATTACACCGGGAATAACTACGGTAGGAACTTCCACCAGGGAAACGGTTATCGCGGGAATAATTATAGAGGAAGTAATTATGGTCAACGTAATGGTTATCGCAACGGGGGAAACCAAGGAGGAAGCGATAGGAGAAACCAAAATGAGTACAGGCCCCAGGTAAATTATACAATGGCCAATAACCGACGGCCATATCCACCTAATGTACCCACTTACATGTTTTACCCACAACAGGCGTCAGGTAGCCAGGGTAACACGGCGAATAGCCAACCTATTAACGGTAATCCCGAGGTCAGGCAGGAAACACAGACGGGTAAGCAACCCAATGTTCCGGGAGACCGGGCCAATGAGACAGTGACTCATTTAAACTAAACGCGGCAGTGAAAAAGGAAAACCGCCCTTCACTGAACCAATATTATGGGGTGACAAACGACGAACATAGACAGGACAAAGACGGGACTATATTAAGAATAAATAATTACCTTAAGGATATTAGAGAGGAGTTATTAGAAGAAGGTGACGATATCATTAAAAATAGTAACCAAGGGAATAATAGTATCGTGCAGATTAAAGCATATATCAATGGCATAGAAGCGATACTACTCATTGACACGGGGTCAAATGTGTCACTTATTGATAGCATTGAGTTAGAGCGGATTAAACAAAATAGTAATTTACCAATACCCACTCTACCGATAAATAACATTGTTTTAGTCGGAGCAACGGGGAGGCAAAATAAATCAATAAAGAAACAGGTGTCATTAGAGATGACTAGTAATGGGGTAACAATACCAATAGGGTTATTAGTGGCGAGTAATTTACCCATGAGTATACTAATAGGCTGCGATATACTTAGCCCATACAATGCTGTAATAGATTTGGAAAGTAAGGTGATAACTTTTAAGACTAACAAGGGGATTTGGACCAATAGTTTAATCGATGTCCAAGGAAGTGGTACAGACAATACACCTTATCAAGCGATAGTGAACCATTATTATTGTACCGATCGTCCAATCAATATGCCATTATATCAGGAGGAAAACCCAGAGTTGTGGTTAGAAAAATTAGAAGAAATACGGGATTTCCAAAGGACGAAAGCAAGGGGTCTGGTCAGCGAAAAACAGGCGGAACAATTGATCGAGGTATACAACCGTTATAAACACATATTCTCGAACGCTCCAGGTAAAGCCAGAGATTATCAGTGCACCATAAAATTTAAAACTCCGGTGGAATTTAACAGGAAATCGTACCCGATCGCATGCTCGCTAGAGAACGAAGTCAGGGAAGAATTGAACAGGATGATAGAGGACGACATAATCGAGTATAGTCATTCGCCCTTTACCAGCCCAATCATAGCGGTGCCAAAAAAGAACGGAAAGGTACGTATATGTCTCGATGCTAGGGAGATTAACAAAATGATTGTTAACGACCGCACATCACCTGGGGAGATAGAGGAGATATTAAAAAAGTTCCACGGAATCAGATATATAAGCTCATGGGATACGGTATGCGGATACTGGCAGATAGAACTCCACCCTGATAGTAGGAAATATATGGCATTCATATTCGAGGGCAGAAACTATCAGTTTAAGCGGTTACCTTTTGGCCTAATAAATTCTGTGGCGGTGTTTGTAAAGATAATGGACAGAATATTGGGGCAGGAAGTACTGAAGTTTACGACAGTGTACGTCGACGACCTACTGGTGACTTCAGCGAATTGGGACGACCATTGTAATAGGGTTGAACAGGTGCTACAGAAATTATCGGAGAATAATATCACCCTCAAATTAGACAAGTCCCAATTCATAGCAAATGAGGTGAAATTTTTAGGATTTAATTTAACAGAACAAGGGATTACTCCATCCAAAGAAAAGGTAGAGGCCATACAGAAGTTCCCCACCCCAAAGAATAGGAAACAGCTGCAGTCATTTTTAGGAATCTGCAACTATTACAGAAAGTTTCGGTCCAATTACTCAGAACTAACTGCCAGGTTCCAAAAGCAGTTATCAGCTAAAGACAAATGGACTTGGGGACCAGAGCAAGATGGAGTGCTCAATATCATAAAGGAAAAGTTTTTGGAAACCGTAATGTTGCATCATCCCGACTTTACAAAACCGTTTTTTCTAAACTGCGATGCCAGTAACGTGAGTTTAGGTGCAGCCCTCTATCAGGAAGATCAGGACGGTAACCATTTAGTAATTAGCTTTGCTAGCCGCGTGCTGAACAGTTGCGAACGAAACTACAATACTACCGAAAAAGAACTGTTGAGTGTAGTTTTCGCATGAGGTAAATTCAGGACATATATATTAGGGTACCCCATAACAGTTAGAAGCGACCACAAATCTATATCATTTTTAAAGCATTGTAAACTGAACCATGGAAGGCTGACTAGATGGGTTTTGGCCTTGCAAGAGTACAATATCACATGGGAATATATACCCGGCAAACAGAACGTAGCCGCCGACGTCTTATCTCGCGTCAATATACCAGACCAAACCTTTGACGGCGAAAAGGAACAATTAGCCAAGGTTTACCACATTATTAAGAGCAGGGAGGATTTAAAAGATATTTTGCACGAAATAAAGTCACAACAAGAGGCCGATCCGAAATTAGGAGATATTAGAAAAGGGTACAGGAAGGCGATGAGGTCATAAACAGATTTTATTGTATACACGACGACACTTTGTTTATTAGGAATACCCCGCACCAGGAGAGTTGGAAATTAGTGATTCCACCAGCGATAGAGAGACCGCTAATAATCGACTATCACGAGAGGTACGGACATATGGGTGCCCTTAAAGTAAGGAAGGCATTGGAAGAGCAAACATACATCAAGGGGATGAATAAGAAGGTGCAACTGGCGATACGGTCGTGCGATATTTGTCAAAAAGTAAAGTGTGATAACGAGAGGAAGGAAGGGGTCATGATACCCATATTATCTACCGAAAAATTGGAAAGGGTATTTCTCGATATCTGCGGACCCTTTCCACGCAGCGGTGGGAGACACCGATATAAATTTATCGTAATCATTTTCGACCACTTTAGCAAGTATACAAAGCTATACCCAATAACTAGGGCAACGACCAGGAAAATAATAGACATAATAATCAAGCGTTATATAATGGAAGTGGGCCGACCGTATTCTATAATTACGGACCACGGTACTCAGTTTAGGGGAAAACTATGGAAGGAAAGCTTGGGAGAACACGGAATAAAAACGTACAAGACTTCCGTATATCACCCGAATAGTAACCCAGCCGAGAGAGTGTTAAGGGAGGTAGGACGGTTACTAAGAACATACTGCCATAACGAGCAGAAAAGATGGCATGAATATGTAGCCTCTACCGAGGATTTTCTCAACTTCTCGCATCACAATACCATCGAGATGTCGCCATACACGGTTATGTTCGAAAGACCCCCACCACGAGAGATAAAAGAAATTATTAATTTTCCCGACGAACCCGCATACCAATTTGAAGGGGCAAAATTTTATAATAAGGTGTTAGAAAAAACGGAACAGCAGCGGAAAAAATATATCAAATCACAGCCTAAGGCAATTAAATATGAGGTAGGTGAAAAGGTGTTAGTTAAAAATAGAGAATTGCCCAGTGCTATACAAGGCATAACGAGGAAATTGTTACTATTATATACAGGGCCTTTCACGATAACCAGAGACAATAAAAACAATACCTACGAGGTAACTGACACAATTAGGAACAAGGTAAAAGGAACGTATAACCAGACTTCATTAAAAAAGTACCATGATTAGAAAAAAATCACAAGTCGAATACGCAATCAGTGACCAAGTACCATGACCAAAGACCCAAGTCAGATACAGCATCATAGAGAAGGTACCTCGACTAAACATGTCAACGTGAATTTTTTAACTTAGCCATAATTAGAAAGGAGGTAGAGATTTTTAAATAAATATAAATATTATTGTATAATGGTTGTTCTTAATAAATACTACGAGAAGGACACCTTACACCAAAGGCATAAAGATATATATAAAATATAGATTTATTTCCAATAGCCATGTCAACGTATATTTACCAGCTTACCCGTACTTAGAGAAGGAGAGAGATTATTATAAATAAATATTACAAGATGGACACTTAGTAAAGGAGAAAAGAGGAAGAAATACTGTCATATATTTGATATTTAAATGGAAATGATAAATGAAAAAAAAAAGGAAAACAGTGTGTTACATAAGGAGGTAATGATGAATATGAATATAGCTATTAACATTGAATGATTTTAAACGATAATTTAACCTGCGGAGAACGATATATTAATATAATTGTGAATTAATCAGAAGAGTTTAAGAAAGGGAATTTATGTGTAGGAGCCTATGATCTTTGAATATTGTATTTTTTTTTATTATTATTATTATTATTATTTGTTGCAAAGGTGCAATTATTATTTTCTGAACAGGGATGTGTTGCCTCTGATTTCAGTAGTTATAGACAGGAAGGGACAGAGAATGTATGCCATAGCGAGCCACTCTGACTCCCAAACCTCTATGTAAGTTAGGGAATTGATAGGGAATTATATCAAAGATTAATTATAAAACATCAAGGTAAAAAGGAAAGGAATAGGTGATACGACAAAGAACGAAATAGGAAAAATGAGTTGGATTAATATATTAAAGGAGTAGTACAGGAATTTAATTATAAGATAAAAGAATGAGATATAAAGAAGCTAATAATAAAGGGTTATTATAGAGATGATAATTTCATCAAAACCAAAGATATGTTTTTCCAAAATTATCAACTTTAACGAAGAGGCATATGTAACGTCACAGAACGTTCCATAAAAAGAAATCATTTATGTAGTAAGTTAGCATAAGAGGAAAGTGAAGTGAACAGTATCGAACCCAAGTAGTCCCAAAAAATTGTGTAATTTTGTATAATAATTATTTCTATCAACTTGAAAAAAAACGACCAAACTATGACTAAGACAAAACCCCATATATATTATTAAAGTGAATAAGAGTGAAAAAACCATAAGACACTATAAGAGAGAGAAATAATGTCAGAATCCACCAGAATAAAGTCAATAGTTATTAAGTTTTATAACTATGAATAGGGTATTAAAAACTATTTTTTGTGAATAAATGGACATGATCCATCATTATATTATGTGATGTAAATAAAATAAATGTATTAGATGACTTAAATACATTATTAGAAAGAGTTTAAGTTAAAATAAAAATTGTATATTTGCAATGACAAAAAATATTAATGTGTTGGATTTGAGACCATACACCAAGATTTCATGAAAAAATTAATTATTATCAGATTTAAATAAAAACTATATGTGATTGTCAAGCAGACAATAGTGAACAATTTATCTTAAATAAAGGAAGCTGTCAAATGAATAAAAAGCAGTCAAAATAGCCAAAAACCGTGTTAACTAAAAACATGTAATAGGCATCTAATATTGTATAATTTATGAATTTAATGTTGCCAAAATGCAACCAAACTGTATTAGAAAGCTGTAATATGATATAAAGCAACTATACTAATATACCTGACTGACTTTAACATTGTAATAGTGAAGTCAGCAAAATATTTACTTATACCATGTATGGCTGAAGCCAATTATCCAGTGCAAAAATAATCATATCTGGCTAAATACTTACATAATACTAACAAAAATAAGATAGAAAGGTACAATACATCAGAATACCTTAATAAGAAACAAACTCAGTTGAAAGTAAAGTCAATTCTAAAAGAATTTAACTATTTAGAGTGAGATTTGTCACACCATAAAAAATGACATCTCAAGACCAATCAATGATTCTATGTTATCTTGTGATAAATATAATATATGTACAGAGTAACCAGGTATCACAAAAGATAGACAAAATAATAAACTCTGTGTGTATAGTGGTGAAATAATACGTATATTAAAGAAAAAGACTAATCATTGTATTAGAAAACTGACAAGAATCTAGGCCATGAGCAGAGGCCATATAAAATTGTATTTATTTGTGTTTTATTGATGTTAAAATTTGTTTATTTTGTTGTAGGAAAGTAGTAGTAGTAGATGTTCAGCTTGTGGAAGGAACTTTGTAACTCCACAACAATTTTTGTTATAAAAATTGAGTTTTCAATGACAACAACTCAAGGTGAGGGTTGTATATTGTATTGTTTATTAGACTTAAGTTAATTAGATACCAATCATATTTAGTATCGCTAGATTCAGTTAAAAACAAGGAATCTAAATGCATTAATGGCATACAAATTGTGAGTACTAATGTGAAACTGTTTGATAAATACCAGTGTAAATTTTGAAATATCCTTTGTATGAAGAATAAGAAATTCGTTCTAAAAGCTTCTACGGAAGTGAAAATTGTTCTATGACATTCCGTTTCGTTTATTCTCGAACAATCTAGAAAGAATTTTTACACAAATATACCGGAAGTCGATGAAAACAGTCTACCAGATTTAGTATAAAAGCGAGACCAAATTCGACCGAAAAACACTTGAAGATTGAACTCCAGAACTGATGCATCTCACACAACACTGATCAACGCAGCTAAGGCGAAACCAAAGAGGCGAGAAATCGACAAGACACGGCAGGAAGGCTTTTCCCGTACATAGACATAACCGACTGACTTAACCTCAACGAGAGTCTACGCCAAAATGTATCGCTGAAATAGAGCAGCGATACGGCAAATTTTAATAGAAATTACGCAGCCAGAACGTCGACGGCCCAGGAGGGACCAAACATTTAAATAGAGAACGAATTCTGCTGTGTTCGCATTGACTGACTAACGTGACAAATAATTCCCCCGAACGTAAACAAACAATACACTAAGCCTTCCTCAACACTGCATGGGAATCAGCGCTGCGGTGGCAGATTTCTGAATCAACGCTAAACAGATGATTCGTAGCGGCGGCGTTTGAACGAGACTCTACTGCCAAACGTTTTGACATAAAGTTCGGAAAAAGTAATGATCGCAAAATTTGACTTTAAATAGATTCAGTGTACACCCGAAGAGGCGAGATTGAGAAACTACCCGAAAGAAGTATCCAGTGCGAGAATAAACGACCATTGGAACGTGAGTTACCAAAATTAAAGTCATTTGTTACCTGGTTACATTTATCACACAGTTGTACTTTACACGCCACACATACACCTTCAAATCACTTAGTTTTTTCTTGTAAGGCATCTAATTGATATGTCTTGGTAGTTCAAAGGAGTCACGTCCTGAGAGTAAAGATTTTTCACATATTAAACTCATGCTTTTCAACTGAGTCAAAATCTGAATTATACTAGCCGATACTTGATTGGATATAAAAAAATTGTCAATAATAATAACTTGTAAAATTTTTTCTCTGCAATTTTTTAATTTTTTTCTTTTTTATGAATGTTAGTCCTTCAGACGATTTGTTTGTTGTTTTTAAAGAATCATTAAACTTAACTGATTTTTCAAAGCTAAACTGACTTGTTTAAATTTTTTCGTAGATTTAAAAATTTTATCAATCACATTTAATTTTTTCTTGGAACAAACGTTTCCAAGTGGCGCCCACAAAAAGCATAGTTTTAAGTTGTGTTACAGGACTACATCACTGCAGAGGATCCAGTCAACAGAGTAAGTAACAAAAGTGCGCGGAGGTAACGCCCGATAAAAATACAACACTTTTACAATTACAACACCCACTACTTCTGTTTTTGTTATAATATTCAGAAGTAAATTAAAAAAAAAACACAGAAGCAGGTGCCCTTTCCTCACTGTCTAAAATAACTACTACAAAAAAACTTTTATTGTAAAATTTTAATTAGTTAAACAATTAAAAGTCTAGCAGTAAGCAACAGTATCTGAGCAAACAGGGAGAAAGATTTTTGATTGATAATTATAATAAATCAACAGTTGATAAACGTTTGTTGTAGACGAAAAAGTATAATTGTATTACATTAACATTGATGCATCAAATTGTTTACGCCAACAGTCTACTTCCGCCACTAAAAGCAGTCTCGTCTATTGGACTCTGTCTGCTGCCATCTTCATTCATGCTTCCCTATCTCGCGCTAGATATATTAGTGATATAAATCTCAAAACTAAATGAATCTTTTAATATTTTAATCACCAAAAACTATAACAAATTTGTCTACATGTTTTGTTTGTAGCTTAATTCATTACAACTTAATATAATTTCTCTCAATTGGTAATGGCCTGGGAAGCAGATAGAGAAGTTTTATTGCGCCTGTACGCCGGGCTGGTGTTATCCAAAATGGATCACGGATGCCTGCTGTACTCGTTAGACAGGAGGCCGTGCTTGAAAAATCTGGATCCTGTTCATATCCTAGGATTGCGGTACGCCACAGGTGCGTTCCGCACTAGTCCTGCACGAAGTTTATATTGTGAGGGAGGAATAACGTAATTAGGTCTGCGACGTCAACTGCTGTTGCTCATCTATGTGACAAAAATATTAACACTATTGAGAATAAAAACCACTTGTTGTTTGGTGAACAACAGACTTGCTATAATATACGACCGCCGTTCGAAGTTTACCAGACCAGCCGGGACCGTGCGCTAGAAATAATTTTCTAACTGCCTTGTACAGTCGTGGCATAGTAGATCCGTTATTACAGCAGATCATGCCGTTACGCCATGCGTTGAAAGATCTTGGTTCATCTTTTACTTTTGATTGGTATCCGGATCATGTAAGTATTGAAGGTTATGAAGAAGTTGACGATGCAGCGAGAAACGCTGCAGACAGCCCACAAGTCGATGCCATTGCCATACGACCTTATGACGTGAAACTAGATGACATTATTAATGGGTGGCAGCAGATGTAGAACATACGCGAGGCCAAACTGTCTGCCGTGAAGGAGAAAGTCAGTAAACAGCAAGTTGCAGGCGATTGCAGTCGTCGTAAACAAGTTGCATCACCAGACTGGGCACACGACCGTGTCGTCTCCATGCATTCTGCAAGGATAAAAAGAAACCGTCTGTACTTGTGGCGGAGTACTTACAGTGAAACACATAATCGAAGACTGTAGTGCTCTTGCAGAACTGAAGCAGAGACACGGAGTGAAAGGTAACCTGAAAGAACACCTCGGGAACATACAGTAATCGTAGACTGACCTCTGTCCTTCCTGAAAGCGGCAAGATTACTGTATAGGTTTTAAAAATGTCTTGTTCTACTTTCGTTGAGTCAACTAAACTGTAAGTAAGAAGAAAACATCCCGTCGAGCAACGCTCCTTATAGACGTCGTGGTCTAAAATATTAAAAATAAATCCTATATATAGACCTACTAGTGCTACAAATCTTGAAGATTAAATCGGATCGGTTGATATTCTAATAGCAAAAAACTATTAGAAATGTGTCTACATGTGTTGTTTGTAGGTTAATTTGTTACAATTAAGTATAATTCCTCTCCCTTGGTAATAAAACCTTTCCCTAAGTCTAATCTATATTACGGACAAGGGTTCATGAATAGGTAATAAGAGTTTAGATTTCCCAATTCAATTTTCCAATGAGATTGATGTATTTGGTTCATTATCCTAGGAGAGCTCTATTTTTTTTATTACATTTGAATGCATTCTTAGCCACCTATTCTGAACGAACAAAAAATCGTTAAGCAAACATTGTTTCTAAGATAAGTAATGATATTATCTTAAAATTTAAATTTTGCTTATTATATTTATACTGGCATGTGTGTGTGTGTGTGTGTGTGTGTGTGTGTGTGTGTGTGTGTGTGTGTGTGTGTGTGTGTGTGTGTGTGTGTGTGTGTGTGTGTAAGTACGAGAGAGTTCGTGGAAAGAGAGAAGAGGATGGGAGAGACATAGAATGTCGTACAAAAATGTTTGAATGATATTCCTTCATCTCATATTTAACTAAAAGTAGAAAGAACTAATAACAATTATAATGGCTGAGGCGTTTTACATTAAAATGAATTATCTGTAGTGCATATCTGTTTCTTTGTCTTACTATTTTACGTAGAGTATAATAAAAGCTTCACTTAGAACTGATTAATGGGTTTAGGTAAATCTAATTATCTTGTTGATGCTGTTGCACCTTGTCTATTTGTAGAATTTATAGTTTCTGCTTATAAGAACTTGAAAGATATGGGGATTAAACTCGTCAACGTTTAATAATCAGCATCATATAATTTAACATTCGTACTGTAAAACCTATTATACAATTGAAACCCGTAAGTAACGTAAATTTAAATAAAAGTAAGTGTACGCCTAAGAAGACTAAAATAAAATTAATTCCGTGACCACAAATATACTTTTAAAAGTGTCGCTCTTTCCGATGTTTGGAGTTTTGAATGTCAGGCAATCCGAGAAACTGGTCTTCTTGGAATGTAACTTCATTTTGGCCCCATGTCTGATCATAAAGCAGCGGAGGTAGAGTTAAAAGTAGTTTATTTCATAAAAGAAGCAAACTGTGATGACAGAAATAATAAAATGAAAAACAACAATTATCGTTATGAATCCTCTGCGTTTACTGCTTTTTACACATGAAATAATATTTTTCTTTGTAAATCATGATTGATTATAATAAAGTATTTGATTTTAATCAATTCCTTTCCTTTTATATTACGTAAAAATAATAAGTAAGACTTCCTTTTATATCCCTTACCACACGAGTTTATTAACGTCGATCAATGGAACAAGCGGATTATATTTTTATCTGCTTTCATATAAAGAATAATTTCTTTTGTGAAAAAATTATTTTTCATGCTAAGGTTAGAAAAGTAAATTTATCTGACATACAGAAAACATAGATTGAAGTAACTATAAATTTGAACAGCAATACAGGTGTCATGTCACAATCATTAGAGTGACACGGAACGTTCATTAAAAACAGAAAAATTATTGAGCACTGCATTTCTTCTTCTTCAACCGTCATTTCCATTGACGTAGGTTACTTTACGCTAGGGCAATACAAACAATTCAGAAAAATAGATTGAATGCGTTTTACAATCATACTGAAAGGGCGTTTTGAGTAAATTGTTTATTTTGCATTATAGGAGAGAGATGAATGATGTTTTCTTGTTAAAGTATAATAATAATCTAAGCCTTCCACGACCGACGACAACATTATTCAAACGAGCGTTAGCCGGGCTGTTAGGTTGTGGTCTCATGACGTTAAAAACAGACGTTGCAACCATGGCGTTACTGTCACAGTTGTTATAGTAGTAGTTTTTGCTTTAGTATACTGGTGTTAGTTGGCTAACACCCACCAAAATAATTTTCCATTGAAGGTGGCCTCCGATGGTGAGGTCGAAAAGTCTGTTTTTTAATATAATACTAATAAAATAATAAAAAGGGAATATACAAAACAGAATGTCCAGATTGCAATAAAATTTACGTAGGCCAAACAAAGAAAAAATTACTCGATAGGTTCCTTCAACACTGCAATGATTTTTAAAACCAAATATTTATAAATCTAATTTAGCCACACATTGTATAAATAATAATTAATCGCTAGTTTCCAGGCATTGAAAATACAAAATTAATTAAAAACATACAAAAATGTCAAAAAATGAATATTTTAGAAAATCTTAGTATTTACAAACACAACTACAATAACTTATTAGTTAAAGAACAAACTCAAATAAAAACAAAACAAGATGACCTATTTAAAATTATAAATTTATTAAAGTAAATAAAAATATACAAAATATTCCAGTATAACCGACGAAACAGCTGCTTAAGTAAATAAATATTAAAACAATCGTTAACTAATCGACGTAAATCGATTATCCGTTATTTTAGATTAAAATCGAAACAAACTCGATTATTCATTAATTTTTTGTATTAACGTAGAATTATTTCGATTGTTATTGACTTAAAAGCTTTGATGATGCTGATTTTTTCAGTGAAACGTGCGTGAGGTATTGAAACAACAAAAACGCAATACTCTACTTCCAGAAGAAACCATATTGAACAATATCTCAATGTTACTTTATTTTAACTAGGCCTATATAAAAATAAGTACCAGTTGAATTAAATTATATAGTGCTCGAACTTTACAATAATTGTATACATTTTTCTACTTTTCAAAGTTTGTAGTAATAATTTGTTTTTAGTAATGAATATACATTTTGATTTACAAACAATGGTTTTAACTCAGATTACTTCAAATTATTAAAAACTGTACTCCACAAACGTTTATCATCATTCTTATTTTACGGGAACTGTCAGATCTCCTACATAACAGTAACTTACATATCTTATCTACATAAAACATTCTAAATTTATTGGAAAACTTCTTGACATACGATACTATAAATTCTCTTTTAATTTGTATAGCGTTCATGATTCTTCTGCCTGATATGTAATAATATGTTAACACGGAATATTGTAAAGTTTTAACATTAAAATTGAGCAGACTTTTACAAATTTAATATTATTATATTATGTTAAATGTATTGTAATTAAAAAAAGAAACAGTTTTTACAGTTACACAGTACAAATTAGTTTAGTTGGAGCTTATACACGGAAATTAATAACAATTATACTTAGAAGTATATATGTATTTTGCGTTCAAAACCGATTTCTTGAAAAGCATAATAATCAAAGACGGTAACGAAATGTGCGTATTGTTTTTCATATATCCTTGCACCCGTTTTTCAAGAATATAGTCTGATCTATCTGTCGCTCGCTCTGTAAAAACTAACGCAAACGCACACTTCAGAGTTTCGAGAACACTTTGCGTAACGAACTTTTAATGGCTCTACGTAAACAGGATTTACAGTACTTAAACTACTAAACTACTTGAGCTACGATGAAGTAAACAAGTTTTGAGCAAAGTAGACTTTGCTGTAATTGAATTATTAACAGACCACAGAGAAAGCTTATTACGTGTACGAGAGTACACCGGCATCTCCTGTTTTTAATGATACTTATTTCTGGAAAATCAAGTAAAATTATTATAAATTTGTAGCCTCCCGGGATACATATCATTTCAATTAAAATATAGAATACCCCTGTTGCTTTAGCAGAAACCAACCAGATGTGTAACACTAGAACACAGATGTCAGAGGCATAATATGTGCAGCGGGCGAAGTCTAGTTGAGGGTTTAGTCTGATCTAAGGAGTTTTGCGACTGACGTAGAACACTGTGAGACTGTATCGATTGCTGATATAATGGCAATGAGGTTGAGACCAAAGTTGAGAGCTTTCTGCAAAGTATTAACGCATTTTTGTTGTGCTTAGATTACAGTTGTGTTGGAAAACAGATTTGTAAAATTACCATATTTAGCCGGTTATCTCACGATACAAAATGCAATAAATTAAGTTAGTCACTTAATTAATGCAGTAAATTATTGTTCACATACAGCGACTGTTGGACGTAGTACAACAGAAATTCTCCAATATATCTACATAAATGAAAATTCTCCATCATTATCTTCATATGTATAGGCAAGGTTACCTTATATATAATGCATGTATCTTCATTATATCTTCATTATATAGCATAGGCAAGGTTCTGCCTATTCCGCCTTCAAAGATGCTACAACGATCTTTTCCTGGGTCTATCCACACACCTGTGTCCTACACGTTTATATTTCTAGATTTGTTTGGCAGTCTTCACGCTTATATTCTTTCTAAATATTCTTTCCACCGTTGTTTATAATCTCTTAAGTTTTCAGTCAAGCTGAAAACTCGTAATTCTTCTCTTGAAACCTCATTATACAGTTAACTTTATACAATTAAGTTTAAAACATCTCTTAACTCCTCTTAAGAACGCCATATTTGAGTCCGACAATATTACTACAGTAGTTTTGTTATTGACGCAAAATATAAATTTTTCACCTATCTTGTCATTAAAAAACACATTGTGCCTAGTATATGGATTAAAAACAAGCTACATTACACGGAAGTGTTTAAAAAGATCTTGCAAAAATTCACGGATAAATAATTACACATTTTTAGAAATTATCATAAATTTGTTGTATATTGTTACATATTTGATGTACATTATATATTAATATGTGTAATAAAATATTATATTTGTTAAATATGGTTACATATTATTCTGTTAAAAATATTACAAAAATATGTGCGTGTAATTTTTAATGTGACATTTTCAGTACTAAAGAAGATGTATATATTTCAGTCGTCTTGAATAGAAAACAAAAGTTTCTAGGGCTACATCAGTTCACAAGCAGCCTACGTTTAACGTTCATATTGAAACTAGATTTCTACTTAAATTATACCAGCTAATATAACTATTCCGCACTTAGAAAAAAAAACGAAAACTTTACGCTGCAGTTCTCAAATTAATAAGTTATTTAATTATTTGATATATAAAAAAGGTTTCTTTCCGTAGCTCCAGTCACAGGAGTGATTAAAAGTATTTAATTATGTATCGATGTAATTAGGTATTTCTCCATAAAAATATAAGCATCGAACAAATTAATTAATATATGTTTATAATATTGTTTTGCATTACAAGATGTAGAAAATCAGTTGTTCCCTTTTGTAAAACAAGATTGAGAGTATCATTACGTGTTTCCATATCTAAGAAATTTATGAGATAGTTGAACTCTATTATATAGCTATCAAAATATAAAATTTACAAATCTATTAAATTTATTTCTGAAATATTTTCTCTTCTTTCCATAATACTGTTCCCATTATAGATTGCAAGAAAAATTTCAATTAATAATTTACCATCATTAAAATGGCCTTTGCGTCTCAGAACAATAAATAATTTATTCAATTTATATATTCGAATTACAAAACCTCAGTTAAATTAAACTACTACGAAGTAAAAAATCGTAATGCCAAAAATGTTTATAATTCACCTATTACAGAACCTAACAGTCAAACAATTGTTATTGGTTTACCAAAATTTACAATTTTTTGTAAATAATAAACTGTTTTTACATCTTTTAAGTTTAAAGCATTTTCACTGTACTTGGTACATACATCATTTAAGCAATATTTTCCAAATTACTCTTAATTAAATTGTAATTTTAAAATCTCTGTTATATAAAGTAAGGAGCTAGTTATTTTAAACTAATTTTTTGTGTATTACTTAATAGAGAATTGACCATTGTCCATTACTAAAGTCTGCAAGGTGACGAATATACTTTAACTATAACTAATCCACAAATTTTTAAACGTTAGACAATAGTAAAAATGCTAGATGTAATACAACTTTAAAATCTGATGAAACTGACTTTAATTCAATGTATACTAACGTCCAGAACGTAACGAATCATGTACTAATTGGCGTAAACTGGTACAACGGCAAATAAATTAGTTTTATATATTGTTGATATTATGTGATAGAAAGAAGCAGGTGTTAGGTAACAGATTAGTAGTTGTTAATTTCTGAGTGATTTTATGATGTAATTAGAATGATTATAATCTTTCAATTTTAAATAACTCAATCATCTTCTGAATTCTAAATATTCATCATTATCCTCAAAAACCAGATATTTTAACGATTTTCAACAGCAACCGTTCAGTTAAACATGTTGATTTGAAAACGACATATATTAAGTAATCTATCTGTTAGTTTTATAATTTACAAGTTAAAATGTACACCTAACTTTTTATGATTTCCAATATATTTACGTACTATAAGTGTATGACAAAGTAGGCCTATTAAAGAATTTTTAATACCTTATTAATTGAACTTTGAACTAAACTTATTTTAATTGATTCATAACATAAACTTCATTTATTCATTATTCTGTAACTTCCAAAACTTGCATCACGGAGCAATAAAACTCAGAAATTTGAAGCTACCAACATTGTTCTCTAGATTATTGGGTGAATATGGTGACATTAAATAAAAAATGCGTAAACATAGTGGTTGAAGGAAGTGTTTGGGCATTACCGTAACACAGCGGTAAAAAAGTCATAATACATTTTTTCCACCTCTTATTTTCTTTCACTTAACTTCGATGAAAGAAAACATCAGTAGTGCTTTCAGTACAAAGTCTATTACAAACATAGTTTTATGTTTCATTTTTACAAAACTTATGTTGTGAAGTAGAACATTACAATTCTTAAAATATCTTTCTGTAACGTTAACGTAATATTATTACTATAAATATTTCTGTCCAATATTCAAGCTTATATAATGTCTTACTCCTTACATATCTCGTAAATATATATATTCTTATTATATTTTTTATATAATTCTTTAGTTAATAATTATTTAGTCGCCGTTCTCATTAATTATGAAAACGAGATTAGAGTACGTTGAAACACCTTGTATTTGTGTGAACCACAAACACTGCCGTAATGCAAAAGGCATTTAAGGTGGTTATCGTATGTTTGGCAATCACATTATGTAGCTGTTGTCGTCGTTATCATCATTTTTGTCAACATCATAACCATTATCATCATATTTATTTATCGTCGTCATTGTAATACAAGAGAACAATTAGAATTCCATGCATACAGAAACACAACAATACTAGAAACGACAATTCCATCTAATAGTAATAAAGAAAATCATTTCTCTATAGCAAAATTATATAGAACTGGAATTGTAGACGCTTTGCATGGACTACTATTACTAATTGGATAAAATAATTACTCCCAGCAGTTTTAATTATAGGCTGTTATACACAATGGGGAAATTGCCTGTTAAATATTTTAGACGACGTAGGAGGAAATTCTTTTTATTTATTGTGGTTAAAAATATACTTTTTCAGTAACATTTGTAAGAAGTTTTGAATAAAGGTAGGAAATAAATTGTCGTTCATTTTAAAATCAAATTAAAAAACAATAATTGAATACTAAAAACACAAATATAATTTAAAGTAAAATATAGACCTCATTTTCAATTCGTGTGACATTTTTATCATGATCTAGTTTCTTGGGACCAATGTACGAGTAGCGTCAAAACCTATGGTGATTTATCCATACCCCTCTATCGACTAAAATTAAAGAAATAAGTATTTTGACAGTACGATATTGTAAATTTAACAATGTGTGATAGGCAATAGCTTGTTTTATTCTAAGACGTTGACATCGGCAATGTGTCCTGCCTAAATCTCACATTATTATTAAAACAAATGCAATAATATTATAATTTTTCCTGTTTGGTAATTTTTGTAAACATTGAAACTATAGATTTCAGTGACCAACATTGTACTATCTTAAATATAGTATAAAAATTGTGTTTTATGTTTTTAGAACGATTTTTAGAATGTTTTTCACTTAGACTATGAAAATTACGTATTATTATCATTATTAATATTACTTTATTTCAAGCAATATTGTTTTAACAAGGTTAGAAGACACGTACTTGTTTAACTCTGTTGTCCTGAATACAACGTAGTCTTAGTATAATAATTCAATTAAAATGAATGTTAAAAATTATCATACATTTTAATTACTTGATTGAATAAATGGAAAGGGAATTTGTGTATGAAATCGAAAAAATATAAATCAGGAAACTTATAAGTATTTTACAGATTAATATACCCCTTTTACGTTGCAAAATGTTATACATTTTACTTGTGCATAACTGTGTTGCTTACATCTGAAGCCACTAAATACGACTTTAAAAAATTCCTTTTTTTGCGGAAAAGTGGATGAATTGTGACATTAAACGTGATATTGATCTTTAATCACACGGACGTTTATTCCGTCATGTTCAATCAGGAAAGCATTGGGCCACCGACTTTACTACAGATATCCAGCACTCTTCACAGTGTAACGAACGAAGCTATAAATCAATCAAAAAAGGGTGGTTGCTTAAAAATAATCCGATTAGCGAAATACAAACGCGGGTTCACCGGCGGTACACATAAAATGTTGCAAACCAATTGAAAACATGACGTCTCGTTCTTGTGCAGGGTTTACCGGTTATCGCGACTTTTACGAGTATTTTTCATGAAATAGGTTAAGAAATATTACCTCTTCTCCTTCTTCTTATTTCACAAACATAACTTTTGAATTACGTCTGAACTGATAAAAGCACCCGACAAAACATAAAATTTAAGAAACGTTTGTTTGTTCTGGTGGGTAATAAAATACTGATAACTAAAGTATTTTACTGTTCCCAGACAGACTGCCATTTAACCTGATACAAGCTGGCTGTAGAACGTACGTATAAAGACTTCCAGTTTCACAACAAATATCGATTCCGACAAAACGTATTATAGTTAAGCATCCTAAATCACCTTTCGCATTAACGTACACGATAGAAAGCACATTGTGTTTATTCTGTTCAAATATTATATTTGTTACTTCGTAATTTTTAAGCAAACAAGAAAAGTCAAACTAGTCATAATATAGCGGGAAAATAATGAAATTTCAACATATTTTTGTTAAGGACATAAGTAAATATTTTCCTTCCTCTCTATCTAACGATCACGGCAGTTCGGTTCAACCGATAATTTAAGTCCTTTGATAGCCTTTTAAGTGCATATTACCTTGCAGCTTAAGCCAACACTGCCTCCACCACCTCCACTATCACCATCATCGTGTTTCGCCATCATCATTACCACCATCGCATTGCCCAAGAACTTCCCTTTCAGACGACATCTAATCTCTTCCTTCTAAACATTCACAAGAAAACAATTCTCTTATGTTTAAACTACTATTTAAAATATTTTTCTTCTCCTCGTTATTTCTATTACATTCCGTTTACCTACGTTTCATTATAAATTTAGAGGTTTGGTTTTATTTCTGTTTAACAACTTCAACTCGTTTTTGTCATTGATTTTCACGTCCTCACTTATTTTTCCATGAAGATGAAGTTTTCTTCTTATTTCCAAAACTACAGAAGTTATTTTCTAAAACAAGATACTTTAAGAAGTTTGCAAAAGCCATACTAACTTGAAAATCTATATAAAACCCCTTATGCGGAGATTTTGTTAATATGTAAATGGTCTGCCCATGTCTGACAATCACTTTTTGCAATGACCTTCAAAAGTGAAAACCGTTTCACTTGTTCAAATTGTTGATTACCTGATTCTATTCTTGATTTTTGTTTTATGATCATTGCCTACAATGAGTAGTTTGAACTTCTTAAGATTTGTATTTACTTCACTTAGATTATGGGGTAACACTCTCAGCACTTCATATATATTTTTAACGAGAATGTTTAATTGTTTCAATTATTAAGAATATACTGTTACCTTTAGGAAACACCATAAACAGGAAAATCAAATAAAAATATTTCTACTTTATTCCCATTTTTACTTTTCCATTTCGTATATTTTTAATAATTTTTTATCCCCTGTCTATTCCGTTAACATTCACATCTTTCATTACTGTTTCCAAATATCTATACCACAAACCTTTTCAAGATTAAAATAGATATACTGCCATATTAACTGCTAAAAATCTTTCATTTAACACAATATGAGAGCAGTTCAAAAGTTCTGACATGGACAATAGCAGTGTCAGATAGTCGCAAGCTAGATTCTTAAGATTGTGTACGTTAACGTATAAAATATCTGTCTTTTCAAACTGCGTGTTGTCTAAGGCCTGAAAGAAATTTAGGGGGAATACAGGCGATAGGCAATTTCATAATATAATTCGGTATTTGATATTAATAGAGGCGCTAACAATTGAGTGGCAATAATGTTGTGTACCCGGTTTTTACAGACGTTAGATTGGTATCCTTATATAAAGAACCTAATAATATTAGTGAAGATCAATAATAACAGAGGTTATCTAACTGAGATCGGCACATGTACACCGGAGGAAAGAAGGAAAGACGACACAAAAAATTTTAAAACATACTGTAGCAAGAAGTTGACAAGCATGTTAAGACAGTCAAGTGATAAAACAGTTAATAATTTCAGGTGATTTAAATGCCAGAATTATATATATATATATATATATATATATAGGCGTACTAGTTCTAAAAGTAATCGACACTCAGGGTAAAAGCACTTTAAATGAAAATGTCTAAATTTTTAAATTTCTGTTATTTTGAATAAATTGAAAAGAACACATTTTTCTTTCAGGAAGAGGAATACAAATAAACTTATATGGACGTTTAAAATCCGTTATTGATTGTGTAATAATAAAGACAAACTAGTAAATAAGTATCGTATTGACCGGATGTTATTTGTGTTTACAAAAGACAAGATATTTGTATAGATTTTCTACTATCCCAAATTTGCTTATCGGAGAGGTGAAAGAAAACCACTTTTTAAAAAACCAAAATGTTAATGAGATTTTCAAAGTTCATTGTCTACACGAAGAAAATTGCAGGACCTCTATCAATCTCGTCTTTTAAACTATTTAATATCCTTACCACCTGTTAGGACTAGTGAAGATAAAATCTAACAGCCATAAAGAAGGCCGCAGATGAAGAACTGGGCAGAAATAGAAAAGTTGGCGCGCAAAACTGTACACATTTTACAGATTTGGAACGAATAAAGAACGGCAGCGATAAAAAAAAAGGAATTGTATTATAGGTAGGAGATTATAGGGGATTGCAAAAAGAAGACAGCAGTACATGGAGTACGAAAGATCTTAAAACAAATTTACAGCAAATAAAAAATGTCATTCATGGCTATAAATAGATTGCTTATAAATTGTTACAATATTTCAATAGTATTGAATAAAGCAAAGCTCATTTAAATACTATAAAACAAAGTCGGTGGATTGAAGGTTACACTAAACTTTGTATTCTGCCTACGATGAATAAGTTGAAAGCAAATCAAACTGAGCTACAATCAGAAGTTGATCCTATAACAATAGAAGACTTAGCGTAGTCGTGTTAACGTAGTTAGAAAGTAGAGAAGTTGAAACTATACGTTTGGATGTAATAATATCAGAACTCTTGAAATATGGAAGAAAATAATTCGTGAACCAAAATTTTTAATTTTGTCCAATATATATTAAAGAGAATACAAGTTTTGGTTGCAGGCAAAAGTGATATCCTTATTTAACAACGGACAAGGGGATTTTTGTGACAATTACAGAATAAGTAGCCTAGTAAATAAATGTTTTAACTTATGTTCACGAATACTTAATCAGCGCTTTAAAGCTAAGTCTGAAGCACTTATAAGAAAAATCTGATTTTATAATTGTATTATCCTACAGTTTTTCAGTAAAGCAAACGAATGACAAGAGTCGCGGCAGAAACATACATACACGTGTGGCCTTAATGGTTTACGGAAAAGACTTTGCTATATAGGAATATATCGTAAGATATTTTAATAATTACAAGTAGTAGCCATATTTTCACAAGTAGTAGCCACAATTTAAGGTGTCACACAAGGCGGTATAGTCTGTCCCAGGTTTATTTAATACGTACATGGACAAAAGTTTTAGAGAATGGATGATTGTTTTTGCTAATATAGGTATCTCACAGAAGGGCTGAATTAATGTTTTAGTACGTGCATATAAACATATAGTTATAAAAAAACTGAAAATGAGGTAGAAGGAGGGCTATTAATAAATTGGATACCATATGCAAGGAATAACATTTTCCATTCTTCTTCTTCATCTTCTTTTATCTCCTTTTTCTATCATCTTATTTCCACACATCAAGGAGTTTCACTAGAGGTCGATAACAGGTCCCCCGTCTATCTCCGTTTTCCCAACAGCCTAGAATATCTCACTATTTTTATTAACCTATCGACCCTTTCCCTGTCAACACGGTCATTCCACTCTCTTTTTTTCGTGTCTGACAAATCTGACACTGCAGTCGTATGTCACTATTTCATATTTCATCATGTCTCGTTTTACCTGCAATGACTATGAGTGTACTCCTATCATTGTCTGTCTTCTTGCTTCCGCGTAGGTATTTCGTTCACTAGAGACGTGTGTCCCTAAATACTGATGACTTGCTCTAGAACTTTCTTATTCAAATTTCCAGTTTAGATAGAACGGGAACATTTGAGAATACCATTGTAATTGACTTGTCTGGCAGAGGCAATTTACAACATTTTATATTTTGTTAGTCTCTACAAATTTGTGAAGAAGTCTATGCAAATTATCTTCCAAATCCGCTTTGAACACTGCGTCATCTGGATTATAGATTTTGTACCCATTTATTGTCTTGCTGGAGTCAATAAGATTTCCTATTATTAGATTAAAATAATAAGGGCTGAGTGAGTCTCCATGTCGAATTCTACCTACGCATTTAACTTCAGTTATTATTAGCTGTTAAAAAGTCTTAATACTAAAACAATAACAATGACCTTCCACAGGAAAACACTTATAAAAACAAATTTTGTAGTTCATAAAACGTTTTGCAGCAGTTATTACATTTTAATTATTTGGGTTGTGATATCTAGTATAGCAAAAACTATGACATTGTGAGAAAAGTCGAAAAATTTAGTTACAAGTGTGGAAAAATTAAACAATCAATTAAGAATAAAACTTAAAGGAAAAGAGAGGCATAAAATATCACGGCAGTGCAAACTTCGGTGTATGGCAGTGAATCACACTCTCCTGAACAAAAATATTCATAAAATAGAGACCTGTCTAAATAAAGTGTTAACAGTTTTTAAGGGATGCAGTTTCAGAGACCACATTCAGAATAAGGCTACAGTCACAGACCTCATGGTAAAATGACCTATTCGTGGTAGACGAAATACAGGCAGGACTGAAATTGTCATGTAAAACGCATGGTAGAGACACGTATTCTTAAGGAAGCGTTGAAGTATAGATCAGCAGGTAAAACAGATCGTGAGAGACATTTAAAAGGGTCAATTTCAATTTCTTTTAATTTGAGTACAGGAAAAGTCAGTGGATCCTTAAAGTATGGTTCGTTTAGAAGTTAGTTGTACCACAATTCACAAACATTTTCTACTTCAATTGACAAAGTGTGAGTGGAACTTTGTTTCATCAAAAAACCACCTTTTCTTTAAAAAATTCATATATTTTGATTTAACAGCTTCGTATAGTTACATAATAACAGCATCAGCCCTGTATAATATCCTGCGCTGATGGTTCTGTCTTTTTGTAAATAGTGTACAAGCAATACACCATGCAATTCGTAAAAAAAGACGCCGTAACGTTTACGGATGATAGAACAGTTTTCGCCATTATTGTAGCAATTTCGCCGGCTTCATCCACTGTCGGGACTCTACACTATTGTCCAGCTTTACATCACACTCTGCGTGTACTGTGAATCGACATTTCGTCAGAGTAAAAAATCATTGCAGAAACTTAGTTGGTTTGCGTTAAATACATATGTCCGAGCACTCTTGAATAACGTCCTTTGGTATGGGTTTCAGATTGGCAGAATTTTAGCAAACGCTAACGTTTGTCCACATCACCAAATGCTCTGAAATGTTGTAGTGAAGATATATTGGAATCTTCTCTTGAGGCAATGTGCAGAACGTCACACATTATTGTGAATCTGTCTATGTTTTTCGTCAGTTGTAGTGACGAAATAGACCGAAATATTCATCGTTTGAAATAGATCTTCAAATTCAACAGTCCATTTTTTCACTATTGGAAACAGCTATGAAGAGCCTTCTAAAGTTAATCTAATTTCTTTATAGTTAATGCTCTAATAACAAAGTATTTTTTCACTGGACGTCATTCAATTTTTATTATTTTTTTGCAAACACTTGTGTACTATATATTATTACAACAATAAAACTACAGCTGTTTGAACTCTTAAGCTACTCCTAATAACGGATCAGACTTACTACCAAGTATGCTGTTTGACACCCCGCACGCTACTTCACCATATGTATGTAAAACGCTGTATGCAAAAAATTATTTGATTCTGTTTGAATTTGCGGCTGTTATCGTTTGCCATAGAAAATACCCTTGTTAAAACATAAAACGTTGCAGGTAAACTACCCCTTTCCCTTAACCGATCTTCACCAAAAACAACAGGTCTTGAGATCTCTACGATTTAGGGCTGTTTGCAAATAGTCATTTGATTCTGTTTGAATTTGCGGCTTTTATCTTTTGCCATAGAAAATACCCATGTTAAAACATAAAACGTTGCAGGTAAACTACCCCTTTCCATTAACCGATCTTCACCAAAAATAAATAGGTCTTGAGAACTCCACAATTCTGGGCTGTATGCAAAAGAGTAGTTGACTCTGTTTGAATTTGCGGCTTTTATCTTTTGCCATAGAAAATACCCATGTTAAAACATAAAACGTTGCAGGTAATCTACCCCTTCCCCTTAACCGATCTTCACCGAAAACAATAGGTCTTGAGAACTCCATAATTCTGGGCTGTATGCAAAAGAGTAGTTGACTCTGTTTGAATTTGCGGCTGTTATCGTTTGCCATAGAAAAAAATCTACAAACACACAGACACACACACACACACACACACACTTTTCGGAAAATGACTTTTTTCATGTTTTGAGTGTAGTACAATCAGAATCTGCAATAATCTCGAACTCGATTTTTTTTGCCATCACCATACTTCCATTTCCTTAAGGAACATGGAAGTAAAAATTACCCTTGATAAGAAAAAAGTTGCTGGTAAACTACCCCTTCCCGTTAACCGATCTTCACCAAAACAATAGGTCTTGAGTTCTCTACAAATCAGGACTGTGTGCAAACAATTATTTGATTTTGCTTTAATTTGCGGCTGTTATCGTTTGCCATAGAAAATATCGGTATGGAGAACCATACATGACTTCCATGTTCTAAGATTTATTTTTAAAATCATATTCGAAATGAAATATTTCCATAGAAACTACGTCTTTCTACTTATTGCTTCAGCATTAACCACAGTACTGTGGTCACTAACGTATACCACCTCACGTTTTCGCACTCGATTTTCACCGATGATGGCAGTCGATGGCACTGCCGAAAAGTCTGGTTTTGCAGAAAACATTGAACTACGGCTAAAGAGCCCGGGAAGCAATTTTAACAAAAAACTACTTCTTTGTTGCCGATAACGTAGTACACATATAAAAAATTCTGCCCTCAACCTTCAACTATAATTTTTAATAATAGAAAATTACCCCCACCCCGTTCACCTAACCTCTTCATTTATAGATATTTCATCTACGTTTCTACAGTGGATTACTATGAGCTTCTTATCAGGATACTTTATTTACAAAAATTAAGTACTTTACTCTTGTTAAATCATAAAATGTTTCAGGTAAACTACCCCTTTCTCTTAACCGAACTTCTCCAAAATCAACAGACCTTCCGTCCTCTACAATTCAGGGAAGCATGAAAAAAAATATTTGATTCTGTTTGAATGTTCGGCAGTTATCGTTCGTCATGGAAATATTTCTCTTGTTACAACATAAAATGTTGCAGGTAAACTACCCCTTTCCCTTAACTGATCTTCACCAAAATCAATAGACATTGAGCTCTCTGCAACTCAGGAAAGTGTGCAAAAAATTATTTGATTCTCATTGAATTTTCGGCAGTTATCGTTCGTCATAAAAAAATTACCCTTTTTAAAACATAAAACGTTGCTGATAAACTACCCCTTCCCTTAACCGATCTTCAACAAAATCAACAGACCTTGAGTTCTCTTTAGTTCAAAAAGGTATGCAAAAACCTAGTTGATTCTGTTTGAATTTACGGCAGTTATCGTTCGTCATGTTAAAACATAAAATGTTGCTGGTAAACTACCCCTTTCCCTTAACCGATCTTCACCAACACCAATAGGTATTGAGAACTCTACAATACAAAGCTGTATGCAAAACATCATTTGATTCTGTTTGAATTTGCGGCTGTTATCGTTTACTATGGAAAAAAATTACCCTTGAAAAAAAAACCGTTGCTGGTAAACTACCCCTTTCCCTTAACCGACCTTCACCAAAAACGACAGGTCTTGGGTACTCTACAATTCAGGCTTGTATGCAAACAGTTATTTGATTCTGTTTTAATTTGCGGCTGTTATCGTTTGCCATAGAAAACACCCTTGATAAAACATAAAACGTTGCTGGTAAACTACCCTATTCCATTAACCGATCTTCACCAATAACAATAGATCTTGAGAACTCTACAATTCAGGGCTGTATGCAAAACATTAGTTGATTCTCTTTGAATTTACGGCAGTTATCGTTCGTGACAGAAAAAATACCCTTGTTAAAACATAAAACGTTGCTGGTAAACTACCCCTTTCCCTTAACTGATCTTCACCATAAATAATAGGTCTTTAGTACTCAACAAAACAGGGCTGTATGCAAAACATCATTTGATTCTGTTTGAATTTGCGGCTATTATCGTTTACCAGAGAAAAAGTAAAATATCGGTATGGAGAACCATACATGACTTCCATATTCTAAGATTTATTTTTAAAATCATTTTCGAAATGAAATATTACCATAGAAACTACTTCTTTCTACTTACTGCTTCAGCCTTAACCACAGTACTGTGGTCACTAACATATACCACCTCACGTTATCGCACTCGATTTTCACTGATGATGGAAGTCAATGGCATTGCCGAAACGTCTGGTTTTGTAGAAAACATTGGACTACGGCCAAATATCCCGGGAAGGAATTTTAACAAAAACTACTTCTTTGTTGCCGATAACGTTGTACACATATATATAAAAAATATGCATAAAATTAATGGCTTGTATAAGTTAATGATTGATCTCCATTAAGTAGTGCTCAAGTTTCCAAAGTTTTAATATTATGATGTCCGTAATTAAAACATCAGAGCAGGTTTAGTGTGTATGAGGGTACACCGTGAACAAAAATTTTCAACATTTCCTATTGAGCGTTGCTTAGAATAAATCTGCGAATCTACAGTGTACGTTTCACAGAACAAACACGCGGAAAAGAAGGAGCGCTCCGAAGTCACTCATGGACCCTCAGCATCTTGCAGAGGGTTCATTCCCTAAAGACGAAAAGTCTGTCTATGAATCGTTCCTCTGTAAACACGTGCAGTTACACTGCCCAGCGATCCACAGGAAGCAAATCGCTAACCACGCTGGACACTTTTTCGGCTTGCACGCGTTATGTTGGTATGGGTTCGGCACTTTCCATTTAAAAAGCGTGCAAATGTAAGAAAATAAACATGAATGAGGCCAGAAATAACGCGAAGTTTGTGTGTGTGTGTGTGTGTGTGTGTGTGTGTTCCCTGCCTTTTTATTGCGGTAGTGATAATAATAAAATGGAAACGTAAACAGTACATAACTGAGATATGCTTGCCTGCCACGCACGATATATTTTCTCTTATACATGACTAGCAGAATACCCGTGCTTCGCTACGGAGTTTCACGTTGTACGTAATGAAAATGTTAGTTTAATTAATAAAGTTTAATTAAAGTAGGCTTCTTAAAAATAAATAGCTGTTGCCCACAACTTCGTTCGCATGGTCTTCAATTTAATGCGATAATATATTTCGAACAGAATCTATTCTATTGGGTTGCCATAGTAACCAGATCTAATAGTTTTTTAAGACCGCAAAGGGCCCCCCCAGAGGATCGTATCGAAAAAAAACGCCTGTCCTATGTTGGTTCTCCCGTTGCGTAAAATATTTGTGCCAAGTTTGTTTGAAATCGGTCCAGTGGTTTAGGTGGAGACGTGGAACCCCCCAAAGGATCGTATCGAAAAAAACACTTGTCCTATGTTGGTTCTCCCTTTGCGTAAAATATTTGTGCAAAGTTTGGTTGAAATCGGTCCAGTGGTTTAGGAGGGGATGTGGAAGACCCCAAAGAACCCCCAAAACGACCCCATCGAAAAAACACCTATCCTATGTTGGTTCTCCCGTTGCGTAAAATAGTTGTGCCAAGTTTGGTTGAAATCGGTACAGTGGTTTAGGAGGAGATGTGGAAGAAACCTTCGCGGACGTGCGCACAACAACTGACCGAAGTTTCATCGCAATCGGATGAATGGTATAGGAACGCATACGGGACAAACAAAGAAACATTCATTTTTATATATAAGATGTAAACTATACCACTTACTTGACATAAACCGTGATAGCTAAGCTAATGTACAACATATATGTATTAATCATACACATAAATGTTCCTCGATAGACACTCTATCTATTGGCGAAAACTTGAATAAAATCCGTTCAGTACTTCCTGAGATTAGCGATTTCAAACACAGAGAGAAAACGGACCGACTTTACTTTATACTATGTACAGATTTACATTAAAATGAAAAAATTAAAATTTTATTGCCTGGCAACAAAATTATTTTATTTTTAACAATTACCATTGTTTGAAAAAGTTTAAATGAATTTTCAAGTACTTTACTCTTGTTAAAACGTAAAAGGTTGCAGGTAAACTACCCCTCCCCCTTAACCAATCTTCACCAAAATCAAAAGGCCTTGAGTCCTCTACAATTCAGTGACGTATGCAAAAAATTATTTGATTCTGTTTGAATTTGCGGCAGTTATCGTTTGCCATAGAAAATACGCTTGATAAAAAACGTTGCTGGTAAACTACCCCTTCCCCTCAACCGATCTTCACCAAAAACAATAGATCTTGAGTACTCTACAAATCACGGCAGTATGCAAAAAATTATTTGATTCTGTTAAAATTTGCGGCTGTTATCGTTTGCCATAGAAAATACCCTTGATAAAAAAACGCTGCTGGTAAACTACCCCTTTCCCTTAACCGATCTTCACCAAAAACAATAGGTCTTGAGAACTCTGCAATTTAGGGCTGTATGCAAATAATCTTTTGATTCTGTTTGAATTTGCGGCTGTTATCGTTTGCCATAGGAAATACCCTTGTTAAAACATAAAACGTTACAGGTAAACTACCCCTTTCACTTAACCGATCTTCACCAAAAACAATAGGTCTTGAGAACTCTACAATTCAGGGGTGTATGCACAACATTATTTGATTCTGTTTGAATTTGCGGCTGTTATCGTTTGCCAAAAAAAAAAAAATTCCCTTGATAAAAAAAAACCGTTGCTGGTAAACTACCCCTTTCCCTCAACCGATTTTCACCAAAAACAATAGGTCGTGAGTACTCTACAAATCAGTGCTGTATGCAAAAAATTATTTGATTCTGTTTGACTTTGCGGCTGTTATCGTTTGCCATAGAAAAAAAATCTACAGACAGACAGACAGACAGACAGACACACAGACACACACACAGACACTTTTCGGAAAACGACTTTTTTTCATGTTTTGAGTGTAGTACAATCAGAATCTGCAACAATCTCGAACACGATTTTTTTTGCCATCACCATACTTCCATTCCTTAAGGAATATGGAAGTAAAAATTATACTTGTTTAAAAAAAACCGTTGCCGGTAAACTACTCCTTTCCCTTAACCGATCTTCACCAAAATCAGTAGGTCTTGAGTACTCTATAAATCAGGGCTGTATGCAAATATTATTTGATTCTGTTTGAATTTGCGACTCTTATCGTTTGCCATAAGAAATACCCTTCTAAAACATAAAACGTTGCCGGTAAACTACCCCTTTCCCTTAACCGATTTTCACCTAAAACAATAGGTCTTGAGTACTCTACAGATCAGAGCTGTATGGAAAACATTATTTGATTCTGTTTGAATTTGCGGCTCTTATCGTTTGCCATAGAAAATACCCTTTTAAAACATAAAACGTAGCCGGTAAACTACCCCTTTCCCTCAACCGATCTTCACCAAAAACAATAGGTCGTGAGTACTCTACAAATCAGGGCTGTATGCAAAAAATGATTTGATTCAGTTTGAATTTGCGGCTGTTATCGTTTGCCATAGAAAAAAAATCTACACAGACAAATAGACACACAGACACACACACAGACAGACAGACAAACACACACACAGACATTTTTCGAAAAATGACTTTTTTTCATGTTTTGAGTGTAGTACTATCAGAATCTGCAATAATCTCGAACACGATTTTTTTGCCATCACCATACTTCCATTTCCTTAAGGAACATGGAAGTAAAAACAAAAAACACTGTATTAAGGAATGACAACATATGCTCTACAAATTGTTCATAATGGATGTTTGTTTTTGTTAGTCACGAAACGAGTACTTGTCGGAAAACGAATTTTACCAAAAAAACTAGTTCTGCCACAAAAAAGTGACATGTAGGCCTATAATAATAGGCAAGAGGTTGACCCTTGGGCCACTCCCGCCTTACTTCGAGTTGGGATTTTCGTTATTTTAGAAAAAAAATTGTTTTACATTACACACGTATTCGTTTCCATGTATAATTTCAGTTTTCATGTTAACCTAACATAATCAATTTTTGGTGTCACAGCCAGGACCCGGTGATAAGTTACTACTACAGTCATTTTCAATTAAAATATCGGAATGGAGAACCATACATGACTTCCATATTCTAAGATTTATATTTAAAATCATTTTCAGCCAAACAGCCAGGCTGTGTCTTACCTGCCTTTTTATTGCTGTATTAAATGAAAAATATTATATTACATTAAAATGAAAAAATTATAATTTTATTGCCTGGCAACAAAATTATTTTATTTTTAACAATTACCATTGTTTCAAAAAGTTTAAATAAATTTTCAAGTACTTCACTCTTGTTAAAACGTAAAAGGTTGCAGGTAAACTACCCCTTCCCCTTAACCGATCTTCTCCAAAATCGAAAGTCATTGAGACCTCAAAAATTCAGGGATGTATGCAAAAAATATTTGATTCTGTTTCAATTTGCGGCTGTTATCGTTTGCCATAGAAAATACGCTTGATAAAAAAATGTTGCTGGTAAACTACCCCTTCCCCTCAACCGAACTTCACCAAAAACAACAGGTCTTGAGTACTCTACAAATCAGGGCTGTATGCAAAACATTATTTGATTCTGTTTGAATTTGCGGCTGTTATCGTTTGCCATAGAAAATACCCTTGTTAAAAAAACGCTGCAGTTAAACTACCCCTTTCCCTCAACCGATCTTCACCAAAAACAACAGGTCTTGAGAACTCTACAATGTAGGGCTGTATGCAAATAATCGTTTGATTATGTTTGAATTTGCGGCTGTTATCGTTTGCCATAGGAAATACCCTTTTAAAACATAAAAGGTTACAGGTAAACTACCCCTTTCCCTTAACCGATCTTCACCAAAAACAATAGGTCTTGAGAACTCTACAATTCAGGGCTGTATGCGAAACATTATTTGATTCTGTTTGAATTTGCGGCTGTTAGCGTTTGCCAAAAAAAAAATTTCCCTTGATAAAAAAAACCGTTGCCGGTAAACTACCCCTTACCCTCAACCGATCTTCACCAAAAACAATAGGTCTTGAGTACTCTACAAATCAGTGCTGTATGCAAAAACTTATTTTATTCTGTTTGACTTTGCGGCTGTTATCGTTTACCATAGAAAAAGTAAAAAATTACCCTTGATAAAAAACCGTTGCAGGTAAACTACCCCTTTCCCTTAACCGATCTTCACCAAAAACAACAGGTCTTGAGAACTCTGCAATTCAGGGCTGTATGCAAAATATTATATGATTTTGTTTGAATTTGCGGCTGTTATCGTTTGCCATACCAAATACCCTTGATAAAACAAAAAACGTGGGGGGTAAACTACCCCTTTCCCTCAAACGATCTTCACCAAAAACAATAGGTCTTTAGTACCCAAGAAATCAGGGCTGTATGCAAAAACGTATTTGATTATGTTTGAATTTGCGGCTATTATCGTTTGCCATAGAAAATACCCTTGTTAAAACATAAAACGTTGCAGGTAAACTACCTCTTCCCCTTAACCGATCTTTACCAAAATCAACAGATCTTGAGAACCCTAACATTCAGGGCTGTATGCGAAACATTATTTGATTCTGTTTGAATTTGCGGCTGTTATCGTTTGCCAAACAAACAAAATTAGCCTTGATAAAAAAAACCGTTGCCGGTAAACTACTCCTTTCCCTCAATCGATCTTCACCAAAAACAACAGGTCGCGAGTACTCTACAAATCAGGGCTGTATGCAAAAAAATATTTGATTCTGTTTGAATTTACGACTGTTATCGTTTGCCATAAAAAAAAAATCTACAGACAGATAGACACACAGACACACAGACACACACACAGACACTTTTCGAAAAATGACTTTTTTTCATGTTTTGAGTGTAGTACAATCATATTCTGCAATAATCTCGAACACGATTTTTTTTGCCATCACCATACTTCCATTTCCTTAAGGAACATGGAAGTAAAATATCGGTATGGAGAACCATACATGACTTCCATATTCTAAGATTTATATTTAAAATCATTTTCAGCCAAACAGCCAGGCTGTGTCTTACCTGCCTTTTTATTGCTGTATTAAATGAAAAATATTATATTACATTAAAATGAAAAAATTATAATTTTATTGCCTGGCAACAAAATTATTTTATTTTTAACAATTACCATTGTTTCAAAAAGTTTAAATAAATTTTCAAGTACTTTACTCTTGTTAAAACGTAAAAGGTTGCAGGTAAACTACCCCTTTCCCTTAACCGATCTTCACCAAAATCGAAAATCATTGAGACATCTACAATTCAGGGACGTATGCAAAACATTATTTGATTCTGTTTGAATTTGCGGCTGTTATCGTTTGCCATAGAAAATACGCTTGATAAAAAAACGTTGCAGGTAAACTACCCCTTCCCCTTAACCGATCTTCACCAAAAACAACAGGTCTTGAGTACTCTACAAATCAGGGCTGTATGCAAAACATTATTTGATTCTGTTTGAATTTGCGGCTGTTATCGTTTGCCATAGAAAATACCCTTGTTAAAAAAACGTTGCAGGTAAACTACCCCTTTCCCTCAACCGATCTTCACCAAAAACAATAGGTCTTGAGAACTCTACAATTTAGGGCTGTATGCAAATAATCTTTTGATTCTGTTTGAATTTGCGGCTGTTATCGTTTGCCATAGGAAATACCCTTGTTAAAACATAAAACGTTACTGGTAAACTACCCCTTTCCCTTAACCGATCTTCACCAAAAACAATAGATCTTGAGTACTCTACAAATCAGGGCTGTATGCAAAACATTATTTGATTCTGTTTGAATTTGCGGCTGTTATCGTTTGCCATAGAAAATACCCTTGTTAAAAAAACGCTGCAGTTAAACTACCCCTTTCCCTCAACCGATCTTCACCAAAAACAACAGGTCTTGAGAACTCTACAATGTAGGGCTGTATGCAAATAATCGTTTGATTATGTTTGAATTTGCGGCTGTTATCGTTTGCCATAGGAAATACCCTTTTAAAACATAAAAGGTTACAGGTAAACTACCCCTTTCCCTTAACCGATCTTCACCAAAAACAATAGGTCTTGAGAACTCTACAATTCAGGGCTGTATGCGAAACATTATTTGATTCTGTTTGAATTTGCGGCTGTTAGCGTTTGCCAAAAAAAAAATTTCCCTTGATAAAAAAAAACCGTTGCCGGTAAACTACCCCTTACACTCAACCGATCTTCACCAAAAACAATAGGTCTTGAGTACTCTACAAATCAGTGCTGTATGCAAAAACTTATTTTATTCTGTTTGACTTTGCGGCTGTTATCGTTTACCATAGAAAAAGTAAAAAATTACCCTTGATAAAAAACCGTTGCAGGTAAACTACCCCTTTCCCTTAACCGATCTTCACCAAAAACAACAGGTCTTGAGAACTCTGCAATTCAGGGCTGTATGCAAAATATTATATGATTTTGTTTGAATTTGCGGCTGTTATCGTTTGCCATACCAAATACCCTTGATAAAACAAAAAACGTGGGGGGTAAACTACCCCTTTCCCTCAAACGATCTTCACCAAAAACAATAGGTCTTTAGTACCCAAGAAATCAGGGCTGTATGCAAAAACGTATTTGATTATGTTTGAATTTGCGGCTATTATCGTTTGCCATAGAAAATACCCTTGTTAAAACATAAAACGTTGCAGGTAAACTACCTCTTCCCCTTAACCGATCTTTACCAAAATCAACAGATCTTGAGAACCCTAAAATTCAGGGCTGTATGCGAAACATTATTTGATTCTGTTTGAATTTGCGGCTGTTATCGTTTGCCAAACAAACAAAATTAGCCTTGATAAAAAAAACCGTTGCCGGTAAACTACTCCTTTCCCTCAATCGATCTTCACCAAAAACAACAGGTCGCGAGTACTCTACAAATCAGGGCTGCATGCAAAAAATTATTTGATTCTGTTTGAATTTGCGGCAGTTATCGTTTGCCATAGAAAAAAAATCTACAGACAGACAGACACACAGACACACAGACAGACAGACACACAGACACTTTTCGGAAAACGACTTTTTTTCATGTTTTGAGTGTAGTAGAATCAGAATCTGCAATAATCTCGAACACGATTTTTTTTGCCATCACCATACTTCCATTCCTTAAGGAATATGGAAGTAAAATTACCCTTGATAAAAAACCGTTGCTGGTAAACTACCCCTTCCCCTTAACCGATCTTCACCAAAAACGATAGGTCTTGAGAACTCTGCAATTCAGGGCTGTATGCAAAATATTATATGATTTTGTTTGATTTTGCGGCTGTTATCGTTTGACATACAAAATACCCTTGATAAAACAAAAAACGTGGGGGGTAAACTACCCCTTTCCCTTAAACGATCTTCACCAAAAACAATAGGTCTTTAGTACTCAAGAAATCAGGGCTGTATGCAAAAACGTATTTGATAATGTTTGAATTTGCGGCTGTTATCGTTTGCCATATAAAATACCCTTGTTAAAACATAAAACGTTGCTGGTAAACTACCTCTTTCACTTAACCGATCTCTACTAAAATCAACAGATCTTGAGAACCCTACAATTCAGGGCTGTATGCGAAACATTATTTGATTCTGTTTGAATTTGCGGCTGTTATTGTTTGCCAAACAAACAAAATTACCCTTGATAAAAAAAAACCGTTGCTGGTAAACTACCCCTTTCCCTTAACCGATCTTCACCAAAAACAATAGGTCGCGAGTACTCTGTAAATCAGGGCTGTATGCAAAAAAATATTTGATTCTGTTTGAATTTGCGGCTGTTATCGTTTGCCAAATAAAAAAATCTATAGACAGACAGACACACAGACACACAGACACACACACAGACACTTTTCGAAAAATGACTTTTTTTCATGTTTTGAGTGTAGTACAATCATATTCTGCAATAATCTCGAACACGATTTTTTTTGCCATCACCATACTTCCATTTCCTTAAGGAACATGGAAGTAAAAAGTTACCCTTGATAAAAAAAAAAACGTTGCTGGTAAACTACTCCTTTCCCTCAACCGATCTTCACCAAAAACAATACGTCGTGAGTACTCTACAAATCAGGGCAGTACGCAAAAAATTATTTGATTCTGTTCGAATTTGCGGCTGTTATCGTTTGCCATAGAAAAAAAATCTATAGACAGACAGACACACACACAGACACTTTTCGAAAAACGACTTTTTTTTCATGTTTTGAGTTTAGTACAATCAGAATCTGCAATAATCTCGAACACGATTTTTTTTGCCATCACCATACTTCCATTTCCTTAAGGAACTTGGAAGTAAAAATCGTTCTCGTAATTTATTATATATCTGAAAGAACGTTAGTTTTTAAAACACTAATATATATAATTTTGTTTACTTGTAATACAGCCCTGATGTTTTCTCAAAGAATACGTGTCTCTAGAATATAAAACATGTAGCTGAATTAGGTTCTATTTCTCTGTTTTACATCGCGAATTGTTTAACTATTTGCTCAACACTGGCAACACTTTTCGCTATCTCAAACGGCAAGCTAGCTATTCATATAAAGACGGCAAAGCTATTCACAACACAGACAGATAATGACAAATTCACATAAATTTGATTTGAAAAACGTTATAGCTAGAATACGACAGGTATTCCAATTTACTTTTTACTGTTTACTGTTTATAAGAATATGTGTGTGTGTGTGGGGGGGGGATTTCAGATTATAACGGAAATAGTATGAGTCAATTGCGGAACACATGTATAATTTATTCCTATCGTTTTTAATATGTGAATTCAAAACCAAATTAACAGTAGCGAAAGCATACCACGACACAGTTTGCATGGGAATGTGAGAAAAAGCCGTTCTCATAGTTTATTATATGGGTCAAATATCATTAGTTTTTACAAACGATATTTGTGATTATACATACTATAGAGTACATATAAAATATATTATAGAATATATATTACAGATTCCTGTTATAATATAGTTGCTAGTGGTCCTTAGATTAAATTACTATCTAATACAATTGCAGTATAAGATTGATTTCATTCGCAACCGGCTTCCTCATTAACGAAGGATGTCTCCCTACAATACCATATAGGCCTGCAAGCTCATTTACATTCCAGTAAAATCTAATGTACCACATTCACACAGACTGTAAATCACATATAGGTTACACAGCAACAGGATAGGCAAAGGTACATTACATTGGTAGAAAATGTTGGTACAATTTATATTTTTCTATACCATTTTTATTATATAGAAATATTATTAACATGTTTGTATGCCTTTTAAAATTTTTAGTTCAGATATAAATAGTGGATGATAGTTTTTACTTCCATGTTCCATAAGGAAATGGAAGTATGGTGATGGCAAAAAAAAAATCGTGTTCGAGATAATTGCAGATTCTGATTGTACTATCCTCAAAACATGAAAGAAAGTCAGTTTTCGAAAAGTGTCTGTGTGTGTGTAGATTTTTTTCCTATTGCAAACGATGAGAGCCGCAAATTCGAACAGAATCAAATAATTTTTTGCATACAGCGCTGAATTGTAGAGTTCTCAAGACATATTGTTTTTGGTGAAGATCGATTAAGGGAAAGGGGTAGTTTACCAGTAACATTTTATGTTTTAACAAGGGTAATTTTTTCTATGACGAATGATAACTCCCGTAAATTCAAACATAATCAAATAATGTTTTGCATACACCCCTACATTGTAGAGGACTCAAGGTTTGTTGATATTGGTGAAGATCGGTTAAAGGCAAGGGGTAGTTTACCTGCAACATTTTATGTTGTAACATGAGACATTTTATTATGACGAACGATAACTGCCGTAAATTCAAACAGAATCAAATAATTTTTTACATATGTGCCTCAGTTTTAGAGAGCTCAAGGCCTATTGATTTTGTTAAAGATCGGTTAAGGGAAAGGGGTAGTTTACCTGTAACGTTTTATGTTTTAACAAGGGTAATTTTTACTTCCATGTTCCTTAAGGAAATGGAAGTATGGTGATGGCTAAAAAAAATCGTGTTCGAGATTATTGCAGATTCTGATTGTACTGCACTCAAAACATGAAAGAAGTCATTTTTCGAAAAGTGTCTGTGTGTGTATCTGTGTGTCTGTGTGTGTGTCTGTAGATTTTTTTTTTGGCAAATGATAGCCGCAAATTCAAACAGAATCACATAATGTTTTGCATAGAGCCCTGTATTGTAGGGTTCTCAAGACCTGTTGGTGTTGGTGAAGATCGGTTAATGGAAAGGGATAGTTTACCAGCAACATTTTATATTTTAACAAGGGTCATTTTTTTATATGACGAACGATAACTGCCGTAAATTCAAACAGAATCAACTACTTTTTTGCATACCTTTCTGACTTATAGAATACTCAAGGTCTGTTGATTTTGTTGAAGATCGGTTAAGTGAAAGGGGTAGTTTACCAGAAACATTTTTTGTTGTAACAAGAGTAAAGTACTAAGTTTTGATAAATAAAGTATCCTGATAAGAAGATCTTAATAATCCACTGTAGAAACGTAGAGGAAATATCTATAAATGAAGAGGCTAGATGAAAGGGGTGGGGGTAATTTTCTATAAATGAAAATTATAGTTGAAGGGGGAGGGAATAATTTTTTATATATGTACTACGTTATCGGCAACAAAGAAGTAGTTTGTTGTTAAAATTCCTTCCCGTCCTGTTTGGCCGTACACCAATGTTTTCTGCAAAGCGAGACGTTTCGGCAGTGCCATCGACTTCCATCATCAGTGAAAATCGAGTGCGATAACGTGAGGTGGAATACGTTAATGACCACAGTACTCTGGTTAAGGCTGAAGCAGTAAGTAGAAAGAAATAGTTTCTATGGAAATATTTCATTCCGAAAATGATTTTAAATATAAATCTTAGAACATGGAAGTCAAGTCATTTATGGTTTTCCATACCGATATTTCTGTTGTAACCTGTTATATATTAACATATTATATATATATTACACGTTTTCACGTGAGGACACAAAAGTCTTTAAATATTAGTGTGTAATAAAAGAGTTCAATCTATTTTTTTTTCTTAGGTTAGAGTACAGAATATATTTATGATGAAGCACTTTGAATTTCTTAATAATTTTTTCTTTTATACAAATACAAATTGTCTGTAGGCAACGTACTTGTTTTGCTTTGGTTGACCTTAATACCTTCTACTAAAAGCATATATACGTCACATCGTCGTATTCATGAATGCTAACTACGTTACCCAACAACAAAAGGAACTGTACGAATGAAATACTTTTGTAAGAAATGAAATATGGACGGAATTAAGCATCTGTTATTGTGTAAATTGCGGAAAATTCTAGACGGTATTATGGGTTCTTGTTTGTAATACATGTGTCACCATAACAAGAGATATATTATCCAATAACCGCATTACGCAACTGTTAGTCTCTACAAAAGAAAACAACATATATAGACTTTCTTGTTAGACTAGCGCTACAAAATTTATAGTAATATTATATCATTTTAATTCCTATCCGACTGCAATATAATTAACTTTTTTACTTATGTCTTATGCCAAGAGGCCTTTTTTATCGCAAAGTGTAACGTAACCATCTTTATTAGCACATTAATGTCTCATTCGTTACCTGAGTTCCATCTCAATTATTTCACTGCTCACATAAAATAACGTAGGAAGATGAATATTTTTGCAGAAATCCATTACCCGTCCAAATCGTATTTGGTTTGCATGTTTCATATTTTGAGTTCCCAAAAATTAAAAATTAATCTACGGACATAAAACGTTTGGAAGCAGTAAATGATTTGGATCTACGTTTGGAAGTTTGGAAGCAGGAACGTTTGGAACGTTTGGCATGAATTGGAACAAACATATTCATGTAAAGTTTGCATAGCTTCAAAGAAATGCGTTTCCATTTGTAAATCTAATCTACTATAATGCACATTGTGTTAAACTTGAAGAGCCATAACTTCATCTAGTATTTTGATAGTATTGTTTGAATTATTTTGTCTTCTTCTCATCCTGTTGAACATGCAGGTAGTAGCAGAATGTTTCATGTTATCAATTCGTAAATTCGCTCCAATTTTCTCCCTGGAACTTAACGTAATATTGCACGATTTAACAGTAATATAAAATTAATATTGTACGACTGTTACGGAACGCTCTTGAAAAGGCGAGAGTGTCGTTCTACGCGCTTCTCGATTAGTCCAGAGTGCCTCGCCTGTATCTAGGCCATCCAGCCACGTAGCATACAAATAGACCTACCTTCCAGAGTGTTCAACAGCACTTGAAATACGCATTAAACTGGTAAGTTATTTTGGAACACCTGTGCTACATATAAAAGCAACGTTTTCAGTCAGTAAAATTGAACGATTTCCTTAGTGTGGATCGAACGGCGGTTGAAGATTAGTGGAAAGTGTTTACTGTGTTATAATTAGTGTGGAGCTCTATTAATAGACATTGTTATTGTGTGTGGACAAAACTTGAATCATTGTACAAGAGTACCTTGTTGAATACAAACTGTTCTTTGTGATTAATTAAAGCTGATAATAATTAGTGATTTCATTGGTGTCTGTATTTTGTTATTTCACTGTACCATACGACGATCAGTGAGACCGTCGTAATTATGTCAAAATTATATAATAGAATTATGTGGCTCGTAGGTAGACTGAAGCTGCAATTATGTGGCTCGTAGGTAGACTGAAGCTGCAATTTCTTATTTCATACGAGGCAAGAATGAACATAGATATATATGTATACGCGCGCGCGCGCGCACACACACACGCATACACGTGTAAATAAATTAGGTGTTTTTTGAAACACACACTAACATTTACAAGACAGTCACAAGTGCAAACAAATACGTCATTCCCAATTCTGCAACCTTGGCACCGACAATTTAAAAATATTCTACATTCAAGTCTAATATGACTTATTTATATGATCGGCAAGCTGTAAGCAATAACTTTTCGAATTACAAAGATAATTCTGATGAATGAAAATACTGTTCTGTTTAATATTTCATGCAATAGAAATTACTACATTTTCTTATTTGTTTTAAAAACTAATACGTTTCAACTGATTATAAGTTTATTGTGGATATACATGTCTACAAGATTTACAAACTATAAGTTTTAGCGATTATGGGAATAAAGTTTCCATTCCAGATTACTTGTTATTACATGTTCAATATTATGTTTAGATAGTGTGTATAATGCACGTTTACTAGATTAAAATTATTATGACTTATTATTAGTTTTATTTGTATTACGTAAAACAAATTATTAAATTGCTTATTTATTATGGTTTGTACAATGCAAGTTTTAAGTGACAAAGGACTCGAATGTCTGTCCAACCAGGATCTGAACATTCCCCATTATGACAGCCAAATAATTCATCGACTCTTCCACGTAGACATAAAATTTGCGTTTCTCGTCGTACTCATGACAGCGTGTATTATTAGTTCGCATTAAATCCATTGCATAACAAATTCTCGTTACTGGAAACACATGGGTGTGCATTCACAATAAGTATAGAAATAATACTTATCGCTACGTCCACAAAGTTCACTATCAGTATTTATTAAGTAAACTACAGCTGACATGACTGCAAAAGTGTGAGCTCTCAATTTCATAGTACTCCTCCAATCAAGTCACATAAAAAAACTAAGTCAATTTATGTTGAAAGTTTAAAACCCTTGGGTAATGTCTGCAGGTAACACGTTTTCCACACCTGTAGCAATTTGACCGTGCGTCAATAAGCTTTCAACACATTGGTCCAGAACATTTAGACCCGGAAAAGGGGTCAACCTGATATTTTTAAAATTTTAAGTTTCAATTTGAACCCTACGTTTGTATCTTTAATGACTTTTTAACATTTCCAATGAATTTTAAATTTAGTAGCTATAAAATTTATCATCAATATTATTTTTTGGGAAAGATTATTTACAAACTTATTCTTAAAAGATTACAAAATGGAGTGTTGAAGGGTTACACAAGACGATATTAAAGATCCAGAATTGATACGAAAGGTTAATATTGCATAAACGTTGCTGATTTCAAATAATTTGATAAAACGTCAATAAGTTTTTCTTGTAAAAAACCGTCCGTTTGTAAAAAAAATATATACCCTACTTAGAATTTAAATTTTAAGTATTTTAAGTTGCAATTAAGCCTATACGTTAAAGACAGTGTATGAAATTACTGTATGACAGCATTATTTTAACCGGCTACATTTAGAACTGTCGTATAATATAAGTGTCTTCGTTTCAATTTATTATTAAGGGCTAAGGTTCTGGATTCTGTTACATTTAGGAAACTTATTCTTCCGTTGGCGCGATTTGTGATTAACAACTTATAACGCAAAACTAAAATTTACTTCATGTTTCCATAAAAATCTAGGATATGTGTATAAATTTTACGTAGTTTACAAACTTTATAATTAGTGCTAAAGTAAAGTTAGAGCTACTGAGCAAAGCGTTAAAGAAACATACTGTTAACGACGGTCTACTTGATTGTCGTAGGTACAGTGGAAACAAAATACAAGACACCAATTAAGTCACTAATCACCAGCTTTAATTTTCACAGTTAAACAGTTCGTAATTAACAACACAGTCTCTTACAACAAATCAAATAAAAATTGTTTACACCCCATAAAATGTCAACTAATATTAAACACAATTGTATTACAATTATACCGCCCGATTATAAATAACAACACTTCACTATTAACCACTTGAACGCACAGAGTAATATCGCTTGTAATCGCCCGACAATAAGTGAACTGAGCGTCCCTGAGTAATTGTATTTATATACCGCCGAAAAAATCTAGACGATTCCACATACTACGTATTACCTCTAAACTACGACGTAATTGATTGCGGCCTTGACACAGTGTGAGAGGCCGCGCGAATTCTGATACCGTCTAGCAAATGCTGCGTCGAGAAGCACGTACGCCACGCGCATTACATTCCGGATCCTTCTGGAACATTGTATAAACACGTAGATTGTTCTGTGATGTCGTAACAACACTTAGGTCTATAAATACACACAAAACTGTCTTCAGGTATGTTAGGTTCTCAGATTAAAGTAAATTTTGATCTATACTTAAACGAGTTAGCAAACGAAAGATCAGCGTGTTTGATTTCATAACAGTTGTCTGTAAACTGATGAACAAGCACGACACGTGTTAGGCTGTTGTTTGCATATGAACACATTCACTTAAAGGTATACTCATACAATGCCATTATTGTCAACATCGGAATGGCGACAAGCTTAATATTTTGATAAAAGACAGTACCAAAGACGGATAAACCGACGAGATTAGAACTAAATAGCAAATTAGTAAGAGCAGAAGACTTACGGTGGTCGTTTTGTACAACAATATTAAAAGTTGAAGATGTGAAGACACGCGCAATGCTAACGTATGGCATATAAAACTCCAATGTAGAAGAAGTCGCTCTAAGATATGAGAAATGAGAAGGGAGTTCTGTACAGCTTTGTTGCAGTCAATAGTAAAAAAAAATTAGGGTACGTTTAATATCTTTCTCTGTCTCTTTGCCTCCAAACACAGGTTAAAATAGTAATTGCGTTCAGAAATTTTGGATGCAGGAAATAAACCTTTAATCGATTGAATGATGTCAACTCCGTAGTCCATTATAAACGTCTCGTGATTCCCTTCAGGACGTTTATTTAAACGGAATTAAGATCAAACATAATCTTTTATTCTTTTAATGGTATGTTTACCTAAAAACATCAAAGGTCGGCGTCAATGATGATTGCATGTCCCAACTGCTTCCTCGGAGTTTTAAATGTTTCGCCCATGTTGGTATAGTAATGTTGCCTCGTTCTCCCTGGGAAACATTAATATACAGTTTTTGGTGCCTCGGTGTCATCACGCAAGAGGAATTTGCTTCCATTATTCACATATTCCTGATGGAGGTTTATACTCTCTGATTTGACCAAATCTTTTGTAAATCATACACTTTTTCTTCAAATGCAACAAAATGGTGATGCTCTGTATTTATGTACTATGACATCGCAGCCATAAACTCGATAACCTCAACTAAAGTGCTGTCTTACTTCATAAGCAAATATTTTCGATATCGAGCTGTCCGTAGCAGCATTTGTGAATAACACTGTGTAACGATGGCTGCTGAAAAACCACGAACAAATTCCTTTAGTTTATTTCGGTAAACTCCATATCTCACATCCACAGTTCTCATGTAATTTGTGCAACATTTCCGTACAGTATGTAACTAATGTCTCTATGAGAAGAACGGAGAATCTGCGTAAATCGTGATTTAATACGAGTGAAAAACACGATACTTACGAATATTAAATTTATCTTGTGGCTGGTTATGAGAACTATAACATCTTCTCTAGTGTTATAACTTGGGGAACCCGAAATAATTGGTTCTGCCAATTATTCAGGCTGCCTTATTCGACGAGCTGAAATTTAATCAGAACAACACAGAGTAAATATAAAAGGAATCAGGGAATGGGAAAACTGTTGACTTATGTACTCAGTATATGTGTGTAACAAGAACACTTCTCTTTATTAAACATTTGAAAAAATAACATTTACCCAAAAGAAGATCCCATGACATTACTAATTGAATTATTAAAGTTATTTGAATTCTTTATTTAAACTTTGGGATCACAACAGATTTTATTTAGCTATACCACGGATCCGGGTAACCTTAGGTATTTAGTCATCAAACTTTTAATTATATTCAATTCATGATATTAGCTTGCAAGACCTTTAGTTTTATGCTTCATTATTATTCAATTTGAAGAATGGTATTAATTATACTACGATACATTAAGATTTAAACTGTTACAATGTATGATGTCTGAATAGTTACATTAAATTCTTAGAGTTAATTCGTTTTAATCTTTACAAGTTTAATCGTCTCTGAAAAGTCTCTCTTTTAAAGTGTATTGTGTTACAATTATAATTATTATTTATTCCTCGATAGACGTGCTATCGAGTCACCTTTAATTTGGTATGTAGAAATTTCCTCCGGGAGTGTCCGTCTTGGGAATCCTTAAAAGCGTCGTCCTCATCTAGGTCTGGTCTTAGTCATTAAAGGCTTAAACGTCTGCAGTCTAGGTCGAACCTTCTACGATGGTAGGCGTAGATTCTTTGATGTCTCGAAATGCATCTTCTGTCGGGTCTACTAGAGTTGCAAATTCGGGTAGTTCACATCTCCGGGTAGGATGTTGAAAAGTGTCGTCAGTTGGTGAAGTTAGCAGTCATCGTTATTAATACTCGTACTTTTGTTGTCACATATTTCTTCTTGTTACCACGTTTCTGATTTTTAATTAATGTTACATGTTACACTCTTTTGTGTAGCAGTTAATAAACTACATTTGAAATAAGCCAAACTAACAACAAATCACACAACATTCCAACAGAGCTTTTGCTCGTGCGTGTGCACTGCTTGGAGTCTTCATAGCGAGAGAGAGATTTTTCGCCCGCTTCCACTGGTACTGCATAAGAGGTAGTGGGGTGTTTATTCCGCGAGAATATAGTCCCTGTCTCTCTCTAAATAAACCTTTTTATTTATACAAACTATCCCTAGATAAAAATACATAATTTAAATGAGTTATTTTAGTGACTATCTGTGTCTTCAGATTCTTTAATTATTAACATTAGTTTTTTATTTTATTCTTAATTACAGAAGACTCGGAAAACATGTCGAGTCTGGAATCAACAGGTAGGCGCCTGATAGCAAGCAAGGGTTAAATACGACAATAATAATTATTTACAATATGCCTCTTTATTACAGTTTCTTTGCCCTTATTAATTACTTCTTCCTTTCACACTTAGTACCTACATGTTTTTATTATTATTGTGAGATTTAAATGGTTAATGGCTCGCAACCTTAATTTTTTTTTATTTCTTTCTTTTTTAATAATGGTTACAATTTAAATCGTCACAGAACATTATAGAGATATTCGAGATAGAACGGAGTATCTGGTATAAAAATCTATGTAGGTTAACTGAGTGTCTCAGGAATATAACATATACGTAGAGTCCGCACTAAATTCTGCGCTATAGCCCTACTAAAAGTGACAGGTACTAAATCTGCCTAATCGAAACCGGGTGTAAACGGAAACGGTAGCAGCTATTTATTATGCGCGTGCACGAAGGAAAGCGGATTTGCCCGCCTGTTATTTACCAAATTAATCTGTTAATCTCATACACATTTGCACCACGTCTAATTTTTCTTGTAAACAAATATAGGCATCTTATCTTGTATGAACATTATCGTCCATTTTACCACTCTAGCACGAACGTTTATCGACCTACGGAAGTCATATATTTGGTACTTAATTAAAAACGTTTAACGTTTTCATAGCAATAGTAAATTGTAAAGAAGAAACAAAGGGCAACAAAAATTTTACAAATTCAGAAATACATTGGTATACTCTTAATAAGTTAATTAAATTTTTTAGAAGAGAAGTAACCAATACATGTAATACTACTAATAAAGGCGCATGTCTAAATCTGTTATGTAAATCCATTGGCAAAACTAAAGATATTAGTCGCCGACTATAGTAGAAAATTTTAATATTACTATTTACAACGTCCATATTATTTGTGCCGTACAAATTTCTAACACGGCACGGCGCTGATCGGAGCGTCAAAAATTGTGGGAATATTTTGAACCTTTAGTATTAACAAAATCTATTTGTTTTCATTATTAAAAATCGACGCGCGCACACACTACGTACATTGAAATACTAAAGCATATAAGAATGTTACATCGTTACGTCAGTTTGAAGTATTAGGCCAAAAACCTAATCCGGATCGTAAAAACTAATTTGATCACGCCTTTCCAGACCACTTATATATAAAGTATATATAACTAACAATTATAAAGATCTTGAACTGTAGTAATTTATTATGAATGCCAAAAATGCTAGTAAATTTGGAATAGATTACAGTTATCTGCTACAGATTGGTTCTTTAATACCAGCGCCTTAATTTAACCAAACATAAAAATAAAACAAACATCATTCTAACATAGACGTGTTATTCTTAACGATATACGTTCGAGTATTAACATATTATACCTCGATTCCAAAAACTGAGTATCAATAACAACTCTGTTTCCATGCATGTAAACAGGTGTTACAGATCCTACAAATGTCAAGGTACTTAACAGGTGCTTGCTTTTTATTTTAAAATATTATGACATTACATAACTGACTGCAATATTGTCATCTACGCTATGCCATATTTGTTATACTCGCCACTATAACGGTTGGATAATACAAATCGTCTAAAAATATCTGCCCGTCCCACCTATCCTAAATATCTCTATAGTCCTTCCATTACAAGCTAAAAACACTCGAATTTATATTATACAATTTAAATTTGAGTACAATTTGAATAAAATATACAACTAATTAATGACTACTACATTTATTTATAACGACTATAATACAAGCAAAAGCCGTCTTCGATGGCTTTACCTTAACGTCTGTTTATTGGTCTTGCCACAGGTCATGTACCAAACGTTTTTGTATTCAACACGTTTATCTTGACAACGTATCGTGCTTTTGTAAGCATTATACCATAGATGAAATGAGTTCCTTGCATATATCATATTCTTCATGATCTATCTATCTTCTTTGCATAGTGGTATCTTTACTGATGGGGCCCAATATCCATTGCATGATTTTCCTCTCAATGAAGTCTAAATAGTTAGCCGATACTTGTTTCAAAATGCAGCTTTCGTACACAAGGCTTTTTATACAATTCATTATCCTTATACAGACAAGAAGCTTTGTTTTCCGGTGTAATTTATTTTTACCATTGTATGCTGGAAACAGCAAATTAGATTTTGTTGTCCATTGCTCCTTTCGTTGGCTCCTCGAAATACTATTTTATATTTCTGACAAGATCTATTGGAAGTAGGTGAATCTGCCCACTTTTACAATGTTTCTCAGTTTATCTAATTTCTTAAACATTTACTAAATATGTATTCAAATAATAAGAACATTTTAAGTAAAATTATTAATTTATATAATTGCAATTTCACCTCTTTTATTTACTGAAGTATTTAACATTTAAAGACATATTCATAAAATAGAAAATCTGCAAGAAATATTACAGAGTTACGTACAAAACAATGATTTCTGAAATATATACTCATCTAATGTAACGAGTAAGTTAAAGCTCATATAACAGACTTGCCATCATTATTAGTTCATAGTCAGTACTCTAGCTTGCCTGCACATTGAGTAGGTAATATATGTGTATTCTTGGATTACAAATAAGTGAAAAGCAAAGAAGTATTTGAAGCCGTAGGAAATAAACTACAACAAAGTAACTTTTTAAATCAATAGTAAACTCAAAAAGATTTTCAAAATCACAACTTACAAATTTGAAACTACCCAAAGATTTCTCTACCAGCCAATAGAACGTACTTACCTTAGTTTCATATAGGTATAAGTTTAGTGTCGTTTTGAATGTTGAGGGTCTATATAAAAAGACGCATTAATTTCCTAAAGTACTTATCCTAATTCTAGCTGTCGAAATTAAAATAAAGGTTTTCAACTGTAATGTACTACGTTTTAGAAAATGTGAAGACTTTCTATTTTTTCTTGAAACTATGAGTAATGCGTAGTCAATTACTATATTTTAAAGAAAATTTGTCAGTAAAATATAAGTTGAAAAATAACTTTAAACAAACAGCTTTCTTTTTACTTAATCAACTGTAACTGTATAATCTATAAACATCAATGAGCTTTAGAAACCCTAGGTAAACTTTTCGCAGTACGTAACTTCTAATACGATTGAAATCAGACAGTGCAAACATTAGATTTAACTGTTAGCCGCCTGGAGCTGATGACTTACTGAGACGGTTGTCAGCCAAATGCCCATGTCAGAGGGTTTTCAAGTTGTTAGGTTAATAGGTGTATTAGAGAGAACTCTAATGGAAAGCCGAAAAACAGGGAAATGGAAAGACAAGTAACAAAAGCAGGTGACAGACAACTACTGTCAACAACAGTAACTCTTTTATGGTAATAACAAACAAACACAGGAATGCACCATGAAGGAATGGATAAATTCTTTCTGACTTAGAAGATAAATATATGTAAATCTGAAGATTCAGCTCTTACCATGTTATTACTTGTAAAGAAATTAGAAAAGTTAAATAAATGTAATGTTGGAATAAAATAAAACACAAGACGTGTGTGCGTGTATATATATATAACGTAATATAACGTAATATAAATTAACACGTATGTATGGAATATTTATAAATAAGAAAGATTTACAAATAGTGAATCAAAAGCGGGCGGCTGAAGCTTCAACTAAGGATGAATAAACTAACAGAAAGACTTTCACACTACCTCACTTAGTCTATATTCGTTGGCTCACAGTTCAGTGCATCTTGCAGCAAGCTTAATAATGGCTTGTACTAATTATGAGATTATAAAGTGTTAACTATATTATAGTTCGATAAGAAAATAAGAGAAAGCAACGTTTAATGGGTAGCTATTCAAAAATAACACTTCCATTTAAAAGCCTAATTGTTCTAATCTTCCCCCTCATACACCATTGATGACTTGTCCACCAAAATAAAACAACTGATGAATGATGCTAGTGTTACTGGATGTATTTACGTAAGTAAACATTAAGAAGGCTGTGGTTCAATTTTGCCAATTACAACCTAAACATTTATTTCTTTCAACATTGCATATTTGAAGCAAGAGAAAATTTGTTTTTTAATACTGTATGTTTAAATTAAATAATGTGTATTAATTATATGATCAATTTAATTTTCATTTTAAGATAGATTGTTTAAAATTCGTCGTGTGTACTCATTATGATGTAATGTTTTGTATTATAGTCTTATATTATAATAAGAGTTTTACGCATGATAACATAGACTTCGCCTGGGTAACCGGGGACATGGAAACAGTTAATGGTATACGATATGGTGAAAGGGTGGTTATTACATTTCACGTTCTAACCCCACTGTCAATGCCCCGAGACTAACGAGCACTCGGTCACATCAGTTGTGTGTATCTGCCGGGCTGGAAATTAAATGAGACTAGTCAATGCGTTTTTGTAACAGGTTCAGTCAACTCAAATATGAGTCGGAAGAGCGTTAGCATCAAATACCATGTAATTTTTCAGATCCGTGACAAAAATTGGAAGAAGATTGTAACGATTTTCTATAACTCACCATATACTATACCTAATAAATCATTTCACAAAGGTTTATAGCTTGAATTATTATGTAACTTTATTTTTAAATTACAAACACATATGCGTGTGCTAAAAGATAAAATACTTATGGGGATTTTAAAGATAGGCTACATAAACGTGTAAGAGAAAGAGTAAACTTTAAAAGCTCTCTCTAAATTCGTGGTTTGTAAAAAGTAACTTTATTTAAAATTATATCTCGAAAGCCAAAGCTTTAGTGTTTATTAAAGTATAGTTTCTGTTGCAAACATCAGGAAGTTGGAAAATTATTTCATGTGTATTCCCTATTCATGTTAAGATTAACTTACGCTTTAAATTATTAAATTAACTTTTCATTTTACACAAGGGCTTTGTATCCTACAAATATTTACGGAATCTTATCGTGTACATTTTACTTATTTTTTTTAGGGAAACGGATATTCATATGAACACAATTCTGTGAAAAATTGTTTGAACAAATCAACTCACACTACTTAGATATATTTGAATACAGAATTTCTAGTCGTTTAATTAAAACAATCACAAATCACCAACATTGCCCGTAATTGCTAAACAATTTTACTGGTTTCTAAGTGAATAATTGACAATCTTAAAACACCACGAGTTCCACAAATAAGTGTCCATTTTGAAAAAGTTGATGCGAAAAAAATTACGTTTAGGTTCTGAATACTAGCAAAATATATTGATTTATGTGAAAAGTCGATTTAAATATATAATTCGCAAAACAAATAAAACCGTTTAGAAGTAGGGTCAACCAGTTAGTTTACTGAATTTTGATATAGTGCTTCTGAGGTGAAGTTGTCGACAGGGGCTGTCGACTGGGGCTATAGGGCGTAAGATAACTCGTCAATTTTCTTCGTCTTCACGGTGACGACTACCGTGCGTTGCTCTAAGGATTTAAACCACCCCCCAAGTATAAGTGTCTTCCAAAGGTCTAAAACGGGATACCACAGCCTTTTCTGATTCTCAGTGCTGTCGGTTCGCCATTATATGCTTTGGCAAAGCATCTGACCAAATGCCCAATTTGCACATCGGAATGACGGAGGCCTGCGGATACACTTTGTGGAGAAATTAGTAAACATTGAAATGACATGTGATATGGTTCTCTTGCAGGACACTGGAGCATATATGAAAATTATTTCCAGAGAACATCATCGCTCTCTTCCTCCAATACTGACTGATGGAATGGCCATTGGAAGTCCTTCAAGAGCAGTGGTTCCCAATTCCTACATACAGAATTTGAAGAGATGGAGCCACTTCTCATTGTTTAGAGACACGGGGAGGGGGGAGGACCTTCTTCTCCGTTTCCTTAACTATTTGTAACGTTAAGACGTTCTTAATTTGAGAACGTTGTAACTCCAACCACCATACCAGCCAGAGACGTTGTTTGATAAAGACGCTGGCTGATCTGGCTTTGCGCATATGTGAGCCCGGTATGTTGATGAAGAACTCCACCTTGATACATCTTGATACGGTCATAAATTTCGGAGGAAGAGCAGAGAGTCGGAGTCCTGCGTCAGAACTGTAACGGACCGTATCGGGACGTTGCTCGTGCAGAGTGCTGTACATATTGTTTTTATGCTGACACAGAAGACAGAAAATCCAACAGCGCCTACGATCTGTGAAAGACGCCTGGCATTCAATTTCCTCGTGTAGACTATACAAATGTCGTATTGTTGCGGGAAGTATATATTATATTGTCACCACGGAACGCAATGTCAACACGCGCATCTGTGAACATAGACGACACTGCGGTCTCGAACAACAGAACAATCTACTGTACAAGAACATGTTCTGTCCATACCATTTCGTTGGAAGAGACCTGATCAGGACTAGTCTGTATTTTGCTCAGTGCAGAAATAGTATATTGAGATACACAAACACGGCGACTGCCGCATGAATATCTGAAGTAGTCCTTAGCTCTAATTAAATACTTGCTACTAACCTTGAGACGTACGGTATTAAGATACAAGGGGCTATCAGCAAAGAGAGCGATGCTATATGTTGGAATATTGACCACTCAACAGTGAGTGAAATTAATACCTGAGGAAAATTGTAAAATATAAGTGCTCCTACTGATAGAATTGCTTTACCCTTAGACGACGATTTTGGGGGCCGTAAAAGCGACTGGCAAAAACATTTGTCTACACTACTAGCGACTACATCAATCTAAATGTACAAGGAACCCAAACACAAGTCAGCTCAAGGGTTTTTTTTAAAGCTTTATATTTGTTCTTTGTTATTCACGCAAAGTGATATTAGGTCCTTATTGCCTATCACTACTATTTGATGACTTAGTTATTGTCATAATTTAATGTGAATGTGGATTATTACGATTGTGTGAAGTTCTTGAACCACAGAGAATTTATGAAACGTGATCAACGAAATTGTGGTTGTTAATCTTTTGGAATTTTTAATTCAGTTTTTCACGTTTATTCACGCTTGTTTACAGTTTTTGCAAAGGTGTTCTTTGAAATTTCTTTTTTTTCTTTCTGTTACTGGTCTTGTTTTAACGAGTATACAATATAAAATTAAGTACAAAATGTCAAATAGGACAATAAAATATTACGTTGAAACACGTTAAATTACTTTAATTTGTATTAATTTATTTCAAAAACAGAATTATCACTGCTGCACTTCACTAAATAAAAATAGTTCCGATTAGCGCTTGCAAGCTTCAGAGCTATATAATTTTTCTATAGAGGTGTGCAACAGTGATAATTCTCTTTTTGATTATAACCAGTAACACAACTTTCTTAATTAATTTTTTTTTAATGTAAACACAAAATACCTGAATTGTATACACAATAAATTTTCACAATATTGAATTTTACATATTGCCTTAGAATTAGGATACAATTGGTATGTTAATTGTCAAAAACTACAGACGCGAGTTTATGGATATCAAAATAAAAACTGCCGATGTGGCGAATTTTATCTGTCATTTCTAATTTTTGAAATAGACATACAGAAAGTCACAAACGTGTCCTGTCGTAAGATAATAAAGAATTGTTGGCATCTCACGCATTGATTTATCGTAATTGGTTCACTTTTTAATTACACATAGATTAAATAAAACATTGGACATATTGACAGAAGTACAAAGCACATTACCCTTTCGTGTTGACTAATCGCGAAAAAGCAGCTCTCTCCACACACACACACACACACACACACACACACACACACACACACACACACACACACACACACACACACACACACACACACACACACACACACACACACACACACACACACACACACACACACACACACACACACACACACACACACACACACACACACACACACACACCAAATATTATATTTACTTAGTAAATATATTTTAAATTAAACTACGTATAGAGTCTCAAGTATATATACAAGTAGAAAGTTAGAAGCCGGAACCATAATTTCCATCAGAACGACTTAAATCTACTTTTAATAATATGACCTGCCGTTAATATTAGGTGAATACACTTTAGGAGGGTGCTCGCACTTTACTTTTCATTAATGCAAGCGATTGTAACGTATTACAAATTGTAAGGTATTACATATTTCACTTACAGAATAGAAATTTCACAAGAATTTGGTTCAGAATACCGAAGTAGGCTTACGACATTAACTAATGCATGAAGGAACCCTTTACTTCGTTCAGGAAGAGTGGTTAAGGGAAGAAAAATAACGAGCATGCAGGAAGACGTTCCGGTTTTATAGTTTTCAAGTTCAAAATTTATCTCTATTTACAGAGCGCACTTTAGTACTGTAATTAACTTTGAAGATTACTTTTAATTAATTTGAAAGAAAACTAATTAATAGTACATTCAACTACAGCTACTAACATATAGGTATTTTGACGTATACACTTACAAGTACTCTCCACCAGTAGAAATTATTAGAAATGTGTTTCATCTAAAAAGAATATTATATCTGAAATCCTGTGTCATCTAAAATGCTTGTGGTGTCACTTCTGTGAATATTATAAATGTCTTAATGTCATATAATAAAGGTCATTAAGTATAAGTGATAAGACTAAAATACTGCTGACAAGTTTCAAGGCATTACGATTCATTTTGTTACAATGTTACGTGTACGTGTTAATTATACATTTTACCTGTGGAGCAGATAAGCTGTAGAGTGATTCGTTTATAAAGTGTTGTGCAGTATACTTTTTAAGTATAATTTTTCTAGCTAAAATTCAACTTTAATATTATCTTTGCACCAATGAACAGAGGAGTTCATGTTTAGATTTGTACCTAATGGAACTGTGAGTTACGTGGCAGCAAACAGTAACACGCGCTCTACCCAAAACGGGTAAGAGGGATACAGTCACAGAAAACATGAACATGGGATGAGATAACACATTATCGAAGTGTCAGTATTGGAATCTGGCTCCCACACGTGGTACAAAAGTTCTGCAAAAACGAGCTACATGTGTGGAAGTCGATAGACTGCAATCGCCACCCGATGTGAATTGAGATAAAACCCTTTTCAACCCCAATCGTTTTCGTGTCGTTTTATCAGTTGAGCCAACTAAATTATAACACGTATGACCACGCGCCTCAGGGGAATCACATGTCTTGACAAATGTGTGGCGTTTCGATTCCATGACCGAATGAGACTGGAATAATATAAAATACGCCAAGGAGACACAACCAAATAGATTATGTATAATGTATCTGTAAATAGCTTTCGTTTATATTCCTGTGACAGATGTTTGGCAACTTTATTTTCTTATTTAACTACGCTGTGTAAGTAATTTGGTGATGACAACGTAAAACAATATACATTCCCAATTGTAGCGTTGGCGATCACAACGTGTTCTCTTATAGACTGTCAATTGTAATGCCACGAGTGAGAGAAATTTTAGACAAATCGTTATGGTAAATTTTTAATATTACTTACTGCATTTAAAGGAATACCCATTGTAGTATTTATTATACTATTTAATTCTGAACAGGTTTGTTCTACCTAATATTCTATCTATATATTCTACGTCATATATGCCGTACAATAAATTGTAAGCCATAAGAAAACATGTTTAGCTTACTACATAAATACAACATGTGTCATAATATTGTCGTGTTATTCATACTACTTTTATTATTCATATTCCTTCTATTCTTCTAAATAATAACCATATTCTGCAAAAAACAATTTTCGTATGAAACAGTTAACAGATGCGAATCGGCAGTAAAACTGAGCCAAGATTGTTAATTTAGCAATCATTTTTAATCTATTTGTATTATTGAAATTGTTCAGTAGAAGCAAATTAGGGTGATAAAGTTTGAGCTGTATGACACACGAGGGATACAATCCACTGGATATCACAAAAGGTTGCAATTGAGAAGAGAAGGTAATAAAAGATTAATAAAATAGACGACTTCTTGTAGACTTACATGTAGTGTCAATTAACCTATGACAACAACAGCTATGTGCAGTCTTATAATTCAATAAGAGTTATGTAAACTGTTTTTCTCTCAAATAATAAATTAAAGTGTACCATTTATATTGTAAGTTTTGCAACCTAACATTTAACAGTTTAGAAAATGAACCTTGAGTTTCATCGACTTTGTAAAGTTCATAAAGCTTCTGTCACAAATGATAGAATATCAACAAATCAATATAAATAACGACGTTGGTTCAACTATTTACTACGTTTGAATGAAAAAAAAATTGAGAAAAATTTGCTTATGGAATTAGTCTGCACAGGATAATTAGCTGTGACTTGTAGCTAATTTTTGTCGATCACAGTTCGTATTGCCTAACTAGATGTAAAATTTTAAGAAACAAACTAGAAGAAATACTTAATTAAAATAATCAACACTTTCACCTATCTATAATAAATAATTTATAGTTCCCTACTGTGATGTGACGCGCGCGCGTGTGCGCACGTGTGTATTTGTGTGTTTCTATATAAGAAACTCAAACAGTCTTTTGCATGTGAATGAAAGTGCTGATTATTCTCTGTGGAAGGCTACTAAACGATTGAAAAGGTCACTATTACAAATACCACCAATACATAAACCAGATGGTAGCTGGGCGCGCAGCAATACAGAGAAATCCCAGACTTTTGCCGAACATTTGGTCAACGTTTGTCAACCTGAAGCCAGCAAGAACGTCTCTTTCTTGATGGAAGGTACAAAGATATTTACACTCCCCGCTCCAACTGACTCTACCTATTAAGCCTTTTAAAGTTAAGGAAATCAAGGAAATAATCCTGTATAATTTGAAAAGTAAAAAGGCTCCCGGCATTGATTTGCAATCGGGGAAAGTTCTAAAGGAGTTGCCTCACAAATGCGTTGTACTAATAACATACATTTTCAATGCCATACTCAGACTTGAATACTTTCCTCTTCTCTGGAAATCGGCTCAAGTTATCATGGTCTTAAAACCTGGTAAAAACCCTCAAGCGCCCTCCTCTTATCGACCCATAAGCCTTCTACCGATGCTTGGTAAGATCTCTGAGAAGCTGTTTGTAAAACGACTTATGCCAACAATTGTAGAAAAAATCTAATTGCGGATCACCAATTTGGTTTTCGAGAAAAGCACTTTATGGTAGATCAAATACACAGACTAACAAATGTTATCAATAAATCGCTGGAATCGAAGAAGTTCTGCTCAGGTGTGTTTCTCGACGTTTCCTAGGCATTTGACAAAGTCTGGCATCTTGGACTCTTATATAAAATAAAGAAAAATCTGCAACATAATTGTTACCGTATTTTACATTCCTACTTAGTGGGGAGAGTGTTTCAAGTCAAGTACTCGGATGCTACTTCTCATCTATTACCACTGGGGTCGGGTGTTCCGCAGGGTAGTGTCCTGGGTCCTTTGCTCTACCTTCTCTTCACCTCGGACTTACCGTCAGCAAGTGAAACCACTGTTGCTACCTACGCCGATGACACAGCAATCCTAGCGACACACTCCGACTCCTCAATAGCATCTCTTATACTACAAGAATCATTAAACAGCGTTCAGTTATGGCTTGATAATTGGCGCATAAAAATCAATTCATCCAAGTCAGTCCACGTTACCTTCACCACACGTAAGGCAAACTGCCCTCCAGTAACAATTAACGGTCAACCAGTACCGCAAGCTGAAAGTGCAAGTACCTTGGGATGCATCTGGACAGGAAACTAACATGGAAAAAACATATAACATCTAAGAAGATTGAACTTAATCACAAGGTCAGAAACATCTATTGGCTTATAGGCAGAAAATCACTGTTAAGTCTCGTCAACAAACTCTTGATCTATAAAGCAGTTCTTAAACCGGTATGGACTTATGGTATTCAACATTGGAGTACTGCAAGTACAAGTAATATTGAGATTATCCAGCGCTTTCAGTCCAAAACACTAAGATCAATAGTCGACGCTCCATGGTTTGTCTCCGACAACTGTATACACCGCGACTTCAAAGTTCCAACCATGAGGGAAGAAATCATGCGCCTCTGCAGGACTCACATCTCCAAACTACTCGTAGAACAGCATCCGAACCACCTGGCAATTAACTTGATAGACAACAGTGAAGATATTTATAGACTAAAAAGACACAATAGGTTTAACTAATAATGTATTCTCTGTATTTTCTGTATTGTACTGTCTGTGATATCTGTTCTGTATGTTTTTGTATTCGTGTCATTCATACGTGTTAATGGTAACCTGTATATGTGCCTTATGGGCCCAGTGTTTAGTATTTGAACTTATTGTATCATGCCAGCAGGAAGTGGAAGTGACTTTTGTTCATTTATTTACATGTTTTATCATTTAGTTTTGTATTTTGTGTACCTCTTTAACCTATTATCAAAAACAAGAAGATCCTGTGTGTGTTGTCAGCTAATTTGTTAAATGTTCGCTCAGTCGAACAGAATACAGATCTCCAAAAAAAAAAGTCTTTTGCAGTAGCCTATTGTATAACATTATACAGTACATATCAGCAAATATAATTAATTCTTCAAGTATTTATAATGTTTTCTTTTATAATTTAAATTCACCAGACGTACGTTTTACTGAATAATTAGCCTGTTCCAGTATCTTCAGAGGTTTGTAATTGACTTAAATAATAATCGAAATAATTCGATTTCAATATAGAACTAACGAAAAATCGAATGTTTTAATTTTAATATAAAATAACAAGCGATTTAATTCGATTTATATTAACGATAGTTTTAATGTTTATTTACTTAATCACCTGTTTTGACGGTTATGTCGGAAATAATAAACGTTTATATTTTACTTATTTTAATAAATTTATAATTTTAAATAGATCATCTTGTTTTGTTTTTATTTTAGTTTGTTCTGTAATTAATAAATTTTTGGTATCGTGTTTGTAGATATTAATGTTTTCTGAAATAATCATTTTTTAAATCTTTGTATGTTTTTAATTACCTTCATACAGTATTTTGAATGTCTGGAGATTGGTGGATATTGTTTAGACAATTCGTGGCTTAAATCTTTTGGAAACATATTTCAACAAAAAATGCCTAAAGCTTAATATTTTACAAAATACACAGAAATAATAGTAAAATACAACAATAACAATAAATTAAAGAAATATATTACTCTGCTCAATATAATTATACTAAAGTATAATCATCAGATAATTACAGAAAACCCTACTATACATCAATAAAAAATTAATTAATTTACATCTTATATTAGCTGATACACTTGATTACCATAGATAGCATAATAAATATGCTAATATGCTTACAATTGTAAGTAAACACAAAGCAAATAAATTTAAAACAATCAATAAGAGACTTAATAATCTACTGATAAATATTAAACCCAAAGAATATAGACAACATTTGCATACATTAAATAACAACTACACTTTTTACCTTAATTCATAAATCTATCTACCGTTCAGTTTACTAAAAAGGAAATAGCAACTCTAGAAACCTTAAACAAAACAAATCTTTGAAATATAAATAAACATTTGATAGAAAACAGAAATCGTATTCGAAACAGAAAATGCATTAAAAAGAAGAAACAGAAGATAAAATACAGACAGGAGTGTCAATGAATATAACAAAATGTATCAAAAAATATAATAACAAAAATCTTCATTTTAAAAATAAACTAAATAACACTATTAATAACATAAAACGTAAACTAAAAGCTAATAATCTTATTTTAACCAAAGCTGATAAAAGTAATATTACATTAATCATTTCTAAAATTGATTTAAAAGATATACCAGAAGAATTTACAATGAATAATAGTTGCAAGTCATTAAATAAAGATCCTGCAAATAAATATCAAACACAAATAACCAATATACTGAAAATATTACCCAAATCATAGATCCTAAAAATTATTTTAAATATTAAAATGGATAATCCTTGTGGACTGAAACTAAATTCTCTAATAAAATGGCACAAAATCAATAAACCTATTAGACCTTTAATAAACGTTAGAGAAGCACCAAATTATAAAACAGCAAAATTGTTAAAAAAGTTTTATAAATAAAATAGAACTTTCAGCCAAATACAATACAAAAGCAGTAATGAATTCACGGAACAACTAAAAAATGCAAAAGTCAACAAAAATACAAAATTATATCAGAGATGTAGCAAATATGTATGCATACATTCCCATTGACGAAACTATAAATATTAAAATAAATAAGCAGAAAACAAATAATGAAAATGACAAATGTTTTAGCACTTAACTAATATTTTAAAAATTATTTTAAGGCAAAATTATTTTCAATATAATAACAAACTATACTATTAAACATATGGCCTTGCTATGGTAGTCCCAACCTCCTCTATTATATCAGACAGATTTTTACTCTCTGAAGAAATAATAAATATAATAAATCGAACACCCCATTAGAACGTTACGTTAGATACGTTGATGATACTCTACACATTTCCCAAAACAATGATTTAGACATAACTAACATATTCTACTCAATACATAATTTACATACCAAAATAAAAATCACATTAGAATAGGAATCTAATAATAAATTAAATTATTTAGACAAAACAATAATCGAAAACGAAACAAACTTTGAATACTCACTATACAGGAAACCTTCACAAACTAATTTAATAATATCAAATAATTCTAACCGTCCACCACAACTTAAAATGAGATTATTTAATTATATGTTTCACCATACGGTACCATCCGGTGACTAGGTAGGATACCATTAATGACAAAGGAGAAAACAAAGAAAGAAAAACTACAGAATGGAAATTTTCATTATCAGTTGAAAATGGATACAAAACACAAAATATCTACAGGTTAGAAAATAAAATATAAGATAAACTCACTCAACAAATTCCCAATAACATTACACCTAAACATCCGCCTATAAATGATAATGTAAAATATAGAACCTTTACTTGTTATGGAAATATAACACAAAAACTAAGTAAAATATTAAAAAATGCAAATTTCAAAATAGCTTATAACACAGAGAATCCAGTTTTTAATCAAATCAAACCTAAAACTAAATCCACATTCATAATAAAAATGGAACAGTGAATACATTGAGAGATAGATATAGAAATTATGAAGTGTTCACAGGATATATACATTTTATAACATACGAAAAATTTTAATTCTACCACTTACCTATAGATGTTGCTCCGTGAACTTTTCGACTGGTCCTTTTACACACGCACACACACACACACACACACACTTTATACACGGTCATAAATTCATGCCTTAAATGTATTGTCAATTTAGCAATTAACCTGTTTCCTTATAAGCCTAATTTTGTACTATGCTCATTCCCTTAAATACAGTTTATATGACAGATAAACTTCAAAGTAGGTACAAGAGCAGTGAAAACGCGTTAAACTTTCGAATAAAATAGTGATTTCTTTAGGACGTAAAATATCTCCGCCACGTTGTAAGCCCTATGTTTTATAAAACGCACTTAAATGTATTCAGACTAATAGGGTAGACGTTTCTTGTTCTAAATGTTATAATATATTTTAATACATCATGACTGTAGGAAGAGTCACGGGACTTGAGATGACATTTGTAATATTAATAATGTTACTGTTTCGCGTATCCGACACACAATTTCAATACATGGTAACGTTTCGTCAAGGCTGTGTTCACTCTCGCTTTCTCGCTTAGACAAATGACCACTACATTATACGTCCTTACAGCTTTACTATTACATCCAACATAATTTAACAATTTTTGTTGCTTCCGCTTTGGTTGTCTTAGTTATTATAGTAAATAAATCGATTAGTAACTATTAATTTATTAATTAAATAAACAAGTAGTTCTAAAGCACTTCCATTCTCCGACACCTAGTAAATTCTGCTGAGAGTAAAAATACAAATTAAAAGGTTTATTGATATAAGAAAAGCTATGAAAATCTTGCACGAGGACATGGCTGTATATTCCACGTGACATTTTCACAACATTAATTAAAATTTTACCACACGTTAGTGACAATCTTGGTAAAGTTAGCTTTTTACATAACTATTATACATTTTCTCAAATAACACGTAAGCTACATTTTACACCAGATACAGGTAATATCCGTCTCATAATTATGTGTGTGGCATTGTCCGTTTGCAAAAGCATTCTGGATTTCATCGTTATACGTTTCACGGTTCAGTAATTTTGTCGGTTTAAAAATATTCATACGCAGCATCTGTGACGATGAATACAGATGTATCTCAGACCATATACCTACTGCATTTGTCTCAGTGTCAGTTGTTACTGAAAAGTTATACATTCATAATCAACACTAAAATAAAAATAGTTATTTTCATTGAACTCATGTTGTACCCAAGAGTCGTGAATGAATAAAAGCACGATAATCATTAAAGCTGGATATGTCATAATTTACATTTAGACATCTTGTGATACTTCTATCGGCATTTTCCAAAAGTTAATATTCAATAATTCCTGTCCATCAAATAGTTTTCACCGAATCCTCTTTCTTCCATTTCCTAGTGAATTCCATCTCCCAACGTTTTCTGAGTCTTCTTCGTCTCGTTTTTGACATTAGATAACTAGAACAGGATATGTTTTGGTAAACCTACCTCCGTGGGTCTGAAAATTAAGAATCACTTTACATTAATTAAAATAAAATGAACACCAGGAAGCAAAATACTTGTTTATACACTTGTTCTTCCGAATAAAACGTGTTCGGAATAGTGTAATAATTGAAATGCCATAAACCACAAATAACCCCCCAACGCAGTAATCTATATGTCCAGTAATGGATTAACAGTGTTTTTACAATTTAATTATTGTTCTTTTACGTTTCCCCCTCAGTCCCTTCTATAATTTTCTCTCTCTCGCTCCCTCTCTCTCTATCTGTCTCTTTCTCTCTTTCTCTCCCTTTTTCTCTAATAGGTTCATTACGTGTCTCAAAGAGACTTATATGTACTATGAAGAAAACAAAACGTAAACAAAATTCTAAATACATTAAGACATGAAGCTATGTTAAGGTAGGTAGAAATTATAAATGGTAAGCTAGTGAAACAGATGATTGGCATCATGCCTAAAGGAGCTAATCAAATTATGCGAGAGTACAGAGTGTTATGTCATACAAATGTATATTATTACAATTTGTAAGTTTACACAATTTTGTTCTACGCATACACCATGAAATAGGTTCGTAGACATTACGCACACCTCATAAATCTGTTTCATTGTTTTTTTTTCGTGGAATGGTTTCTCAGATTTCTCCTCAAATACGACAGCTTGCAGACGATGGTTAAAACTTTACTCACCATAGTTTACGGTAAGTAAAGCCTTTGAACGCCTAGCAATTCTTATAAATTCTCGGTTAAAACTAGTAACCCTCCCTGACTTAGGAATGATCATTATTATATGGTTAATGTAATCTTCACAATCTACAGCATTAAGAATTTTTCGGTTGTAATGAGAAAACGATTTTCATCTATCTGTATCAATTTCGGATGTTAAATAAGTTGATACCGAATACAAATTGATAAATGTGTAAACACCATAAGAAGATATTACCAAACAGTAATGTGAATAATGTAATATGAAAACAGACAACCACAAAAAACAATGCCTAAACCTATTTGCGATTTTGAATAATCGGTAGGAATCTACATGTCAGCATAAAATGGTCTTGGTAAAAAACCAACGTCACTTTATAAATACTGAATTCAAGTGAACTGCTGTTTTATAAACACAGTGGTATAAAATACTTTTATACAGTGTTGCCTTGACATAAAAGTTTTGTTGAGTAGTATTTGTATTCGAATTCTTTTTGCAGCACAAAAGAATAATGATTTTAGTATGCATTATCCTCCAATTTTATAAAATTTCTGATTCACTTTTTGGTATAATTTCTGAACTATGTATGCGATTAATTTTATGTACATAATATATTACATACATAGAAATTAAAATATTAAATTAATTAAATCATATTTTCAAAATTAAAAATTATTTGGAAAAGCGTTAATGTATACAAGCACATTAACAATAATTTACTAATTAAAGGACAGGCTCCAAAAGAAGAGCTAATTAAAAAAACAAGGTGATGTATTTGAAATTACAAATTTATTAAAGTAAATATAGTATACAATTTAAACATTTTAAATTTAACATTTGGTATACATGTATATATAAAATTAGGACGAAGAAGTTGAATGTCGTTCTCATAATAATCAGAAATTGTAAACCAGTTACGTGAATGCAAATTAAATATTTAACAAAGAAAATTTGGAGTAATTTTCTACGCATATTATAATGGACATTACCGTAACTAACAAAACATACCGTCCACATACACACATGCACTATTGACTATCACATCATTAATGCACCATTCCTTTGATAGCGGAAATTCTATTTTATACGCTGTGCAACCTTAGATTCTAATGTTTGTGTGCGCACGCACGCTTGTCCATCATTTCAGTAAGTGGTATCTAATTCGGTAGTATGACGTATGTGAGCAGTAGAATTTCGAAGTTCTCTTGCATTTTGGAAGAAGAGAAGTAATATCATTTTATAGCTTACAAACATCCATAAATAGAAACTTCAGAAAATTATGACTTGCACTTAATTAGAGCTTCCTTATTAAGTTTTATTGTATGAATTATTTTAATTTTGGAATAATAGAATCGTTGCATGAATAAGATAGATAATAATTAACAATAACGAACAATTTCCATACAATCTGTAACATAATATAATTTGTATTTTTTGTTTGGATTATTCTTACTTTGCCTTTATTGGAGTCTGAGGTGTACCAGGAATGTAATAATAGCTGAGCTTTACGTTTTCTATTGCAAGAGTCTATAAATAAACTTTAGACTGGATGTAGTATGGCATTCGATTAAAAATTTCTCACAACGGCTGAAGATAAATCTGTCAATGAATAGTAATCTTAAACCGTATTTAATTAGTGCTTTTTTAAGTTTTATTGTGTGAACTATTTTAATTTTGTGACAATTTAATCTTTGCATCTACATGAAGGATACAGAATAAATAGTTATGTATGACACTAATCTACCTATAAGCTAGTAGCCTAATGCCTGATATAACTGTGTTTCACTGTAGTAAATACAATGCAGAGATGATCTGCTAGCCGGTAGAATGACAGTTGTTTTCATTTAGTAAGTATTTAATCCGTAATACGGGAATTATTATTGTAATCGGATTTAGTCTTTCCAGTGTCTGCCAGTTTATAAGGCAGATTGTTAATTTCGCTACCGGTATATAAAACACACAGTGTATTAAAGCGCATCGTAAAATTCTACTGAATTTCTCTCATCCTCGTTTACGGTATCCTGATATAGAGTTTGGTATTAGTTGAGCACCGTATTTAAAATGTTGTTTATATTCCTGTGACGTGTTACACCTGGACAAAGCACACGATTTATACTTGATTGTAACAACATGCATCTGTTTTGCTTCATATTCAGCTTACAGATCTTTATTTATTTATATATATATTTATATATATATATGTATATTGTAACTAGACCTGTTTACACTGGTTACAAATAAATATATCTTCTGTATATAAAAAAAATTTTAATTTAATTTAAAAAAAAAATTTTCAAAAAAAATTTTTTAATGTTTGTTTGTTGTTGAATATTTTTATAATAATTCTCGTTATGAATTTCCGTTTAAATTTTATAATTTTCGGAGTTTATAATGTTAATATATACACTTCTGGTTGACCGTAAATGAATTTGGAGTTAATCCGATTGTCTTACTACACTAATCGATTTGCGATTTTCTGCTCTGCTCCAATACATCACTCTCCTTTATTAATGGTCGTCTTCCAGTAAGTCCTGTTGTTAATGTAAACTCTTATAATAATATGTGAAATAATTTTCAACCCAGATAATTGAATTAGTTTAATTTATTAATAGTTATACGTAAAATATCGATCCAAAATCGATATTGATACAATGTTGACTCTTCTACAGGGTTAATCGATTTTTACAAAACAGGTTATATTATATGAATGTTTATAATGGTTAATTTAGCGGTTATAGTTATATAGTCAGAGAAGGGGAAGCATAGAAAGTATAACATGTACAAAAAATAATCTTAAGAATTAATTAATGACAAATTGTTAATAATATATAATGTTTATAATAGTTGAGTTTTCAAACCAATGCTGTGTGCTGAATTCAATCTGGAGAAGTCGCGTTGCGTCACGGAACCATCATGGCGGCTAGCTGAGTTGATGAGGTTAATCAAGGAATGTCGGCTGTAATTTCTGACAAATAAAATCGCCTTCACAATTGTTTTATCACCTCCGAATTAGTGCATACTCTCTATTATGTTGTTAGAAGTGTTCTGGTTAATTGTTCAGTGTCCACTGGCTTCAATTGTGTTGTGATGGGTGTGTTCACTGTGGTCGGTTTGTAGCTAAGAATCATAAAGTGTGTTGTAAAGTGAAATATTAATGTTAGATGGTTTTACTGTTTTAATTCACTCGTATTATGTTGCTTATCGATTGTTTTCACTGTTGGTGTTGGTGTGTTTCACTGATTAAAAGTTTAAAATAACAAATTCGGTAACTCTCGATCTTTTTTCACTGGTTTTCTGTTAACCGTTTATACGCGATTAAAATTCGCTATAGACGTACTTAGAGCGATCTCACATCAACGTTCTCGTTGAATGTTAATTAAGAACTATCCTGCTTGCTTCGTCTCATGAAACATCTTGCCAAGTTAATATTGGAAAAGTATTGTTTAAATATTTTTCATTTCCTATTCATGTGATTCTACAATACATTATAATCGGAATATTTTTGTTTATTGATTGCTTTTGTGAATTATTAATTACATAATTGGTTTCTTTACCTCCTTCTGTTTAATTTGACATACAATAGTCTATATTTATTAAGTTTTTTGTTAAAATTGCTATATTTCTGTCATTTTGGAAATATAGGCCCAAAATCAGATTCCTGTTCTTGTCCAAAATATTAGCCATGTTAGGTGTTATAAATATGATTATAATAAATTTCTGATTGATATAAATCCTTAACTTTCCTTAATTTCATATAAATTTAACAATTTGATCCTCCTTTTAGTTAAAATCCATTAATTTACTATTACTCCTTTGAAATGGTTAGATATTACATTTTGAAATTATTTAATAATTTTATCCAACCTTTTATATTATTCTTTTAAAGTATAGTTTCTGTTATAGTAGTTGGGGCTTGATTTATCTTATATAAATCTTACTAGTTTACATGGTTTATTAGACTTCTTTACTCAAATATAAATGTTATTGGAATTTACCATTTTGCCTAGATTCTATTGTTTTACATATACTGGGTTTTTAATATTACTAATCCTATATACCCTCTCTGACTGTCTAAAGTGAATATAATATCAAATAAAAATTCCTTATACCACTATTGGAACATGTAGCATGGTATTCCTATAAAAACAATATTGAACAATATTATTAGTCTTTTAAGTTAGACTTGTTAAGTTGAACTATTTTTAAAATACATAATAAACATTTTATAAACTGGTACAGTATACATACATAAACATTTTAGGCTGTATGTACACTGTTATATTAATAAACATTCTTACACTAAATATAATTCTATTCTTAATTTGAAATGTGTTGGTTTTAAACATCATCATAATTAGCCATTTAAAATTTTTATGTTAAACTTAAGTTAATCACAGTCCTTTCTGTTTATATTGTATTATGATTTAATCCCCTTTTCAGTAATTATTCCCCCTCTGCTCTCTTTATCATTTGCATCTCTATAAATGTTTTTTGATAAAAAGATGTGTCCTCCTTTATGAAACATTTGACATATAATTATAACAATACTTCATGCTATGTCATTTCTGTATTTATTATAAAACTTAAAGTTATTTATTGTATATAGTTACAATATCCGTACACCTTTATTTAAAGTTTATTATATGGAATTCACTTGCACTGTTACACTTACACTGTTGGTTCTTATTTATATTTGAGTTCTACAATATTTTAAGACCAAACTTTTAGTTATAGGGAACTGTGAAGATTTGTTTATTTGATTACATAATAACTTTCTTTGGTGCACTTCTATTTACTACTAAACACTTTTGTTTATAATTATTTTACATGAGGTTTTGGGGTGTTATACTTCCTTGGGGTTATATTAATATTTGGTTCGGGGTTTATTATTTTTATCAATAGGTTTTTCATGGGTATTCTTCGTAGTTCTCCCATCCTATATCTTCTTTTCTTCATTTCTTCTGTCTTGGGTTTTCCAAGGTAAGTATTTCATTATGTCCTTCGTTTGGTACGGGGTATCTTCTTAATCACCTGCTCCTAGACTTCCTGGGTAATCTCCTGATTTTATATATGAGTTCCTTTGGATTTAATTTCCTTGATACTTTATCATTGCATTTTATTATTTAATTATACCTTTCTTTTATGGTGGTGTTGTTCACTTTGATATTTAATTATGTTCATTTAATATTTAATTCTTTTCATTTGATATTTATTTATTTTGCTTCGAACTTTCTTTTGATTTATTTAATTTAAATGTAATTATGATCATTTTTGAATAATTAATTAGTGGATCATCTGTCATGCTACTATATATATATATATATATATATATAATGAAGATATAATGTTATTATTCTTTCAATATATTATTAATATATTATTTTATTAATACAAATAGTAAATTAAAAATCAGAAACTAATAACAACATTTTATGGAAAATAAGATACCACCTAAACCATGTTAGACTTCATGTAGAACCTCAGATGAATAATGTGAAAATGCGTAAGGTAAATATACAACGATAATAATTTAACAAAATATGCTTAGAAAAGAATTTTAGTATTTGAGAACATATATCATCATCATCTCCAAGGATTAAACCAAAGATGGTTTGTTCAGGTCTCGATCAGCCAAAGATTAGAGCTGGTCACTACAGCGCTTCCTCGGACCTCCCTCCCCCCTGGGACTATTGTAAAAATACAATTTAAACATGGTCTACTCTTCCTGAAACCGTTCCGGTCTTCTGAAAGTATGGTCTCCGTTAATGCATTGATCCTTGTTCTTTTAATAGATGAATATAATTTATATGAAGTATTAAGAAGGCTGACTCCTCTGCAGTTCCTGCAATAATTACGACCACTAAAAAAAAATATATATATATATTATATAGAACTCTTTCAGGAAAAAAAGGGTTAAAAAAAAAGGAGCAAAGAAAAATTGCGTTCCTCCCAACATTAACCCATATATATTCCTACATATTCTTCTTGCATAAGTTATAAGGTAACATTGTATACGCTCAGACAAAAAAACAAAGACAATATTCAATTATTTAAAGTAATTGTATTAGAACCATAATACTTGCCAATATAACTGTACATAACATATTGTAAATTGTAGATTATTTTACCTAGTAGACTAGGTCTACTGATTTGTATAACTTACACATAATTACTAACTGAAGCTGAATACGAAGCGAACGGAATGAACGCTGTTACAATCAAATTTAATTGTAGCGTTGTTCAGGTGTATCACGTCAAAGGAGTATAAACACATAAAAAATATGTGCGTGTGTGTGTGTGGGTTTTGTGTGTACGCTAGTACAGACTAGATATGATATGTGTGTCTGTATATAGTACATTAGTACAATAACGAATTCAAATTGTTATAAGAACGATTATTAAAATTATTAAAACAAATGGAAATTCTTCGAATTTATGGATTTTAAATAGACAACAAAATTTCGTTTTCAAGCCGTCGTGTGCTTACGGGAAATTGACATTTTATGAAAAGTTATAAACTTTTCTAACTGATATACACTAGAGGCTTGCGTGTAAAGAAAAGACGTCTCAGAACAGTGTTACTTCTTCACAATAGTGAAGGAAAACTAGATTATAACTTCCTATCAGATTTTGAAGAAATACTAACAAAATAAAATTGGGTATAATAAAGACTATTTCCAATTACGAGCATTTTTGTATGGCACACGAATATCATGTGTATGATACCACAACACAGCAATACATATATTCACACACGCACACTCACATGACAAGCTCATGCAAATTTTATGAGCACAACCATAATGCACTACTTCCGATGGGTATATTCGCTAGGCTTATTACCATATTGAACAATGATAAACATCTTACACGTGTGTTAAGGAGCAAAGAAATGTGTATTAAATGACTATCTTGATAATTGGAATCAAAACATATTTTTCTTCTATTATTATTATCACCATGAAACAAATTAGTATTCTGTGCTATCGCCTGAATAATTTACTTTCCTTATTCAGAAAACGAGCTTATTTAATATTATGGTAAAAACAGAGGTGCATACGACATCGTGCACAATAGTCTAAGACGTTTAGGTTAACATTATTCTCCTGTAAGCAATATTACGAAATCGAATTATGGTTCAAATATATATTATGTAATGTGACATAATGAGAGTCCCCAAAACAATTAACAAAAATATTCCGAATAACAACAAAAAGGTCAGAATAAATGAAATCAATTATGTAACCATTTAAAATAAAAAGTATAGCACAATAGTGTGACAAATAATAAACTATGTATTGTACAAAAATAAGATAAAACTTATGAAAAGTGAACAAGTGTAAAAGTGAAAAGTGAAAGGTGAAAAAACAAGGGTGATCATTAATCACACAGATAAGACTGTTAAGATTAATGATCCCTATAATTCTATTAAGTGTGAAAAAACCAAAATAGTTCAATATAAGAGGCCCAACTCTTATAGGTAATATGAAATGACAAACATACTAAATGTTAAAGTATGAACAGACAATTGTAGTATTGCAACATTGTTTATTAAAAGATTTTATAATTGTTAATCCCATATTTGTTTTTCGTTAATTAGGTCAATGCCAATAGTTAGCATTGATAAACCATGTGTAAAAGAATATAAGAAAAATACCAAGCCTGTAGGCAAGAATAGAAAATATAATAATACCAAAACATACTTAATAGAGGCCCATAAACAATATAATAATGGTCCATGAATAGAACGTAATGGTATGAGAATGAAAATGGTATTATGACCAATTAAATAATTTATGTTATTGTTTGTAAATGAATGAATCTAATCTTGGCCATGAAGGCAACATTTTTAATTAGTATGTTAAGGGTTTTGTATTAGTTAATAAACATTGTTAGGATAAGTTAAAGAAAAAATAATGTAGTAATCTTTAAAACAAATGTAATCAGGCAAAGAGGTTCAAAACAGAAAACAATTTAATAAATAATGTAAAGTAGAAAATAGGAATGAAGTCAAATTGTAGGCCTAGGCCGAACATGAAATGTAAAATAAAGTACTGTCAGAGATGATTAAGTTATCAAATCAATATAATACAATAATAACAAAATACGATCAGAATTTAATAATGGACAAGTCTTAGAGTAATTGTGTATCATATGAGATTAAACTTATAAAAATTTAAGTATTGTATCATAGTGAATGTAAGGTCAGTGTTATAGTCCAGATTTATAGATTTTGTAAAGGTGAAAGGACACCTGATATGAAGTTAACTTATACAAAATTATATACCAGAATGTAGACTTTTAAAAAAGGAACAGAAATATGTAAACCAATTTTAGTTTAAACAAAAATTAACAAGGGAGTATTTTTTGACTGTAAAGGCAAGGATATATTTTTAGTACTATATGCCGCCTGACCTCAAGTTCATGAAAACTGACCAATCAAAAACGGAGTTTACTGGTCAAAAAGCTGTTACGAAGACGGGACGAAGGAATTATTGTATTGTTATACGCCACGCTGAAGAGATGAGTCTAATAGCTGACGCTTGTGTAAAAATTAAAACAATCAAGTAATACTCGACTAATGTTCTAAAATAAACCAGAGAAGTAAAGAGAACACTCCAAGAAATTTATAAAGAATTAATTACAGACCGATGGAAGCATAATTCTACACCAAACCCACAAAAGGCGATAGTAAGGAACTGTTTGCAGTATCCCAGGAACGTAATTATAGCTCCGAAGTATTTTCATTACCACAATACACACAGATCAACTTCACTACACCATATAAACAATTTACAGTGATAATTGGAGTACCCATTGATCATTAATACAGTGATTAATGATAATAACAATTTTATTTAAAACAGAAAACATTCAACGGCTTGACGTTTGGTTAACCGACTAAGCGGCCATATTGTTTATTATTCTATTTCCAGTGCGGACAGAGTTCAAACGAATGAAGGAAGATAATAAACAAATGAATGAAAGGTTTGACCGAAATGAGGAGAACTTGATGAAACAGATAAATGAGAAAATAGACAGTACAAATGAAAGTACTAAAGAAAGTTTAAGACAGATCAAGAAAGATAATAGACAAATGAACGAGAATCTGGAAAATAAAATTGTGAAAATCAATGAAAAGATAGCCAGCACTAATGAAAGTATTAAGGGAGAATTAAGGGGTCTTATAAATGAAAGGATCGAAAACGTCACCGAAACACTCAGCCAGAGGGTAGACGAGTACAAAGAGGAAGTGAAACAACAAATAGCGGAGACCAAGGAAAAGCTGGAGAAAACTGAAGAAACCATCATACAGTTCCGAGTAGAAGTGGATACCAAGATAGAACGGGTAGAAACCAATAATCAAATCAGAATAATTGCAACACGGCAAGAAACGCAGGAGAAGTTGGATGAGATCCAAGGTAATATGTCCGGAAGGATGACAACAATAAGTAATGAAGTGGATGAAGTGAAGAATCAGGTAAACGGTAACAGAGAAAAAATAGAAAATATGCAACACATCCAATTAAACATATTGGAAGAAGTGGATCGACTAAACATCATCAGACCGACATGCAGTACTTTCCACACCACACTAGAGAACAGGGACAGCGTGAACTTTAAAGACTACAGGAAAAACCCCATTGAATTCCTGGAACGCATAAATGAAAAACTGAGTCAAATGAAAGAAAACAGATGGAGCGTGACTAAGACCTTGTTGGACGACGGTTTCAAAGGAATAACTGACAATTGGTGGTCAGCAGTGAGGAATGAGGTAAACACCTATGAAGAATTTAAAAGAGCTTTTCAGTCCAAATACTGGTCTGAATCTATACAGAATATAGTGAGAGATAATCTCAGTAACGGAAAATATAACCCCAAACTAGGCCAGTCACCAACAGCCTATTTCCTGGGTAAAGTGTGCGTAGCTTGAAAATTGGAACCACATATCTCAGAAGAATGTCTGGTAAACAAAATGGCATATCATTTTGATGAAGGAATCATCCAAGCGAGACTCTGCGGTCAAATTAAGACCATATCAGCAATGGAAGCACTGCTAGGTGATTATGAACAGCAGGATTATTACAGGAGGTCGAGAAGACAACATGAAAGAATGACTTTCCACAGGGAAGAACAAAATCGTGATCAGCATCAAAGAACAAACTATACAAACAGGAATGACAATGATCAACGTAATAACAGTAATAATAATAATAATATCTATCACATCCGTAATTATCACAATAATAACAATGATAATTACAACCGAAATGGTAATAATAATAACAATAATAGGTATAGAGAAGGTAGAAGAAATTTTGACAATGGTAGAGGATACCAGAATAACGACAGAAGAAACCAACCCAGGAACAGGAGTGTAGAAGACCGACATCCTAGAAATCAAGAAGAGACTGTCCAGGGTAACCCACCTCAGGACAGGGCGGAAAACTAGATGCGGCAGTGAGAACAGAGACCGACCCATCACTGCGAGAATTGGACAGGTGTACTATTAACGAACAATCTATACGAAAAATAATTACTTAAAGAACATTAGAGACGATTTAATGGAAGAAGTGTCATCCACTACAAATGACAATAACACTCAAATTATATTCATCACTGCTGAGTTGCAAGGGGTAATGAGGGAAATAATGATTGATACCGGGGCAAATATATCACTGATAGACCAAACAGAATTTAACAGAATCAAAGATGCATGTAAAGAAGACATACCTACACTACCAGTTACTAATATGATAATCATGGGAGCAACTGGGAAAGCAAATAAGTCCATCAAGAAACAGGTACACATAGAAGTATCCAGTAAAAGTAAAATGATTCCAATGGTGTTCTTAGTAGCTCAAGGGCTACCTTTCAAAGTTATGATTGGCTGTGATACGCTACGGCGGCACTCAGCTGTTATTGACATGGGCAGTGGGAAAGTAACGCTGTGCCATGAACAAGGTCAATGGTCGAGTGAGACTGTAGGCCGGAATTGTGCCACTCACGATCGGCAAACATTCAGCTTGGTATATGATGATAGAGAGAATAAGAAGAAACGGAACCAGGAATCCGACAATCCAGAAGAAGAGGAATGGACCCAGAAACTACAGGAGATATATGATTTTCAAGTTACAGACACAAAAAAAGTAAATACAGAACATAAAGATCAACTGGTAGCGATATATGATAGGTACAGAAAAGTTTTTTCAAATTTGCCCGGTAAAGCTAGAAATTTTGTAACTGAATTGACTTTCAATCACCCAATAAACTTTAATAAAAAGTCATACCCTATTGCACAGTCTTTGAAACCAGCAGTAAGGAAGGAGATACAACGGATGATTGAACAAGATATCATTGAAAGTAGTTCATCACCGTTCACGAGTCCAATTCTCGCAGTGCAGAAAAAAGATGGGACGGTACGTTTGTGCCTGGATGCAAGGCAAATAAACAAATACATCATCAATGACAGGACGTCACCGGGCGAGATCGACGAGATAATGAAGAAGTTTAAAGACTGTAAATATATGACCATCCTAGACGCAGTATGTGGATACTGGCAAGTCGAACTACATCCACACAGCAGAAAGTATGTCGCTTTCATCTTCGAGGCTCGAAATTATCACTTCAAAAGACTCCCATTTGGGCTAATCAATTCAGTAGCTGTATTTGTGAAGGTGATGGATCAAGTGTTAGGCAGAGAGGTGTTGGAGTTTGCCACAGTATACGTGGATGACTTACTCATAACATCCAAAACATGGGAAGAACATTGCAAACGGGTAGAGATGGTATTACATAGATTAGCGGAAGGTAATATCACCCTCAAATTAGAAAAATCTCACCTACTTACAAATAAATTGAATATCCTCGGTTTCGTATTCACAGAAACAGGGATAACAACAGCTCCAGAAAAGGTAGAGGCAATCCAAAACTTCCCACGACCAAGAAATGTTAGACAATTACAATCATTCTTGGGGATTGGTAACTACTACCGAAAATTCCAAAAAGATTATTCAGAATTAACATCCCGTTTTAAACATCTGTTGTCCTCGAAATACAAATGGAAGTGGGGCGAAGAAGACGATAAAACATTCAAAATAATCAAAGAAACATTTTTAGAGAAGGTCATGCTTCACCATCCAGACTTCAACCGAAGAATTTTTATTAATTGTGACGCAAGCGACGTTAGTCTAGGAGCAGAGCTATAGCAAGAGAGTGACGAGCGAGACCACCTAGTTATCAGCTTTACCAGTCGGGTGCTTAACCAGAGCGACACAGAGAAGGAGCTACTGAGTGTAGTCTTCGCTTGTAATAAGTTTCGAACTTACATATTGGGATATCCCATCACGGTGAGGTCCAACCACAAATCTATTTCCTTCCTGCAAAGATGCAAGTTAAGTTATGGAAGGGTGACTCGCTGGATCTTGGCGTTACAAGAATACAACATCACATGGGAGTATATACCCGGAAAAAAGACAGTTGCCGACTTGCCGACGCCCTATCGAGAGTGAACTTGGGAAAGGGAACTTTTGAGGTGGATAGAGAAGACATCGGGAAGGTATACTACACAGTGATAAATAAAAAAGAACTTGCTGATATACTGGTTAAGATCCAAGCAGAACAAGTCACAGACCAGAAATTGGCTCAGATCAGAGAACGCATCCTAAATAATGACTCGAAGATAACACCATATTACCAAATACATAACGAGCTATTGTTCAATAAACCCAATACAAAAAATAACCAGTGGAAATTATGTATCCCAAAATCATTGGAGCAGGGGCTGATTGAGAATTATCATTACATGTACGGCCATATGGGACCCGCAAAGGTGGTCAGCGCTCTAGAAGAACACGTATTTATGAAAAGAATAAATAAAAGAGTCGAGCAAATTGTAAGAAAATGTGTCATTTGCCAGAACGTTAAAGTGAACAATTCCAGGAAGGAAGGAGCGTTAATAACTATCACTTCATGCAGGAAGCTCGAGAAAATATTTCTCGACATATGCGGGCCATTTCTCCGAAGCGGAGGTAGGCGTCGATATAAGTACATAGTTATAGTGTGGGATCACTTTTCCAAGTATACGAAGTTATACTCAATAAGTAAAGCTTCATCAAATGTAATTATCAAAATAATAAATGAGAAATATGTAATTGATGTCGGAACCCCAGAAACCATCATAACTGACCATGGAACTGAGTTCAAAGGTAGAAAGTGGAGAGAGGAATTACTAAATAAAAATATTAAAACTTACAAAACCTCTATCTACCACCCTTCGAGCAATCATGCCGAAAGAGTACTACGAGAAGTGGGTAGGATACTCAGGACGTACTGCCATGAGAACGATAGACTGTGGAGTGAACATATCCCTAACACTGAAATGTATTTGAATTTAGCGTGCCACGACACCCTGGGAATCAGCCCGTACCAAATGATGTTCAACAAGCCACCACCCCGACAAATAACTAAAATCATAGATTTTCCAGAAATGCCGAGCGAAGGAGTCGATGTTACCCGGGTGTACAACCGGATATTACATAAAATGGAATTAAAGAAGAGAAGACGAGACAAAAGGGGAACACCCGATATCAAGTTTGAAGTTGGAGAGAAGGTGTTAATTAGGAATAGACAGCAGCCGAGCGGGGCAGAAGGCATTATGAAGAAGTTGCTGCTATTATATAATGGACCGTTCTTAATAAGCGAAGACAATAACAACAACACATACGTGCTAGTGACCCCAAATACCAAGAAAATAAAGGGAACATATAACATCACGGAAATGAAAAAATACCATGAATAAAAGTAACAGCTTATTTTTCCCTAAACCCTGGTTTCGAAAAAATAACCATGACTTGGGGAGGGACGAATTATGTAATGTGACATAATGAGAGTCCCCAAACAATTAACAAAAATAGTCCGAATAACAACAAAAAGGTCAGAATAAATGAAATCAAGTATGTAACCATTTAAAATAAAAAGTATAGCACAATAGTGTGACAAATAATAAACTATGTATTGTACAAAAATACGATAAAACTTATGAAAAATGAACAAGTGTAAAAGTGAAAAGTGAAAGGTGAAAAAACAAGGGTGATCATTAATCACACAGATAAGACTGTTAAGATTAATGATCCCTATAATTCTATTAAGTGTGAAAAAACCAAAATAGTTCAATATAAGAGGCCCAACTCTTATAGGTAATATGAAATGACAAACATACTAAATGTTAAAGTATGAACAGACAATTGTAGTATTGTAACATTGTTTATTGAAGATTTTATAGTTGTTAATTCCATGTTTGTTTTTCGTTAATTAGGTCAATGCCAATAGTTAGCATTGATAAACCATGTGTAAAAGAATATAAGAAAAATACCAAGCCTGTAGGCAAGAATAGAAAATATAATAATACCAAAACATACTTAAATAGAGGCCCATAAACAATATAATAATGGTCCATGAATAGAACGTAATGGTATGAGAATGAAAATGGTATTATGACCAATTAAATAATTTATGTTATTGTTTGTAAATGAATGAATCTAATCTTGGCCATGAAGGCAACATTTTTAATTAGTATGTTAAGGGTTTTGTATTAGTTAATAAACATTGTTAGGATAAGTTAAAGAAAAAATAATGTAGTAATCTTTAAAACAAATGTAATCAGGCAAAGGGGTTCAAAACAGAAAACAATTTAATAAATAATGTAAAGTAGAAAATAGGAATGAAGTCAAATTGTAGGCCTAGGCCGAACATGAAATGTAAAATAAAGTAATGTCAGAGATGATTAAGTTATCAAACCAATATAATTGTGTATTGTGTATCATATGAGATTAAACTTATAAAAATTTAAGTATTGTATCATAGTGAATGTAAGGTCAGTGTTATAGTCCAGATTTATAGATTTTGTAAAGGCGAAAGGACACCTAATATGAAGTTAACTTATACAAAATTATATACCAGAATGTAAACTTTTAAAAAAGGAACAGAAATATGTAAACCAATTTTAGTTTAAACAAAAATTAACAAGGGAGTATTTTTTGACTGTAAAGGCAAGGATATATTTTTAGTACTATATGCCGCCTGACCTCAAGTTCATGAAAACTGACCAATCAAAAACGGAGTTTACTGGTCAAAAAGCCGTTACGAAGACGGGACGAAGGAATTATTGTATTGTTATACGCCACGCTGAAGAGACGAGTCTAATAGCTGACGCTTGTGTAAAAATTAAAACAATCAAGTAATACTCGACTAATGTTTTAAAGTAAACCAGAGAAGTAAAGAAAACACTCCAAGAAAATTATAAAGAATTTATTACTGACCGATGGAAGCATAATTCTACACCAAACCCACAAAAGGCGATAGTAAGCAACTGTTTGCAGTATCCCAGGAACGTAATTATAACTCCGAAGTATTTTCATTACCACAGTACACACAGATCAACTTCACTACACCATATAAACAATTTACAGTGATAATTGGAGTACCCATTGATCATTAATACAGTGATTAATGATAATAACAATTTTATTTAAAACAGAAAAACATTCAACGGCTTGACGTTTGGTTAACCGACTAAGCGGCCATATTGTTTATTATTCTATTTCCAATGCGGACAGAGTTCATCACCGCTGTCGGTGGAAAAACTTAACATTTTATATTTGTAAACATTCATAATTCGGTTTTATTATTTTATATATAATTGTAATGTGTTGTACTCCTCTTTAAAGCATTTTCTGACTTCATAACTAGCCCAAAAAACCCAAGCCCTGAGATAAATATTTTATATTAATTTTACTTGTAAACCATTGAAGAGCAGATTCGAAGACGAATCGATTATTAAACTGTTAAGGTTGATTCAAGACTTAACCATAGTAGAGGGATAATGGGGGTTCTGGCTCACAAAGGAATGCCGCCTTTCTTAAAAAACAATAAAAAACATTAAAAAACATGATCTAAGAGATGACGCCGCCACCGCTGGACCCGCAGCATCCCAATGGACCACAGCATCCGCGAATTTCTGCGAATAAATTTTTTTATTTTTTTAATTTTATTTTTTTATTTTTTTTATTAAATTGATTTGGTGGGATGAGGTTCAATGGACCACCAGCATCCGTGAATATAATTTTTTTATTTTTTTTGAGAAAGCTGATTTGCATATCAGTGGGTGGTGTTGGGTGGGTGGTTTTTTTATTTCATATCAGTGGGTGGTGGTGGGTGGGGGGTGGTTCCAACTCGATGCATTATAGTGTATATTAAAATATATGATCAGGTGTACCAACCTTGCATGAGTTCAAATTTGTCGTGTGTTATAATGTATATTATATCTATATGATCAGGTGTACCAACCTCTGTATTATTATTATAGTATATAGATATTTTATATGAGCAGGTTTGTCAACATTTTCTGCGGCGGGGGGAGGGAAATTCAAATATGTGTTATATAGTGTATATATTAAAATATATGATCAGGGTTACCAATCATACATTATTGTGTGTGTGTGTATAGAGCAGATCTGCCAACATTTTTTCTCTTCTGTAGTGGGAAATTCAAACTATATGATCATAATTGTTACTCTCTCTCTCTCTCTCTCTCTCTAACATTTGAATGTAAGTAAAACTATCTCTCTCTCTGTGATCAGTACCGCGCGCATGTATATGAAATTAGAAAGTTTATATTTATTCGAAAAATATTAACGCCCTCTCTCTCTCTCTCTCTCTCTCTCTCTCTCTCTCTCTCTCTCTCTCTCTCTCTCTCTCTCACTCTCACTTGTTTCAACTGTGTCAACAAATATTAACGCCCTCTCTCTCATTCTCTCTCTCTCTCTCTCTCTCTCTCTCTCTCTCACTTGTTTCAACTGTGTCAACAAATAGTAACGTCCTCTCTCTCTCTCTCTCACTCTCACACGTTTCAACTATGCAAGGTTTCATACCCTTTCTCCTGTCTCTCTCCCGTACATTGAGTAGTCAGTGTGATGAGTAAATAATTTTAGCACTCTCTCTCTCTCGTTGTCAAAACGCCGTATTCATTTTTCATGTATTAAATAATTAATTAATAGTTTTATAATGCAGTCAGTGTGATTGATCCCTGTTAGAAATATATATATATTTGGCAAATATTAACTATGTATGTGTGTGTTGTTGTCAATGAACTACTTACCTGTGGGCTGTTACAGATGACAAATCCATACGTTAACGGTGTAGCAATCTTCAATACGCTCTTCTTCATGTGGTACAATACTTCTGTTTTATGATTGCAGTTTACACACACACATAGGTTCAGTGGTGTATAGCGAAATAAATTAAAAGTATACACACACACATGAAAACGGTGGTTGAAATTCATACAAATCTTCTGATGTAACAGTTCACAAAAATAAATTAATTGTACACATGTTCAGAGGTGTAGAGTGAAATAAAATAAAGTCATAATTTGTTTAAATGATTAAATATATTTTAAAATTCATAATATAAAATTCACAATTAAATAAATACATTATAAAATATAAAATTCACAATTCATAATTAAATAAATACATTATAAAATTGATATTTTTTCGAAAGTTTAGATATAATTGTGTCGTACTTGTAGGAGAAGCAACCTGCAACATAACAATACAACAACATTAAAATCATGTTAAATATCTCACACACACACACACACACACACACACACACACACACACACACACACACACACACACACACACACACACACACACACACACAGATATAGTTGGCAGAATCAACGCTTTACGCGAGTAACTTCTTAAATTATGTGTCATTCTCTCTCTCTCTCATAAGTTAATGTCCATTCATCAAAACTTTGTAAATTAGAATCTACACTACAGTCAAACACACGCACACACAATGATAAAAAAAAATTGTTTATTAAAAGTAGTTGGTTACCTTAACGAGATACATGCAGAACTAGTGCTGTTACAAAATATATATATAGTAGGAAAGCCCACAGACTACTAGAAATAGTTATCGCCTGAAAAAAAGAAACCGCACAATACGATCTAATATGTATAAACACAAATATCGTTACAATAATAATAATAATAATACATAAACTTACGTTTACTGCCGTCCGAACTGAAGTATGGAGAGGCAATAACTATAGATATCACAGTAAGAATTTTTTTGTTTTTAACAGGTGGTGTTTTTTTAGAAGTGAAGACGTCTGTATCAAACGAGGTGGAACCAAACAATGTCAGAATATTCGCTACAAAGAAGACTAGTGAAAGTAATGGTGGTGTGGTCATCAGGAAAGTTCACGTTCATCGCCTGAAGCTTTGCATGTACATACACACAGGCAGAATTAGCGCTGTTACAAAATATATATATATATATATATTAGGTGAATACAAGAGAGAAGACATACTTTACAGAAATTCTTGAAATTTTTTTTTTTGTAGTTCGTCTTCAACTCATTACTCTTGCATGTACTAGCAGTGTGTTTGGGTACAATTAAAGATTTAAATTCAATGTTCTGAGAAGTACACATATTCATCTGCTCGCCTCCCTCCCGTTTACGGACAGTATGTTTGGATGCAGTCAACCATTGCTAAGAATTCATCTTCTTGTTCCTATAATAATAATAACAGTACCTGCTTCATTATCATATACATTATGTTATATATATATATAAATATATACATAAAGCTTTCAACACACACACACACACACACACACACACACACACACACACACACACACACACACACACATACACACACACAGCACATACCATAAATCCAGAACAGGAAAGGTATTATAACAAACATTACGAAAACAAGTACGTATGGTCACGTACATAGATCAACGTTTAAACAAACAGATTAATACCTGAATAAATTTTTTTTAAAACAGGACAGCGTATTATCTATATAACGTTCTGTTTCAGATAAGAATAGTTTGAATACAAAATGAAAGGGTACGTTGTATTTTGTTATGAGAAAATGCATTTCTAAATTTCGTTACATTTGTAAATTACAGAATTGTTCTTCAACTACAGTCACAATCGTTCAGTTTATTAACATTTGAAAATTGATGGATTTGGTACTCGATATATTCTACTCTCACAGTATTTTCATTGATACATTTCAGAAACTGAGTACAGAATAAATCTACAATCACCCAGGCGGAATCATTAAGTTTTACAAAAGATCTTATTGATCAGACGTATGAGTAATTATATTAATCATTATGTAGCAAATACGCACGCATTCATAAAATACAGCACTCAGGTGTAGGGCAATTGATCCTTTTTGTATTGAACGTATTTAAGTAGGTCTACTCGTGATATCAGTAAATTCTGTCTAAACGTCATCTCAAATGTCTAGTATACATAAACGTACCCGGTAATCGCTTCTTGAGTCGTAGTCATTCTTAAACTCGACATAACTACTTGTGTTACTCGATTGATGTTCATGTTAAACGATTGATGACTCACGTAATAATACAGATTAACCTCGTATAATAATAATGACAGGACAGCGTATTTAGAACACTTAAAATTGGAAATCTACAAACACATCAAAAATATCTGTCAAACCCCTATCAAACAAAAACCCCGTTCTTATCGAGAGACAACAGTAACTGACCTAAGCACATGTGCTTCAGTAGGCAACAGACCAAAAAATCAAATAGACGACTATAAGCTCAATTTAATAAAATCTGAATATTCAATAAAAGTATGTTTACTTAGTAACATATGCAAATCTTTTACTTACCTCTTAAATGTTGTTGTTGTTATACACACACAATAGTCGATTGTACGATGAGTGTCTCATACAAATGAGAAATAGTGACATGTCGGCTTGTGTGTGTGTGTGTATATATCATACGGCGGTAGCGTACACGTTTGAAAGTTGATGCACATTAAATTGTCTCTCTCTCTCTCTCTCTCTCTCTCTCTCTCTCTCTCTCTCTCTCTCTCTCTCTCTCTCTGTCTCTCTCTCACACACACACACACACATTTCTGATTACTATAAAAATAATTGCACGTACGTTCAGAGGTTTGGTGTCTAAATCAATGCATTTTACTTTCACCTTCTAATTTGACACATGGCTTACTTTCATACAGAAATAGCTATCGCCCATGTCCGTCTACGAGTGTTGCTAAACGAAATTAAAAATGCTGTAATACATAACGTCCTGTGAAATAGATATGGTATGTTTTTAGGACAACCAATGTCATTAAGATGGATTATTTTCTAGAGCGGAGTCGCTACCAATTAATTTGTCACGTATCCGAATGTATCTCAACAATTGTCTAGTATATAGCACTTATCATCATATGGTGACAACGCTTGCTTTCAAAGCGTGTAGGTTCGTCTGCATACAAGTCAGGTGTTTGAATACTATACATCAGACCGTCTGTATCTGTCATTAGCAATCTAACGTTACGACCGTACTTGCCGACAGCATAACGATAATACGTTTGACAACGAGAGATAGAGAAACGGTTTGAACATAACGTTTGACATTGTATATTGCAAGCATGAAATTATTATTTATATATGGTATGTTTTTAGGACAGCCAAAAGCATGAAAGTATTATTTAAATCTGTTATCTGCTTCTGTATGGAGTCATCTATAAATATCAGGTCAGTGCGACACAACGTAATTGGACCTAACATGATTCCTGCCAACGTGTGCGCTCGTTGTGTGTGCGTGTGCGTCTGTGTGTTCGTGTGCGCGCGCGTTGCGTGTTTGGTTACGTTGTGTATGCATCTGTGTGTGTGTGTGTGTGTGTGTGTGCGCACGTCGGATGTGTGATTACGTGTGCGTCTGTGTGTGTTCGTGTGTGCGCGCGCCGGATCATGACATAGTATTCGTAATGACCGAGGCACGTCCTTTATTGCATGAGGATAATCAGGTAGAGCAGAGCAGACACGTTTACGCAATATCAAGTGCACACACACAAGAATCAGATGTTTTGTATACGTTCTAGGTGAAAAACTACGGGGGGTGTCTCTGACTTTAGTCAATAAATAAATTTATTAATAAATAAATAATTAATAATTTATTAATAAATAACATTACAGATATTGATATGGTACTATGAGCAGCCTATACGTGAAGACCATACATCATACTGCCTGTATCTGTCATTAGCAATCTAACGTTACGACGGCAGCATAACGATAATGAAATTCATACATTATCGTTATTTTGTCTAAGCTATGTTAACTTTACACACACACACACACACACACACACACACACACACACACACACACACACACACACACACACACACGGAAATGTAGGAAGAACAAGCATAGGAAATACAATTAAGTGTAACAATAAAAGAAGTGATTGGAAAGTCAACTGCGGGTGTCGAGACAAAACTCTTGCTTGTTCCTGAGTTGATAGAAGCGCCTGAGGGCAAAGTTATGCAAGAGGTTGTTGACGAGAACCAAACAAACTTGGATCAGCCAGTAGTGTTTAGGTCATCAGTACATGACGCAACGGGAGTGATAGGTCCAATTAGGTTTGTTACACGTTGTGTGTTAGGTTAAAATGCAGTCCATTCACGTTTCATGTTAGGTTAAAATGCAGTCCATTCACGTTTTATGTTAGGTTAAAATGCAAACTGGTTCCAGAATCGGTCTGTAATTTTTTCTAAACTTCTCGTCGCTTTCTCTGATACCGTGTTGTAATGCATGATATTTTTTCCTTATGTTGTCACTTATCGTATCTATATCATACACAAGTCGTTCCTCCTTATTCATCGCCATCGTGTGTTAGCAAGAGGACTGATGACATTACTACAGTGCAACCACTTTTATACCTCGCCGGAAACAATTATGAATCGATCAAAGCCGATTCTATATCTACCTTCATTTATTGACGAGTCTTTGCCTATGACTAGAAATCCATAACGATCCTTCCATGCTTCCATGCAAAAGTCTTTGAAAGCATCATATTTCATATCTGTGTTAACATGATCAGCGTATGCATGTCGTAAATTTAGATCGTCTTGTTTGAACAATATCAACAAATTAGCGTTGTAACGTACCAATTGTTTCGGTATCTGGCTATGTGTCTGACATAGATAGAATGTGTCCACACCGCTATGTCTCCCCATAGCAAAATACTTTCGAATATTGTACAGACCGATTCTGGAACCTGTTTGCATTTTAACCTAACATGAAACGTGAATGGACTGCATTTTAACCTAACACACAACGTGTAACAAACCTAATTGGACCTATCACTCCCGTTGCGTCATGTACTGATGACCTAAACACTACTGGCTGATCCAAGTTTGTTTGGTTCTCGTCAACAACCTCTTGCATAACTTTGCCCTCAGGCGCTTCTATCAACTCAGGAACAAGCAAGACTTTTGTCTCGACACCCGCAGTTGACTTTCCAATCACTTCTTTTATTGTTACACTTAATTGTATTTCCTATGCTAGTTCTTCCTACATTTCCGTGCGTGTGTGTGTGTGTGTGTGTGCGTGTAAAGTTAACATAGCTTAGACAAAATAACGATAATGTATGACTTTCATTATCGTTATGCTGCCGTCGTAACGTTAGATTGCTAATGACAGATACAGGCAGTCTGATGTATAGTCTTCACGTATAGGCTACTCATAGTACCATATCAATATCTGTAATGTTATTTATTTCCATCTAAAGTCAGAGACACCCCCCGTAGTTTTTCACCTAGAACGTATACAAAACATCTGATTCTTGTGTGTGTGCACTTGATATTGCGTAAACGTGTCTGCTCTGCTCTACCTGATTATCCTCATGCAATAAAGGACATGCCTCGGTCATTAGGAATACTATGTCATGATCCGACGCGCGCACACACGAACACACACAGACGCACACGTAATCACACATCCGACGTGCGCACACACACACACACACACACACACACAGATGCATACACAACGTAACCAAACACGCAACGCGCGCGCACACGAACACACAGACGCACACGCACACACAACGAGCGCACACGTTGGCAGGAATCATGTTAGGTCCAATTACGTTGTGTCGCACTGACCTGATATTTATAGATGACTCCATACAGAAGCAGATAACAGATTTAAATAATACTTTCATGCTTTTGGCTGTCCTAAAAACATACCATATATAAATAATAATTTCATGCTTGCAATATACAATGTCAACCGTTATGTTCAAACCGTTTCTCTACCTCTCGTTGTCAAACGTATTATCGTTATGCTGTCGGCAAGTACGGTCGTAACGTTAGATTGCTAATGACAGATACAGACGGTCTGATGTATAGTATTCAAACACCTGACTTGTATGCAGACGGACCTACACGCTTTGAAAGCAAGCGTTGTCACCGTATGATGATAAGTGCTATATACTAGACAATTGTTGAGATACATTCGGATACGTGACAAATTAATTGGTAGCGACTCCGCTCTAGAAAATAATCCATCTTAATGACATTGGTTGTCCTAAAAACATACCATATCTATTTCACAGGACGTTATGTATTACAGCATTTTTAATTTCGTTTAGCAACACTCGTAGACGGACATGGGCGATAGCTATTTCTGTATGAAAGTAAGCCATGTGTCAAATTAGAAGGTGAAAGTAAAATGCATTGATTTAGACACCAAACCTCTGAACGTACGTGCAATTATTTTTATAGTAATCAGAAATGTGTGTGTGTGTGTGTGAGAGAGAGACAGAGAGAGAGAGAGAGAGAGAGAGAGAGAGAGAGCGAGAGAGAGAGAGGGAGAGACAATTTAATGTGCATCAACTTTCAAACGTGTACGCTACCGCCGTATGATATATACACACACACACACACACACAAGCCGACATGTCACTATTTCTCATTTGTATGAGACACTCATCGTACAATCGACTATTGTGTGTGTATAACAACAACAACATTTAAGAGGTAAGTAAAAGATTTGCATATGTTACTAAGTAAACATACTTTTATTGAATATTCAGATTTTATTAAATTGAGCTTATAGTCGTCTATTTGATTTTTTGGTCTGTTGCCTAATGAAGCACATGTGCTTAGGTCAGTTACTGTTGTCTCTCGATAAGAACGGGGTTTTTGTTTGATAGGGGTTTGACAGATATTTTTGATGTGTTTGTAGATTTCCAATTTTAAGTGTTCTAAATACGCTGTCCTGTCATTATTATTATACGAGGTTAATCTGTATTATTACGTGAGTCATCAACCGTTTAACATGAACATCAATCGAGTAACACAAGTAGTTATGTCGAGTTTAAGAATGACTACGACTCAAGAAGCGATTACCGGGTACGTTTATGTATACTAGACATTTGAGATGACGTTTAGACAGAATTTACTGATATCACGAGTAGGCCTACTTAAATACGTTCAATACAAAAAGGATCAATTGCCCTACACCTGAGTGCTGTATTTTATGAATGCGTGCGTATTTGCTACATAATGATTAATATAATTACTCATACGTCTGATCAATAAGATCTTTTGTAAAACTTAATGATTCCGCCTGGGTGATTGTAGATTTATTCTGTACTCAGTTTCTGAAATGTATCAATGAAAATACTGTGAGAGTAGAATATATCGAGTACCAAATCCATCAATTTTCAAATGTTAATAAACTGAACGATTGTGACTGTAGTTGAAGAACAATTCTGTAATTTACAAATGTAACGAAATTTAGAAATGCATTTTCTCATAACAAAATACAACGTACCCTTTCATTTTATATTCAAACTATTCTTATCTGAAACAGAACGTTATATAGATAATACGCTGTTCTGTTTTAAAAAAAATTTATTCAGGTATTAATCTGTTTGTTTAAACGTTGATCTATGTACGTGACCATACGTACTTGTTTTCGTAATGTTTGTTATAATACCTTTCCTGTTCTGGATTTATGGTATGTGCTGTGTGTGTGTGTGTGTGTGTGTGTGTTGAAAGCTTTATGTATATATATATATATACATATAGCACATAATGTATATGATAATGAAGCAGGTACTGTTATTATTATTATAGGAACAAGAAGATGAATTCTTAGCAGTGGTTGACTGCATCTAAACATACTGTCCGTAAACGGGAGGGAGGCGAGCAGATAAATATGTGTACTTCTCAGAACATTGAATTTAAATCTTTAATTGTACCCAAACACACTGCTAGTACATGCAAGAGTAATGAGTTGAAGACGAACTACAAAAAAAAAAATTTCAAGAATTTCTGTAAAGTATGTCTTCTTTCTTGTATTCACCTAATATATATATATATATATATATATATATATATATTTTGTAACAGCGCTAATTCTGCCTGTGTGTATGTACATGCAAAGCTTCAGGCGATGAACGTGAACTTTCCTGATGACCACACCACCATTACTTTCACTAGTCTTCTTTGTAGCGAATATTCTGACATTGTTTGGTTCCACCTCGTTTGATACAGACGTCTTCACTTCTAAAAAAACACCACCTGTTAAAAACAAAAAAATTCTTACTGTGATATCTATAGTTATTGCCTCTCCATACTTCAGTTCGGACGGCAGTAAACGTAAGTTTATGTATTATTATTATTATTATTATTATTATTATTATTATTGTAACGATATTTGTGTTTATACATATTAGTTCGTAATGTGCGGTTTCTTTTTTTCAGGCGATAACTATTTCTAGTAGTCTGTGGGCTTTCCTACTATATATATATTTTGTAACAGCACTAGTTCTGCATGTATCTCGTTAAGGTAACCAACTACTTTTAATAAACAATTTTTTTTTATCATTGTGTGTGCGTGTGTTTGACTGTAGTGTAGATTCTAATTTACAAAGTCTTGATGAATGGACATTAACTTATGAGAGAGAGAGAGAATGACACATAATTTAAGAAATTACTCGCGTAAAGCGTTGATTCTGCCAACTATATCTGTGTGTGTGTGTGTGATATTTAACATGATTTTAATGTTGTTGTATTGTTATGTTGCAGGCTGCTTCTCCTACAAGTACGACACAATTATATATAAACTTTCGAAAAAATATCAATTTTATAATGTGTTTATTTAAATATGAATTGTGAATTTTATATTTTATAATGTATTTATTTAATTTTGAATTTTATATTATGAATTTTAAAATATATTTAATCATTTAAACAAATTATGACTTTATTTTATTTCACTCTACACCTCTGAACATGTGTACAATTAATTTATTTTTGTGAACTGTTACATCAGAAGATTTGTATGAATTTCAACCACCGTTTTCATGTGTGTGTGTATACTTTTAATTTATTTCGCTATACACCACTGAACCTATGTGTGTGTGTAAACTGCAATCATAAAACAGAAGTATTGTACCACATGAAGAAGAGCGTATTGAAGATTGCTACACCGTTAACGTATGGATTTGTCATCTGTAACAGCCCACAGGTAAGTAGTTCATTGACAACAACACACACATACATAGTTAATATTTGCCAAATATATATATATTTCTAACAGGGATCAATCACACTGACTGCATTATAAAACTATTAATTAATTATTTAATACATGAAAAATGAAGACGGCGTTTTGACAACGAGAGAGAGAGAGAGCTAAATTTATTTACTCATCACACTGACTACTCAATGTACGGGAGAGAGACAGGAGAAAGGGTATGAAACCTTGCATAGCTGAAACGTGTGAGAGTGAGAGAGAGAGAGAGAGAGGACGTTACTATTTGTTGACACAGTTGAAACAAGTGAGAGTGAGAGAGAGAGAGAGAGAGAGAGAGAGAGAGAGAGAGAGAGAGAGAGAGAGAGAGAATGAGAGAGGGGGCGTTAATATTTGTCGAATAAATATAAACTTTCTAATTTCATATACATGCGCGCGGTACTGACCACAGAGAGAGAGATAGTTTTACTTACATTCAAATGTGAGAGAGAGAGAGAGAGAGTAACAATTATGATCATATAGTTTGAATTTCCCACTACAGAAGAGAACAAAATGTTGGCAGATCTGCTCTGTACACACACACACACACAATAATGTAAGATTGGTAACCATGATCGTATATTTTAATATATACACTATATAACACATATTTGAATTTCCCTCCCCCCGCCGCAGAAAATGTTGACAAACCTGCTCATATAAAATATCTATACACTATAATAATAATACAGAGGTTGGTACACTTGATCATATAGATTTATTATACGTTATAACACACGACAAATTTGAACTCATGCAAGGTTGGTACACCTGATCATATATTTTAATATACACTATAATGCATCGAGTTGGAACCACCCCCCACCCACCGCCACCCACTGATATGAAATAAAAAACCACCCACCCAACACCACCCACTGATATGCAAATCAGCTTTCTTAAAAAAATAAAAAATTATATTCACGGATGCTGGTGGTCCATTGAACCTCATCCCACCAAATCAATTTAATAAAATAATAAAAAAATCAAATTAAAAAAAAAATTTATTCGCGGAAATTCGCGGATGCTGTGGCCCATTGGGATGCTGCGGGTCCAGCGGTGGCGGCGTCATCTCTTAGATCATGTTTTTTAGTGTTTTTTATTGTTTTTTAAGAAAGGCGGCATTCCTTTGTGAGCCAGAATCCCCATTATCCCTCTACTAACCATTTATGTTGTTTTGATAAATAAGCTGAAAAAATAATAGAAGGAAACCAATGATTACTGATTCCAGAGTTGTTATTTTATGCGTGAAAATAGAATAAGAATTTGTTCACAGGCATTAGTGGGAGAGAGCAGGTACGCAGAGCGAATATAACCCCGCCAACAACAGAAAAAAAAACTAACCTACAACTGGCAACATACGGTTAGCGGCTATCGCTGAGTCAACCAGAATTGCGGGAAAATTCGAAGGCACTAGTACACGAATACAAACACTTTCTCTCATCCAACATTATACAAACTTTATATTAAAGAACTGGTTATTTAAACACCGTAAAAGTCTACGTTATGGAATTGATGCAACCTAATTAAAATACTAAAACTAAAATTTATATTACAAGGTTGCGATTACAACGGTGAGGCATAAGACATATCACAACACAAGTAAACACGCGAAGTTATAATATATATATATATATAATTATAAAGAGACTTTGTAAGGTGTAATTAATTATTTATAAGCCTTTTGGTTTGTTATTATTAGTGTTTCGGTTTAGTGATTTATTCAATTTAACTTTTTTTTGTATTGAAACCAATATAAATAAATCTGTTCACCTACTCTTGAAGTTGTTTAATAAATATGTTTAGATTTTTATGAGTAAATATTTAATTGTAGATCCGTTGATGAATGAACACATGGTCGTAGATCTCTAATTGTTAGTTCACTCTCCTGTTTAAAAGTGTCGTCTGTGTATGTCAGTGTATTGTCTTGACAAGATTATTATACATAAATTAAACTTTCACGTACCTGTGATAAAGTACTGGACGTTCAGTTGTTCACAGGGGGTTATAAACTGTCAAGCTTTTGATTAAGCAGTCTATTAATGCTGTAAAAGCTTTTATAAACACTTACAATTTTTATTTGGGCGCCATATGGATTGTCGATAGAAATGTCCCATAAAAATAATTCTTCTGAATAAATTGATAGTTAATTCTAATATTTAATTACTCAATAAATGTTCAAATAGTTAGATTGAGATCATGCCTTAAACGTCTGCTTGTTTACTTACTATCAAATGCACCTCAGTGATTAGTAATACTGATTACCAATTATTAGTTGAAATAAGTATTGACAAATGTTGTTGCTGTACAATACTGGTATTTATTATTCGTTATTGAATAATTTCAATTAAATACATTTATTAGATAACAATTAACGGATCACAAATCGTCCAGTTTCTTTACTTTGCCTAGCCCAGTTCAGTTAACCATGAACACTCTAATTATGATTGATAAATTTTTTATTATAGGTATTTATCTCAAGGGTGGCTTCGTTTAAGCTACAGAATAGAACGCCACTTTATTTCAAAATAGTATTATGATATCATATGGTTAGGTTAGAAACCATATTACCTTTACTAATTGAAAGTTAATGAACGAAAAGTTCGTTCGTTCTGACTAAAATTGAGTTTAGTTATAAAAACGTTAACATAAATAATTTTAAGTCGGAATATGTTAATTCCTCTAAATAACTTTGATACAGTGTTATCTACTTATAGTCTTATTGTTTTTTGCGTCAGTACAATTGTGTATTATGTTATGCTGTTATTAGCTAAAATGTAAACAAGTAGTTATGAGCACTGTACTACCTGTTGATTAATCGTAATGATTAATTTATGAACACTTTAACGATCTGATTATATGAACGCTTTTTCACTTCACTAATATTCGCACTGGAACGAGTTAATTTACTTCTTGAATAAGCTACTGCTTTTTGGTTATGTTGATAGTTAACCTCGTTGATACACACGCACTACTGGTTAAAGTTCACTACTGTTTTCGATGCACAGATTAAATTACACTTCTTCTTTATCGTTGGTTTATAAAATTATGATGATTATATGTTCTGGATTTGTTGTTGATGGTTGAGTGAATTTTGACAAAATGCTTCTGTGTTTACAATGATCCTCGTTTATATAGTTTTCTCATCAGGCAGCTTTCAGCGCCGTAGGTCTCACTAAACTCGTTCGTGATTGGTCCGAAATTATGTCATGATGACGTAATTCTATTAATAGGCATTACATATCTGTACTATGGCGTCTAATTTCAATGTTGATAGTATTCTTCGTATTCAATCGTAATTCACCAATTTTATGATGCTAACTAATAGCTTAACTATTATAACTCCATTTCGGATTCTATTACTATCATTTTACAGCTTATTTATTTATCTTTATTTTGATATGGCTTGATGCCCGTTTAAACACAGTTTTCATTAATATTTGATTGATTTAAACTTACTAGGACATTGGTTACAAGCGTCGTCTGCTAACAATGGCAAATCCGACTATTAACATTTTTCTAATATTTGTTTTATTGTTCTTACTTTCTACTTTGAACATGATTAAATTATTAAAAGGAATACCTTATTATATATATAATTGCTGCATTCAGCTGAACAATATTAATTATCTGTCTAATTATGTTGATTCACTAATATAAACTTTCATAATTTACTATTTATATTTTAACATGTCCTTCTCATCTCTTATTTATATAATATCACCCATGCGGTGGTAACTTACATTCTATTCATTATAGTCATGATTCTACTGCATTATGCTTAGTAGGGTTTCTATTTAACTCTCATTTTATTTATTTAAATTGGTCATTCAGGATCTGTTATCATTATATTACAACGTTTGTTCCCTGACTATTATTATCTTTTACAGTTCTGTGGCTACGTCTAGCATAGTACATTATATTTGTCTTTTTTATATCATTGTTCTACTTAGATCAGCTAATGTGCTGTTATCTATTCATAATATATAGCTCAATACTATTCAAGTCAGTTGTTATTTTGTTTATACTGTTTGATTTTATTTATCAAATGTTTTTATTGGGCTCACTTGACAGTTTATGTGGGAAACTTGTCTTGTCATTTTGTCTTTGTCATTCAGTTTATTTAAGTTGTAGTGTCATTTAGTACATGTAGTGGATTCATCACTGTTTACTTGATTTCCTTCTATTCTTTTCTTCCTTGTTGGTTTATTATTTTCACTGTTACATTCTTTCTGTTTACTCATTTATAGTTCTTTTGGTATTATTCGACCTTCTGGTGTTCATTATTGTAATGGAACATTTTGTGATGTTACTATATATATATATATATATATATATATATATATATATACACACACACAGAGACACATTGTTTAAAACAGCTGTAGAAAGATTACAAAATATTTTTTTTGTTTTATGAACTAGTTCTTTGCCTTTTAGATTCCATGTAGGCTTACTTTTGTACAAGTTCATGTAGGCTTACCTGTCAATTCTTGTTAGGAGACATGATATTCTTTTCCTGCCAGTTGCCAGTATCTATTTAAGAAAAATTGATCTTTTCTTTTTACTTAAGTAACAAACTTTCTAACCCGTCTTCTGTATTTGACTATTATGTGTTTAGAGGTAAATTTATTTTTATTTTTACAGCTGTTAGTACTTTTAATTTTCATGATATTAGTAGCTACAGGTTACAGATGTTTGATTTAGGTTTTTAAAGTTTTGATATTATTCTTTACTATTTATTTTAACATATATTGTTAAAATAGTTGTCTAAATACATCTATAAGTACACCGCTTTGAACACTCGACATTTACAAATCAGATGAGTTGAAGAGAATCACTGAAACGTCGTATGTATTCGGGCAAACACGCTTTCACTCAACTAGTTGTTTGCTAACATTAAGTATGAGCTGTCTAATCTGTAGCACATCTCTGCTACAGATACGTTCGCGTCTTTGCGCGCGCGCACACACACACACACTCAGTTTTCATATAAGGGTCTATTCACAGCGTTAGTTAATAGGTTAAACATACAGTATGTATTACTAGAATGTTGCATATATGAATATCGTGGAGACCAATGTATAAAATGAGGCATAGTAATGTTACGACGGTCACTTTATCGCTGTCTAGTATAGTAGAAACAAAGTACAGACACCAATTAAATCTCCAATTACCAGCTTTAATGAGTCACAAATAACAATGTGTAAACAACAAGACATTCCCGTACTATAATTCAAGTTAAAATTGTCCATTCGAAATCACATTGTCAAGTAATACAGTTCCGCACTAAACATAACACCGTAAACACTTTCCACTAATCTTCTATAATAACTCGAAGCACACTAAGGAAATCGCTCACTGTAACTCAACTGACAAAGCCTGCTACTGAGAAATAGGAAGCACAGGTGTTCCAGAATAACTTTTCATGCTTACTGCGGTAGGCCAGCATAATGTGTATTTAAAGTGCTCTACGGAAATCTCGAAGATAGTTGAGTGCTGCCTTGAGTGGTGCTCGGATAGCGGAGAAACTGGTGGAAAAAGTCTCTCGCCTTTTCAAGAGAGTTCCGTTGTTACACTGCCTGCCTCCTGTAGGTATATTTCCGGTTTCGTCAGGTTTTACTAAACTTCTGGCAATTAGTAAAGCCCGGTGTGGTGACTATCAGGGGGTCGAATATACAACACTGTTTGCCCCTACATAACTGCATTCATTACATAATGTTTTCCTTAAATACATCGACAAAATTATAATACCCCAGAATATAATTCATACAAATTACAATTACATACTGATAAAGTAAAAGTTACTTATAATATTTGTAATTAATTGTAGGAAATTCATCAACAAATATATATTAGAATTTGGTACAGATACCATTTCTACATATACATGTCAACATATAGCACAGTACAATATATTATAGCTGAATACAGATTGTAGGTAAGTTCAATTATGTATATTATTAGAAGTTATTTTTATCACGTTCACTCACTACTAGTATTGAAAACACTGCCATTAATTAAGACAGTGCTGTACAAAATAACAGTAAAGAATTACAAACTTACATAAGAGAATAACAAAATATTACAACCACAGATCTATTCTATGGTAAACCAATATATCAAGTGAAAATGGTTACAACTTAAACTCATATGGTTATAAAATATTTTTACTGAGAGCTTGTTACATACAGAGTTCTATTGAAGATTATATAATCATATTTATACCGAGAATCATACCCTCTCCCCCTCATTCTCTCTCACTCTTACTCACTCCCTCTATCACTCTTGCTCTCGCTCCCACTCCCTCACACTCTCTCGGGCTCACACTCTTTTGCGCTCACTTCCACTCTCTCACCCCTCTCTCTCCCTCTATCTCATTCTCTCTCCTTCACACACTGCCCCCCCATTCTATCTACCTCGCGCTCACTCCCTCTCTCTCTCCCCACCACTCCCACGCGACCGTTCTCTCGCTGTATCTCTCTTACTTTGTCTCTTTCTTCCATGGCACTCCAACAATATACCCATCTCTACTTACTCTCTCCCACTCACATATTTTATATTAGAGAATTATGTACAGAATAACAGTATAGATTTACCAATTTACATTAAATATTTACAAAATATTACAGACACAAATATAAAAACATTATCATGTGACAATGGTTATTACTTAATATTGTTACGACGGTCTACTTGATCGTCGTAGTTACAGTGGAAACAAAATACAAGACACCAATTAAGGCACTACCCACCAGCTTTAATTTCACAGTTAAACAGTTCGTAATTAACAACACAGTCTTTTTCAACAAATCAAATAAAAATTGTTCAAACGCAATAAAATGTCCACTAATATTAGACACAACTGTATTAAAATTATAACTTCCGATTATAAAACACAACACTTAACTAATAACCATTTGAACGTACAGAATAATCACTTGTAATCACCTGCCAATAAAGTGTACTATATCGCGAGTATTACTGAAACTGAACGTCGTTGAGTACTGGTATTTCTATCTCCCAAAATACTAGATTATTCCATAATGCGCGATAGCGCCAGTATAGTTACGACGTAATTAATTGCGGGCTCGACACAGTCCGTGCGCCCGCGCGAAGTCTGGTAAAGTCTAGCAAATACGTCGTACGCGACACACGTTATATTCCGGATCCCTCTGAAACATTCGATAAACACGTAGATAGTTCTGTGATGTGGTAACACTGTCCCCTCCTTGAGCCTGTTCGTCTCGAACTGGCAAACGGTCTCTGAAGTAATACTTAGCTAGGCGATCTAGGTGGACGACCTTGAACTTTCGCTGTCCTTCCTATTGAATTCGATAAACAACATCGTTGATTTTTTTTCACAGTACAGGGGCCTTCCCAGTTAGTTTGGAACTTAGGTGAGCGACATCGACGGCGCTTTGGGTTGAACAACCAGACCTGATCTCCTTCTTGGAAACCCACACTATTGCTGTGAATGTCATACCGACTTTTCATTTTATCACTGGAAATCTTCAGCCGTCCTTTTATCAAACGATCCGAACATCAAGTCCCCAGGAAGACGACTCTCCTGCCCAAACACCAATTTTACTGGAGTCATGCCGGTTGTGTCGTGTACTGATGATCTATACACCATTAGGAACAGTGGTATACGTTGGTCCCAGTCTGGTTGGTTTTCGTCAACAACCTTCGAAAGATGCTGCTCAAGTGCCCTATTGAATCTCTCAACCATCCCGTCCGACTGAGGATGCACAGGCGTTGTCCTGGTCTTTCGAATTCCGAGTAGACGGCATAATTCTTTAAACACTCCTAATTCGAAATTTCTACCTTGATCCGTATGGATTTCCATAGTGGCTCCATAACGGCAACAGAAGTTGTGAACTAAGTGCTTTGCCACAGTGGTAACCTCCTGATTTGGAATTGTGTAGGCTTCCACCCACTTAGTAAAGTAGTCACCTACAACCATGATGTACCGGTTTCCATCTTCAGTAACTGGAAATGGTCGAGCAATGTCTATGGCGATTCTCTCGAAAGGCAGTTGTAACGTATTGCAGCGTTACAAATCCAGGGAACCCATCTTAACTGACGTCTGCCAATTACATGGGCTGCCTACGTTGTAACGAACTGTATTTAAAGTCAAATTAATTGAACAAATTACTCACTATAAATATAAGGAAACAAGGGAAGGTATTTTACTGATTTATGCACTCATTTTCATGTGTAACAAGACGACTTCTCTTTATTAACAACAGTTACTAAAAGATCCCATGACATCATTAATTAAGCTAAAATATTTAAATGCTTTTCATAAAACTTTGGGATCAAATTGATTATGTATTCTTATACCTCGGATCCGAGTTTACTTTATGTATATTTATAGTAAAGACTTCTAATTATTTTCAGTTCATCTAGAAGCTTGCAAGACTTCTTTTACCATTTGAAGAATGTCATTATTACTTGAAGTGATAATAAGTTACTTTTACATTTAAGGCGTTACAACGTATGATAATTGAATTTTACAGTAAACTCTTAGATTGTCTCATTTTAATTTTTGAATAAAATTAATCGTCTTTGAAAAGTCTCTTTTAGAAGTGAGTTGTGTATCAAATATGATTAACTCTCGATAGCAAGGCTATCGAGTCACCTTTACAATTGCTCGTAGTAACCTCGTCCTGGGGTGTCTGTCTTGGGAATTCTTGGAGTCGGCGTCATCATCTGGGTCGTGTCTTCGGCAAGAATTAGGTCGGATGTTCACTGCGGAGATTGAAGTTTCTTTGGTGAAAGTAGGTGTAGATTCACGGAGGTCCTAGGCAGCGTCTTATGCATCGTATGCGTGTATTTATGAAGTTTCTGCAGATCACATCTTCAGGAGTGATGTTGTAATTGGATTTACCTCTTGAGGGGAGACGTCATCTTGCTTACCACTAGTTCAGTTTTTTGTGTTACATTTTACATTTTCTTCTTAACACATATTTAAGTTATTGATACATTACACAATGCTTTCCACGTTTAGCAGTGGTAGCTAATCTTCTAAGTTAAATAAAAAAACAAATACATTTTGGTGGAGCTCTCGCTCTTACGTCTGTACGGCGTGAAGGCAACATAGCGACTCTCTCCTGCTCGATTCAACTGGTACATAACAAAGGAGAGGGGCAAGTACTCCGCGACAATATAGTTCCTATTTTTATTTAAGTTAACATTCTTATTACCAAAAACCATACCTTAATTATACATATATAACTTAAGTGAGTTATTTTAACTACTATTTGTGTCTTCAAATTTCTAATTATAAACATTATGATTTTTATATCTTCCTAAATTACAGACGACTCGATAAACACGTTGAGTCCGGAATTAACAGGTCACCGCATGATGACTAGCAAAGGGTTAATTATGATAATAATAACTTTTTAAAATTCGATCTTTTTTATTAATGTTTCTTTGGATTTTCAATCACTTCTCATTCTCCTACTGAGTTAATACGGGGGTTTAGGTTTTATAGTGCGATTTAAAAATACTTAATCGCTCGCAAACTTAATTTTTATTTATTCACGATTACAGTTAAAATTAAATCGTCACACAGTCCAACGTTATTCTGTCTCATTTTTCCCCTGCTTCTGTTTGGTGGGCCCTTGATTGCAGCACATATTTCACACGTCCGAACCCATTCCTCTACGTCGTGGCGAAGATGAAGCCAATAGAATCGCTTCCGTATTTTGTCAAGGGTTTTGTTAAGGCCAAGATGGCCTCTAGATGTTCCATCATGCATCTCCTTCAAAACAGACTGCACTTTAGTTCGGGGAATTATCAACTGCATGACCACGTCTCGTCCACCTGCACTTTCCCAAGCTCTTTTCAGCAATCCGTTTTCTAAGGTAAGAGATTCCCATTGTGCCCATTAGCCCCTCAGCACTTCGGAACCATGGCAGATATCTTGCCAATACGGGCGGCGACCTTCCTCTTTTGCTGTTAAGATCGGTCCGATGTCTTCATCAGTCATCTGTTCTTGTCGGGAGTCATGTGTTGCCCAGCCGTCTGCCAGGAAATCTACAGTGATGGCTTGAACATGTTCGTTTGAGTTTTGTTCTTCCTTTCTGTGGCAATGTCGTCAGTCTTCCGGGCACGGTCTTCGTAATAAGCCATCTGCATTAACATGCAGGCACCACTGCCGATGTTATACCTTGAAGTTGTACTCTTGCAGCCGTTCGAGCCACCTTGCCAACTGTCCTTCCAGATTTTTAAATCTCAAGAGGCATGCAAGAGCGGCATGGTCGGAACGTAGTATAAGCTCTCTCATATAGAGGTACTTATGGAAGTGCTCCAAACCTCTGACAATTGCCAACAACACTCTCCTTGTAACACAATAATTTCTCTCTGGTTTAGAAAGCGTCTTGCTATAATACGCTATTAATCGTTCTTGACCTTTCTACATTTGAGACAAAACTGCTCCTAGACCAGTATTGCTTACGTCTGTGTCTACGATGTACTTCCCTTCGGAATCTGGAAAAGCGAGAATTGTGTGCGAAAATAACGCATTCTCAAAAGTCCTAAATGCTTGGTCACAATCATTCGACCACTTGAAGTCTCGTTTATTTTCCGTTAGCTCATGCAGTAGTTTAGCAATAGTAGCGAAACCTTTCACAAAACATCTGTAATATGAGCATAACCCTAGGAAAGTCCGAACTTCGTGTTTACTCTTCGGCACTGGCCAATAACTTACTGGGTCTACTTTATTAGGATCCATGTTAACACCCGCTGCCGAAACCAGATGGCCCAGATACTGCACTTCCTTCTGAAATAGAGAACACTTCTTCGGGCTCAGCTTCAGTTGGGCAACGTGAATGCTATTTAGAACCTTCTTAAGGTTTTCCAAATGGTCTTTGAAAGTCTTTCCGATGACTATGACATTGTCTATATAAACAAGGCAAGTTTTCCACGTCAGGTCTCGGAGTAACAGATCCATCAATCTTTCAAATGTTGCCGGTGCGTTACAGAGTCCAAATGGCATGACTTTAAATTGGAATAATCCACTTGTTGTCAAGAAAGCGGTCTTTTCCTTGACTTCGTGATGAAGACCCACTTGCCAATATCAACTCTTCAGGGCCAATATAGAAAACCACTCTGCTCCGGACAACATGTCGAGTGTCGTCAACGCGATGTAATGGATAGCAGCCTTTCTTTGTAACGTTATTTAACCTCCGGTAGTCTACGCAGAAACGCAATCCACCATCCTTCTTCGCTACCAACACTACAGGAGAAGACCAAGCACTTCACGAAAGTTCGATTACTCCCTCTGTCAACATGTCCTGTACTAATCGAGACATTTCCTCTTGTTTAGATAATGAAGGCCTTCGAGGAGGTTGGCGTATCGGTGTTATGTCCCCGGTATTGATGCGATGTTGCAGAAGTGAGGTTTTTCCAGTGACTGTCCCTGAACTGCAAAACAATCTTTGAATTCACGTAAAAACTGTCCGAGTCCTTTTACCCCACCACTTGAGAGGTCGTTAGAAGATATGTTCAATAATTCTTGCAGTTCCTCTGGTAATTTGGAATTATCCGAAGCACTGGACCTTCGTTGCGTCATTCCGGCTACCCAGGCCACAGGAGTCAATTTGCCTAGGAGCGTATTGCTTTATAAAGTGAGAGCTTGATCCAAAATATTCGCCACTCTAATAGGTACATTTCCGGTTTCGTCAGGTTTTACTAAACTTCTGGCAATTAGTATGCCCGACTACCTGGTGTTCGAATATAGAACACTGGTTGCCCCTAGTATCTACCTCGGTTCTAACCATGATGATCTTTTCGGAGTTTGGCGGAAGAGTTACGGCCACTTGATTTATGACGTCCATCGATTTTTCTGATGTCAACAGCATTACATCCTCTCCTCCGATTCTTAAGACATTGCTTTTCAAGTCGACTATAAATCCGTATGGGATCATAACGTCCACACCAAGAATTGCTTCATCCACAATGCCTGCAACAAGTACTTGATGATTAAACTCAAGTCGACCGAGGCGTAGGTGTATCTCCACGTTCCTAAACACTTTTACTGGCCGTCCAGTAGCTGTTCGCAAACTGTAAGAGCAGCTGATTGGCTTGAGATCTTTCACCACGTCGGGCAGCACAATGGAAACAGTTGCGCCTGTGTCAACTGTAATCGAGGTTGGCCTTTCTTGAACGAATCCGGTAACCACCAAGCTCCCGCTGTTTTTCTGAAGTGTAAAATTTGCGTATTGGCTAGGGGCTTCGTTCGTCCTGTTAGTCAGCACATGCCCGGTTGTATCGACTACTTCTCGTTTCCCTGCTGCTGAACTCTAACCCGGCAATCCCATTGTAGATGTCCAGGTTTCCCACATCGATAACACTTCGGTCTTCCATCCTTTCTTACTTTATTCTGTGGCGCCGGCCGTCGAGTCTCTGTTCCTTGTTCTTCTTCCTCATCGTCTGTGCCGTCGCGATCTTTTGGCGCGCACTTTATGACTTGTTCAACCAGACGCTGATTTGGCGGCCTCAAATTGCAGAGCATGTACAAGGGCGTCCGCACTGTTCTGGTGTCTTGCCATTCGTAACACTTGCTGTAGTTCGTTATCTCGGACACCGGCAGTAAATGTCTGCATCGCAAAACTCGTTCGACAATCTTCTGGCACTTCAGGATAGGCCAGTCTAATTTGCCTGTCGATACTTACTTCAAACTTTTGAAGGCTCTCCCCGGAATGTTGACGCCTTGCTCTCAACTGGGTGCAGTACACATCTCACAAATGTTTATCACCATACCGTAATTCCAGAGCTTTTATCAATTCGGCATAGGTGTTTTCGCTGTCAGGTGGCACTTTCTGTAATAGTTCTGCCGCGGGTCCTTTTAATGCGAGAACGAGTGAGATTCTTTTGTCTTTCTCTGTCCAATTATTAGCGCATTCAGCAGCTTCAAATTGGCGGAGGTACGTTGCCCAGTGACTGCTTCCACCAAAGGTTGGAGCTTTGATATGAACTGTCCCTACTGCAGGCAAAGTGACTTTCTCTATTAACTTACTTTCTGTTTCTGTTTCTGTCTTTATCAATGGTACCATCTGTTCAGAAATTTGTTTTAGTTGAATCTTCATGCAATTTTCAACTTCACTTTTAATTTGTTCTCTTATGTTTGCCATTGAGTTTCTACTTTAGATATTTTTGTTGGCATAGCTTCTTCCACAGTTAAGACAGATTTTTCTATGTCAGATATTTTTGTAGACATCGATTCTTCAACACTCCAGACAGATTTTTCTACTTCAGCTATTTTAATGTCATTGATTCTTGTACCTCCGATATTTTAGTAACTTGTTTATTATGCTCACCTCGTAGGAGACCCAATTCTGCGGTACTATGTTCTTGCATCTATTACTGCTCCTGTATTAATGCTTTGATGTCTTCTGTTTCACGCTTCAGTTCCTCTGCCTCATGTCGTCGTCGTTCCTCTGTCTCTAGCATTAATGCTTTCTGACGTCCTTCAGCCTCATCTTTTTCCTCCCTGCGTTTTCCATCCTGTCGTTTTTCTGTTTCTTCCGCTTCCTGTCTGCGTTTCTCATCCTGTAGTTTTTCTGCTTCTTCTCTTTCTTGTCTTCGTTCTTCTTTTGTCTCTTCCCGTGTCTGCCGCAGCAGCGCTTTTGAAGCTTCCATCATCTGACTGGCATCAATTGTTTACCGATTGATTACGAATTACATCTTCTTGTACAAAGTGTCCACTGTTTACTCTATTAACCGTTCTATCCCACTTCTGACACCACTGTTACGACGGTCTACTTGATCGTCGTAGTTACAGTGGAAACAAAATACAAGACACCAATTAAGTCACTAACCACCAGCTTTAACTTTCCAGTTAAACAGTTCGTAATTAACAACACAGTCTTTTTCAACAAATCAAATAAAAATTGTTCACACGCAATAAAATGTCCACTAATATTAAACACAACTGTATTACAATTATGCCGTCCGAGTATGAAACACAGTACTTAACTAATAACCATTTGAACGCACAGAATAATCACTTGTATTCGCCCGACAATAAACTCGAAACGCACTGTACTATATCGCGACTATTACTGAAACTGAACGTCGTCGAGTACTGGTATTTATATCTCCCAAAAATACTAGATTATTCCATAATGCCCGATAGCGCCATTATAGTTACGACGTAATTAATTGCGGGCTTGGCACAGTCCGTGCGCCCGCGCGAAGTCTGGCACAGTCTAGCAAATGCGTCGACAAGCACGTACGCCACACACGTTACATTCCTGATCCCTCTGGAACATTCGATAACCACGTAGATTGTTCTGTGATGTCATAACAATATTTACATTTTCGTAAAATATTATTTACCTTGAACTTAGTCTATACAGAGTACAACATAGTATATTTTAAAATTATGTATATGTGTCGGTTGTCTTAGTCTCTCACGCTTCCTGCCTCCCCTGTCTCCCCCCCTCTCTCTCTCTCTCTCTCTCTCTCTCTCTCTCTCTCTCTCTCTCTCTATCTCTATCTCTCCCTCCCTCCCTCCCTCTCTCTCCTTCTCTCTCTCCCTCTCCATCTCTCTCTTTATCTCTCTCTAGCACTCACACTCACTCTCTACATCTCACATATACAATCACGTTCTCTCTCTCACTCGCAATCTTAAACACTAATATAAACCTCACTCTAACAAGCAGACGCACTCACGAACACACACATACGCACACCACACACTCCCGCACAAATTCTTAAGTATATACATGTATATTCACTTCTTTTTCCCACAAGTGTAAATTATGAAAAGCGCAGATGACAACCGTACTGAGTTTGAAACTAATCGAATGTGTGTCATTGTGAATTACTATATATTTAACCTAGCTCATACTAAATAATATGATGAGCGAGGTACTCACACATGTTTTTGAGTTGTTACACCCCAAACACACAACTGTAAGTTGCCCAAAACAACACCCCTATATGTGAAAAGATGACACTTGTACAGGATTTGTTTGACTTGTAAAGGAAATAAAAGGAACACGTGTTTAGAAAGCAGTTTGATTTAAAGAAAGAAAGGGTGTGATTTAAAACTGCACGGGGGAGTAACACCAAGTAATATCTAGCAACGTGCTCATCCGACAAATATAAGGAGCATACTGTAAGGGACAAACACACTATATACGTTTCCTACAAAATCACACTCTAACGTTCTCTATGACTTGAACGTAGCTGGTCCAAAGATTTTGAGTATCCGTACAAAATTTAATCGAATGGGGGAAGTGGCGGTTTCTTAATTGGTGAAGATGAGCACGTAAACCCCCTACATAAATATAAATAAATTAATTTTAACAAACACTAAATAAACTAAAATAATCTGGTTTAGTTTTATGGTGCAATAACAAAATGTTCGTTCTGGTAAGACAGTTGTCCAGTCGGCGCGGCGCAAGTGGGCGCACGAGGCTGTGCAGTCGGCGCTCCATGCGTGCGAGGCTGGGGCTAATGAGTGCGGTGACATGACCGGGCATTGGTGCGGTGGTGGGGGCAAACCTCTCCCGTGTATAGAGACAGTGCCACATTCGGATTGTGAGCCTGTACTGTCCTAGCCGCTTAAGGGGTCACGTCACTTGCTCTCCCAGTGTCGCTCGCGCCCAGTTTAGTTAGGATTGATGTTGGTGATTGATTAGCAATGGCTACCCCTGTGTCTGTGTTAATAGAAATAGTATTTTCAAGTATTTCTTTGGAAAAGAAACTCGAAATAAAACAACGTGTTCGTCCGACCCCAAAGCTTAATATTGTACACGTGACCAAAGGTAAAGATATTGATTTCAAAAGGGAACTTAAAGAAACTGTATATGAAAAGACTTCTTAGCTCGGCGGTTGTGAAGCTACAAATAAACTGTATTGTTTTGATTGTCTGTTTTAGCAAAAAAAAAAAAGCTCTGAAAATTAAACTGGATTAAGTACGGTGTGAATGATTTAACTCATTTACCCTCGAAAATTAAAAAAAATCATGAATTTTCTCAAGCTCATTTGAATTCCTTGCTAGAGTTTAACTTGCTTGGTAAAGTCGACAAACAAGCAGCAGTTGACATACTTCAACAGTTGGACAGTGCTTATCGGATGAATTTAAAAGAACATAATGAAAAAGTAGAGAAAAATCGTTATGTATTTTCAAAAATAATTGACTGCATTAAATTTTGTGTCGCCTTTGAACTGGCACTTCGGGGACACAGGGAAGGAGATGATTCTTTTCTTCAAATCCTGAGATTTTTCGAGGCTTAGTGGATTTTAATGCTCAGCTTGATGCCGCACTAAGAGAACACTTACGTGACGCAACCGTTTTTAAAGGAACATCAAAAGAAATTCAAAACGACCTGCTCGATTGTATGCTTTTTGTTTACCAGGAAAAGATTAAGTAGGAAATAAAATTTGCAGATTTTTTCTCTGTAATCGCTGACGAGACAACAGATGTTAGTTTGACATTTCAATTGGCTATTGTTTTTCGCTACGTATTACCTAACCAAGAACAAGTAGAAAGCTTCTGGGGGTTTATACATCCTCCCGGACACGACGCAGACTCGATCGCGGGATGTATTCGTGAAAATAAGTTACCTCTTTTTGGACAAAGCAAAGCGAACTGGGAGTGTTTTACCGACGTGATGACATATGATGTATGAATGGGGCTGTGAGCGTACTGCAATTTCTTATACAAAATGATTTGAAAGATTCGTTTTCAGAGTCGTATAAGCATTTATCGAGGATATCGACAGTCCCAATGACTTCAGCTGAAGCGGAAAGATGCTTCTCGGCTTTGAAGAGGGTAAAAACCTTTTTGAGAAGTACGATATCTCAAGACACTTAATGCTTTAGCCATGTTAACAATAGAGAAAGAACTGGTGAATACCATCCCTAAGTTTAATGAAATGGTGATTGATAGATTTGTTTCAAATTAAGACCGAAGGATGGACTTTGTTTACAAGAAGTTCACTTAGTTTTTGTTAAAGATCCGATTAACCTACTGATACTTGTAAGTAGTATGTATATAATTTACTATTGTTTCAGAACATGATTGCTATCATTATTGCTAAATTTAATTTTTCTAATATTATTTAAATAAAGAATCCAGTTGAAGCTTAGTAAACTACAATGTTAGATTCATTTGGTTAATATTACTTACTATTAAATTATTTAAAATTTCTTAGTAATGTCATTTACCTAAATGTTGAAAACTTCTTAAAAATGTTATTTTCAGTGCAAATGTTAACAGGCACAAGGATTAATATCATACAATATTATCTAACTTTGTGAACCCATGGAGAGTTTACTCACGAGCCGCTACTGAATGGGGGTGACTTTTTATTTAAATCATATTCAGTACACATTTTTTGAAATAATTATTTTCGTAGTGTTTAATTTATGTGTTTTAAAAATCAAATTCAAAAATCAAATTAAAATCAAGAAACTTTAGAAAATATGTTAAAACTCAAATTAAAACTCTATTTGGTAGGAGTGGTATATGTTATTAGATTTATAAAGCAATATTACGAGTCAGGTTATAAATTAAAGATACGTTAGTAGAACATGTTGGTGTAGAGAGTAACACAGTGCTACAACATCTGACGTAAAATTTAATACTGATGTAACTAGCACAAGCAGTATTTCACCCATTTGATTACTGTAACGAGTTACTTTACGTGAAGTTTCCTGTGTTTCAACAGCAATTGTGAATACTCTTGTAAATATATTGGGGATTGTAACTTCCATTTGAAATGTTTTGAATAATTAACAGTGACAATTTTAATCACTAAGTTTACACTTTCAGTTTTGTACATTCAACAAATCTTATACAGGCTAAAAATTACAGAATTTTAAGAAGGACAAGTTTGTAAATCCAATTTGAAAAAATTAAAAATAAGTAGTTCATTCCTTGCTCTCTCACTCTCTCTCTCTCTCTCTCTCTCTCTCTCTCTCTCTCTCTCTCTCTCTCTCTCTCTCTCTCTCTCTCTATCTATCTATCTATCTACCTATCTACCTAGCTATCTGTTACTCTATCAGACATTTCTTTAATTTTCCTCTTTTTCCTTAATGATTGAATATATGACCCCCGAAAAGCGCGACAACTCTGATGGTATTTGTGTATTATATGAACAACTGAACAAGTCACATTTATTTACAAATTTTTGGAAAACTAAATTTATATTTTGGTTATTACATTAACTATTTGAATTTTATATTCTACTTGTGATTAATTTTTAGGATTGCGCCTTCTTTAGTTGGTATGTCTGACCAATTAACGCTGAATACAGCACCAAACCAACTAAGTAGTGAAATCTGATGTTTTATATACAGTTTATTTAGTAATAATCAATCGTAAACTCATCTGATCGTAATGACAAATGAACTAAATTAAGACCAACACGTTTTGAACAAATATGATTAAAAGAGTTTGTTGTAGTGTACCGGATGTGTGCATGTATTCATTAATTTGTTTGTTTCGAAAGTTTTCTAAGTCACAAATGTTACAAATCAATTATTTAATCATCTGTTTCTAACTTTTACTTTTTAAAAATTATATTTGCGTTTCTATAACAGACTTTTCAAAACAACATTAAAGATATAGTAAGATTATTATACGCGAAGTTATTTTGACATTTAAAGACGTCATTAAATAACAAGACCCAACTAGTTTCTTCGTTTGTTAAAGCCTCCAGCGAATCTATTTACTTCCTATAGTCCTCTTAAAAGACTACGTTTAAATTTAATTGACGCGCTAGGTTTAAAACGGGTTACTTTTTTTATATCATTATGTATACAATATTGCCCCGAATAAGATTTAGATAGTATATAAAATTACATAGTGAATAATTTATGCTTCTTTTTGCGTTATTATACGTCCAAATATATATAGCCTACACATTCTTTCAAAAATTTGAACCGAAGGCATATTGGGGTGTCATTAATCGTCGTGGATGATCATAACACTTGTAACATGATGAAACAAGGTAACCGGTAGAGTTGACTGTAACTTCCCTTATCAAGGCATATCCTTGTAGCGATGCAGTTTATTATTTTTGTTAAGATTGACAGTGTTAAAAAATAATTTCTTCAACGGTGGGATTGATTGGAAAGCAAAATGAAAGTCATATTCAGTAAGAAAACAAGAAATATTACTTTGATGTCACAGTAGCTTTTTGACAATGTTTCAGCAACCAAGAATATGTTTCAGCAACCTATATGTTCAAGTTATAGACAATCCAAGCAAGGATAATAACTTTAATGCGTATTGATTTGGGAATGTGTATTCAGTAACTGTCGAGCGGCTTGGAGGTCTTTAAACGAGAGCCTAAACATAAACAGGCTCTACATTTACGTATATCAATTGTAAGAAACTAGATGAGTGTTATGGTTACACAAATCTGAAGAAAAGGGCAAAACATTAAGAAATACTCAATTTGTATACTATAGTATCATTTCTTCGATGTACTAATTTTTCTTAAAAGTTGTTAATTATTTCCTCAACGTTTCAAGAAATAATGAATGACACTAAACGCGTATTACGTTTAACTTTAGTGTCTGTAAATAAACGTACTAATTGTTAAAAATATTTTTTGCATTTTCTATTGTAATCTTATCTTATTGTAATTTCTATTGTTTATGTAATCTTATCACGAGTCGTGTAAAACAAATGTACAGACACACATGTCCTACTCTTGTATGAATGTTTAGACCTACTCTTCACAGTATACAAAAATGGTTTTAAAAAACAATAGCTAAGTTTACGTTTAAAAACTTCTGAAACATGTATTATAGTAATTTACGTTTCTTTACGCTTTTCATCTTGACCTGTGTATTTCCGTTAAAGCATTTTATTTGATAGCAGTGATAATATTGAAAGGTTTCTTCTCGTTCTGTTTCACAAAAGAAAAATAGAACAATTCATCACGAGGCTATTATAGTGTCATGCAATAAGTAGCAGCAGGAATTTGCAAGAGACTTTTTATTATATTCCTTTAAAATCTAGTAGTCTTTAATCATTAGAGACGCTTTGATCTGACGAAAAAAGAAAGTGGTGTGAAAATTAAAGTGATCGTTAGATTAAGGAGTGCTTAGTGATTGATGAATTACTTGTGCACTTAGAGCACAAAAATGTAAACAAAATATCCTTTTGTTACTTTTCTAATCCTAGCGTCTGTTATACATCGCAATCAAGTATGTTTTGAGTTAGGTACAGTAATAGGAAATATTAATACCGTGATTCACGTTTCGTTTCACGTTATCGTTGAGTTTTCACAGATTAGTTATTAATATATTTTAAATTGCTTTAATCGTTAAAGTCAGCCCTCAAGTCTCTGTACTTTGTACACAATATCTGAGAAGAAAATCAATCATAAACAAATTAATCTACTTGAATGCTAACACGTCATGTAACTTTTATACTCAGACCATCATATGACCTATACTAAACTTCTGGACTTTTTGAAGTTAGTACTTAACTTCCGTAAAGGAATGAATTAACAAATTTAAAAACTTACAAACAGGTTACTACAATTACAGATTTACACGTCTATTCTCATATTATTGTTATTGTTTTAAAATTGATTTAATAGAAACGGAAAAATGGTTTTAAACATGTCAAATGTATTTCTGGCATATCTGTAATTGACAGTTTTTTTTTCAGTTTAGTAATATGTTTGTTTTCCAAGGGGAAAATTTTGTGTACATGTAACATTAATTACTCAAAATTTTCTGTAAGCAGTATATGTTGATTAAAGGTTACTTTCAATAGTGAGTTACGTTGTAACAACTTATAAAACTGTATAAGTTGTTATACAAGCGGGATTAATTTGAATAGTGGGAGTGTAAATTCTGGATATCCAAACAGGGCACATAGTTAAAATACGTAACACTATAATTAATTTAAGGAAGGATTGTGATTAATTTTTTTTCCAGATGATGTGTTTGTTTACTTATTAACTTTGTTTATAGAACTTTTAATGTTCAGTGTCGTTAGGTGTTCAAAACGTTTTAGATAGGAACATCCAGTAATAATTCCTTACCGAGCACAAAAATATGAGATACTTAAAAACTATTTTATAGAAATGGTGTTCAGTCCGTCACACGTAACTCAGTTACTATCGGAATTGTTTCACAGTGGAATATACGTACAAAGGGATCTAGTTCGACCCGTGGATATTTGTTGACGAATGTAATAATGGTAGTGTATAATCCACAGGTGTCCCAAAAATTATTGCTAAGAAAACTGATGAGAATTGACTGTATACATGGCCGGCTCTAGTAGAAGGGCGGACGTGGAAACAGTGGAACCAGCTGATATTTGAGGCCGACTAGACGATCTCTCAATTTATGTATTTTGTAATATAAATAATATTACAAATATAAAATAAAAGAATAAATAAGATATAATTATTGTTATTAGTCACACAAGATTATTCTCCTTAAAGCTCCACTGATTGGGCTAGCCAATTTGTAATATAATTACAAATATATAATAAATAAGAATAACTATTGATATTATGTTGATGTGATCCCACCAGATTAGTGTCTTTAAAGATAGCAAGAATTATGTTGTCTGAATCTCGGTGTTGAACTCGCCGATGATACAGCTCCACTTTGGATTCACCAATTACTAAGAATAAATTAAATATAAATAATGTTTTATAATTAAGTGTGATTGATTGATAATAAAACAAAATTTTGTAAGTTATGAAATTTGTACTAATATTTAGTTTTTGTTCAATTGGTTAATTTAATTAATTCATTAATAATTAATTAATTGTGTGTGTACTTTTCTCAGGTATTTATTCTAGCACTGTAAATTATTTTTGTTTAGAAAAAAAAAATAGTTAACATTAATTATACAAATAAAGACAACTCTTGTAACTGAATAATGATGTTCATTTATTGACATTCAAAATTATGCGCCAGTCAAACTGCGCATGGCCAAGGCATTGGCTGATATGTGCTCCAGTCGGTAGTGAACAAGATTAACAAAATATATTTTTTACAAGGTTAGTTAATTATGGTTCTTTTAACGAGTCGAAATGGTCAGAGGGCAAGGAACAAGATACATTCTTACAGGTGTTCTTAAACTAAATTATTATGGCTGAAATAAAACAATATTATTATTTAAATTGTCAATTATGAAAATTAATATCGAACCATTCGTCGAAATGACGTCACTCCCTTCAAGCTGGCTGTGTCTCGTGCTGGTTCGGAAATCAAGTATGGCTGCCGTCACCTCGCTTTTGGCTGCTATGAACTGTTGGAACGGGTCGAGCTTCTCCCGCAGAAATAAATGAATATTCGCTTCTCTGCGAAGTAGTGTTGGTCCAGGAATATAGTGTAGAGTGTCCTCTCTTCTCCTGGGATGTCGTTTCGTGATGGGTTTCTTGTGAAGTGTCCGGTGTTCAAATATGTGTATACGTGTTCTGCTAAAATGGTCCAAAATCGTCTCAAAATGGCCGTTGATTTCTTGTGCTTGTGTTAAATGGTGTAATTACTGTTGTTTGGATTTAGTGAGGTGTTAAATATTAATAGTTAATGTTATTCTCATTTTTTAGTTAACCTCTGTTACACTCCGCATAACCACACTCGGTTTTAAACAAAATTATTATTTTTTTTCGGTATTCTGTTAGTACATTTTCAACTAGTCGTCTTCACGATTAACAATAGACTAAACTCTGAACGTCGTCGTTTTAGGGTAATTTGTGATATGCCTTTTTCCTCTTTCTATTGTTCAATTATAAAAATATCTGTCTCAGAATTGGTTCATCATCTAAGTATACATAATAAGTTTTCTTATTTTTTACTGTATTTCAAATATTTCTTAATTTTACATAAATCTAACTACTCAGTGATATTGATTAATTAATTTTACATATTTGGATATGTAGCTGGGTTTGTTTCAAGTTCATTTAAGCCCAAAAATTACAATTTTTTATAATTATTGTAGGCCACATATTTGGTACAAATTTATTGTTTAAATGGTTTTTAAGTGTTTTTTCTGATAATATTTCCATGGAATATTCTTAATAACTCCGTGATTATCTTTGTTGTTAATAATTTTGCTGTTAAAACACTTCAATATTGATTAATTTACTGTTTAGTCTGATTTGATTACCATTATAGGCCTAGTTATTTGTTTCCAAAAGAAGTTAATTTTCTTTCCTTTGTCATTCCATTCGCTGTTAATTGCATCTGTATTAATTATATTTTCAATTTCTGTGTTGTATGTATTGAATTCTATTCCCTATTAGGTAGTTTGATTCTCTGATAGATAGTTTTGCGTTTACATTACTAGTCTGTGTTTTCAAAGTGGTGTCTTAGCTAATCTGCCTTGTACCTTTCACATGGTTTACAGTTTTGAATAAAATTATTACATTTCTATTTCCTACTTGCCTCTCTGCCTTACAAACTTGAAAATTAAATAACATGATTTTAAAATACAATGGAATATCTTATATCTACTAAAACATTTTTTTTATATCATTTAAACATAACAAAAACATCTTATGCCTAATAACACTTTCAGTTATCAACTTTCTCTTGTGTTCATTATAACTATTTTGGTAATATAATGAAATGAAAATAAAAACGTCTTATAATAAATGACACCTTCAGTTATTAACTGTCTCTTTCAATTAATATAACTGTCTTGGTAACTCAATGAAATAAAAACGTTTTATACCTATTATTTTCTTATACTACTTAATTATTTAAAACACTTTTATTATTAAAATTGACCTCAGTCATTAGACTGTCTTTTATTTTTTATATAATATTTCCCTACACTGATGGTAGTCTTTTTAATAGATTTCTACTTCTTACACTACACTTTATTATAGTGTGTCACTTATTTTTGTCTACACTAATGGTAGTCTTTTTAATAGATTTCTATTTCTTACACTACACTTTATTATAGTGTGTCACTTATTTTTGTCTACACTAATGGTAGTCTTTTTAATAATTTTTCACATATTATACTTATAACTAGTTTACAATTCAGTTCTCTTTGGAGAGTATCTTGTAACTTGTTACTGGGTCTAAATATATTGGTTTTAATTTTGTTCAATGGTATGTATTCCATTATTAACATTTTTTGGAATAACTCTTCTTGTTTCTAGGCTCTTTGTGGGAATCTTGACCTATTTTGTCCTTTCTTCATTATTATATTAGTAATTTCTGGTCTTGTGGTTTCTCTGCTTCTTGACCTTATACATTTCCATTATTAATATGGTTTTCACCCTTTTATTTCCTTTTTCTTGTCCTTCCCTTTTTACTGCTTCCCCAATCTACTCGGTATACTGCTGGTTTATTGGGTTTTTACATAGTAAGTTATTTTGATCAATGGTTTTCTTTGTTATTTTTCATTCTTATTAACATTTTATTGACTTAATATACAGTTTCTAGTTTATTCCTTAAAACAATTCATTCTTCTCACTCACTATGGAACTTTTCTTCTTTATTTATGTTGCATTAAGTTAAATGTTTAGCGTGATAATTTTGTTATGCTACATATGCTCTCCTGTAAAAGTGATTAGTTCAGATCATACTCTTAGTATGGATGAAATAATTACTACTAATTTTTTTGTATTTACCACATTTTCTTAGTGATTACATTTTTTTACTTTATATACCTTCTTTTTCCACCTTTGCTTCCTCTCAGATGATGTGTATCTCCTTCATTAATTTCTTTCTTCATTAATAAGTGATCTTCAATCTTGTGTATAACATTATCATTTTATATCCTTTCTTATTTGGTGCTTCCTCACCAGTATGTTTACTCCCTAACATTCCCTAACAAATTAATTGGAACAGTTCAGAGTGGCACTTTTGGCTTCAATCCCTGCTGTCCAATACTTCAATTAATTGAGTCCAGAGGCATTATCATCTCTGCTCAAAATATAAGACGGATGGCATTTTCTACATCCAGTCATAAAAATAAATAAACAGTAAAAGTAGTCTCTTTTGACTAAAATAAACATCTTTAGATTCTTCACTTCATAATACTTTATATTAATTAATACTTTTATAGACTTGACTCTTCTTCTCTCTTAAAGCTTATTCCATATTATGTGGTTTAGGTATGTGGTATAATATACATTTCATCATTTCATCATGTTTACATAGTAATTAGCATTTATATTTATTCTTTCTACCATCTGGTATCCAATGAGTTATTTTTATTGCTCATGGTATAACATGAATTAATTCTTTATCACTTTCACTATAACAGTGGTTATTGCAACAACATTATCATTAATAGTATCAGGGTTTTTGGTTTCTGGTCTCACTATTTGGTCTTTACTGAGTTGGTCCTTCTTCATTGTTCCATTTTTATTAAATTATTTTCTTTGTGAGTTTGGTTAAGTTGTTTCGATTAAGTCATATGATATTCTGGTTTCCTTTCTCATTTAGAATTTTGTATCTCTTTCTTTCAAAATCTTTTTTTCCATATTTATGAGTTATTTCTCATCATTCGTATGAGTAATGATATGAGCTTACTATTTTTTAACTTTAGATATTTTTATTTAACTAAATTCTTTCTTATTCATAGTTGTTTTTCAAATATTTTGCTGTAAGTTTAACTTATTATTTTTTTTGAATTTGGAAAATTTTTTTTATATCAAATTCTTTTTTCATCATTCATAATAGTCTTTCAAATGTTTGTTGTAAGTTGTACTTACTAATTTTTTGAATTTTGAAAATTTTTTATTAATCAAAATTCTTTTTGTTTATTCATTCATAATTCTTCGAATGTTTGGTGTAAGATGTACTTACTAATTTTTTGAATTTGGAAATTTTTATTCTCCTCTAAATATTTTTTAATGGATAACTGATTATAAGTTCCTTTTACTTTATTTGAAATGATATCCTTTAGTACATACGTATTGTTATTATTGTTTTTAATAATCAGGTATGGGCCGGTATACAGCAGTAACAACGTTTTGGTAAAGCCTTCCAAAGTACTGGGTAATTCCCTGTTTTTTAGCAGTACCTTTTCTCCGACTTCATAGCTTATTATTTTCTTAATCGCCTTATGATACTTGTTCCTGCGCCTTTCCTGGTCTTCTGCCAATTTATTGTAGAATCTGATTCGATTGAATTTGTATTCTTGACTCATGGGGAACTCTATTATGTCTTGTATTTCTCTTGGAGGCGGTTTTTCATACATTGCCGTGTATGGCGTTGTACCTATAGCGGGGTGATATGACAAATTAAGGAATTCTTCAGTAGCTAATAAATATTCTTGCCACTTCTTTTGTTCATTATAGCAATAAGTCCGTAATATTCTTCCGACTTCTCGCAGTACCCTCTCCGCTGGATTGCTGCTGGGGTGGTAGACAGATGTCTTCTATGTCTTAATGCCCAACGTATTTAGTGTTTCTCCACCTCCAACCCTTAAATTGCGTTCCATGGTCTGTGATTATGGATGCCGGGCTCCCTATCTCTGGAATGTAATGGTTTGTTATTATTCCTAGAGTCTTCAAAGTGGTGGCTCTGTTCACAGGGTACATTTTTGTGAATTTTGTGAAATGATCCATCATGATAATAATGTATTTGTATCGATGGCGTCCGCCACTGCGGGGAAATGGACCACATATGTCCACAAAGACCTTTTCCAGTTTGGCTTGTGAGGTAATTGGTATCATCTTACCCTCTTTTCTCTCATTGTTGGTTTTCACCAATTGACATATCAGACAGGTTTTGAGGTAGTTTCTCGTCTTTCTATTTATACTTTTTATATGACAATTCTCTTCTATCGCCTTGATCACCTTCATGGCTCCCATGTGACCGTATCGTAGATGATAGTCCAGGATGATATCCTTTTCGATTGTAGTAGGGATCATGATCTTCCATATCTCTTCATCAAGGGATGTTTTGATGAATAATATTTCATTATGCACACAATAAAATTTGGTTATTGTGTCATCTTGGTTGGAGAGACGAAGTTTAATGTGGTTTAACTTCGGGTCGGACTGCTGGTGTTTGCTGATGTCCTGCACTATCTTTTCTAAATCGCATCTGTCCTTAATAATATTATAGATTTTCAAGATGCTCTCCTTTTCGCCGTCGAACGTTTGTTCTTCCAGATTTACTCTCGACAATACGTCGGCTACTACATTTTTACTTCCAGGAAAATACTCCCACTGTATATCGTATTCCTGTAGGGCAAGTACCCATCTGGTCAATCTACCATGGCTTAACTTGCATCTTCTCAGAAATGATATTGATTTGTGATCTGTTCGAACGGTCACTGGATATCCGAGGATATACGTCCGAAACTTCCCGCAGGCAAAGACTACACTTAGCAGTTCTTTTTCCGTCACATTATAGTTCTTTTCACACTGGTTAAGGGTTCTGCTAGCAAAGCTCACTACTAGATGGTTTCCACCTTCATCTTCTTGGTACAGTGTTGATCCCAAGCTAATGTTACTAGGGTCACAGTTTAGAAAGAAGGGTCGGTTAAAATCCGAATGGTTGAGCATTACTGCTTCTAAGAACTTCTCCTTAATTGATTTGAAGGTTTCGTCTTGTTCTTGACCCCATTGCCATTTATTCTTGGACGATAACTGGTACTGAAACCGGGCCGTCAGTTCGGAATAATTATTTTGGAACTTCCTATAGTAGTTACACAGGCCTAAAAATGATTGTAGTTGCCTTCTGTTTTTTGGTATAGGGAATCGTTGTATGGCGTCGACTTTTTCTGTTGATGGTGTTATTCCTTGACTGTTTAACTGGAAACCCAAGAACTGTACTTCTTTAGCTATAAGCTTGGACTTGTCTAGTTTAAGGGTAACATTATTTTCAGCAAGCTTCTTCAAGACATGCTCCACACGGTAACAGTGTTCTTCCCAATTGGTTGATGTTATTAGGAGATCATCAACATAGACAGTCGTGAATTGGAGCGCTTCTGGTCCGAGTATATGATCCATACAGGCGACAAAAACAGCTACTGAGTTCACCAACCCGAAGGGCAACCTCTTAAACTGATAATTGCACCCTTCGAAGATGAACGCCATGTATTGCCGGCTTGCTGGGTGCAACTCCACCTGCCAATAGCCGCAGACGGTATCCCATGTGGTAATGAACTTCGTTCCGTGAAATCTCTTCAATATGTCATCAATTTCGCCAGTTGAGGTACGATCGTTAATAATCATTTTATTTATCTCACGTGCGTCAAGGCAAAGCCTTACCTTTCCATTTTTCTTTTGTATAGCCACAATTGGGCTAGTGTATGGAGATTGACTGCTCTCGATAATATCTTTACTGATCATATTCTGGATCTCTGTGCGTACGGCTTCCTTCAAAGATTGTGCTATGGGATACGACTTTCTATTAAATTCTACCGGTTCTCTGAATCGTATGGAACATTGGTACTTCCGGATCTTTCCAGGTTCGTCCGAAAATACAGCTCGATATTTGTCATATATGTCGACTAATTGATTCAGCTGGTTTCCCCCAAATTGCTCGGTAGTATTATGGCACTGGAAGTTACGTATCTCCTGAATCTTTTGTTGCCATAGGTCATCCTCCGAATCCTGATGTACTGGCTTGTTGTTTGTCGAGTAGTTTGACAAGTAATTCACCTTATTTTGGTGGTCGAGAAGTTGTCTGGAGTCTAACATCTTGTTGTTAGTTAAATTGGCTACCCAGGTCGAACCTTCAGAAAAGAGTGATGCCTTTCCTCGGCACAAGTCGATAACTGCTGAGTTTCTGCGCAATATGTCACATCCTATCATGATGTTGAAAGGTAATCCGGCTGCAACAAGAAATATCATATCCACACTAATGCCCTGACTGTTGACACTTAGGGATACCTGTTTTTTTATGGTCTTGTTCTGTCGGCCGGTAGCTCCTACAAGTACAATATTATTAATAGGTAGTACCGGTCAGTTTTTGTGGCATTCCTGCTGTAGCCGGTCCAACTCATTACGATTTATTATAGAGACATTGGCTCCAGTGTCTGTCATTATAGGAACAGAAATACCTCAATTTCTGCAATTATATATATTATTTCATTGTCATTATTATTAATATTAATTTCGCCTTCTTCTAGCAGGTCCTTACGGATATCTTTCAAATAATTACTGTATATTATTGTAAAATTTTTTCTGTTTTTCTTCAAATTTATTCCTTGGTCAAACCCAGCAGATTGGAGCAGTAAAGGGTTATTGGAGTTTATTACTGCCTCCGTTCGTTTAAATGTTCCGCATCATTACGGATTAGGCCGTTGGAAGCATCAGCTTGGAGTCCTGAGACTGTTTCGTTTGGTTCAGCACGATCGTCCTGTTGGGCTTCTGTTACAGGTAGTCTTCGTTGATTGTCCAGGCTAGAACTACGTCTGGGCTCGTACTCTCTGTAACGATTACTTCCCTGACTTCCTTGAAAGGTCTCGTATTCATAATATCGGCTCCTTCGTTGAGGCTGGTATCTCCTCTGTCCACTGCCTTCCGCTCTGATGTAGTTAATATGGGGTCGATATGTCCTGTAATTATTGTTATTACCTCCATTCGGGTAATTCCTGTTATAATTACTATGATAATTGTTATTAGAGGGGTTGGGGTTCCTCTGACCATTTGGAACATAATTACGGTTATTATTATAATAACCGTTGTTGTTTTGTGGACGGTTATTATTATTATTATTATTATTGTTGTTGTTGTTGTTGTTGTCATTATTATTAATGCGAGGAACATGATTATTATTATTATTGTTATTAAATCTAGGTACATTATTGTCATTACGGGTGGTATAATTGTATTCGGCATTATTCCGATTTGCGGAATTATAATTATGGTTGTTGCCCACATTCTGCCGATTATTATTATTCAAATTATTGGTGTTACTTCTTGGTTCCGGCTTTTCATATCTCCTGCGACTTTGGCGGTAATAATCTTCATGCTCATACATTTCTAAGAGCTCGGTCATTGCTTGTACAGTCTTTATTTGACTGTTTCTTCTAGCTCTTATTATATCTTCCTCATAATGGTATGAGAGCTTGCTGACCAGGCATTCTTCCGGTATTCTGGGCTCTAGATGTTTGGCCACGCACACCTTTCCCAAGAAGTACGCCGTTAGAGTCTGGTTTCCATACGGGTTGTATTTTCCATGACAGATCCCGTTTCTGGCGATATTTTGTGTCGATTCCGACCAATATTTGGTTTTGAATAGTCTTTTGAATTGTTGGTAGTCGGTCACTTCGTCTCTTATCGCCATCCACCAATTATCTGCTATCTCCTTGAACGATTCGTCAAGTACTTCTTTATTCTCCCTCCAGCGATTGCCTCTGTGTTTGGTGAAGTACTCTTCGATTCTGGCTAGGAACTCCATTGGTTTGTTTTTATAAAATCTGAAGTTAATTCCTTCACGATTCTCGTTGTTAGGACAACTGGTAATGTTTGTCGGTCGACTGTGGAACAGGTCTATATCTGTTTGGTTCTGTCGCACCTGACTGTTGATACTGGTCACAGTAGCTTCAATGCCGTCACATTTTTCTGTGAATCGGTCCTGCACTCGCTCCCAGTCTTCACGTGTTTCCTTTAGTCTTTCCTCCAATGTCTTCCTAGTCGTTTCTTCAATGTTGTTTACATTAGTGTTTATTTCTGTCTTGATACTCTGTACTTCTCGTTCGGTTTGACTCCATCTTTCGTCAGCTCTTGTAACCTTTTGTTCGATTACCGTTAATTCCTCTTCTACCTTTTTGCTGATTGTTTCATTGTTTTCAGTTATTTTCTGGCTCAATTCTTCCTTCTATATTTCCATTCTTCCGTCTAACCGGTTCATGTTCTCTTGGTTCGCCTCCTTCAATTCTTCTCTCAATTGCTGATTATTGCTTTCCATTTTCTGACTTGTTTCTTCCATCTTCTTATTGGTCTCTTCCAGTTTTTGGCTTATCTGGGTTAATTCCTCCTTCGACTGTTTATTGTCAGTCTTTATTTCCTCCATTTTCTCCTCAATTTTCTAAATATTTTCTTCCATCTTCTCTTCTATCTTCTTACTGGTATCTCCAATTTTATTACCCAATTCTTCCTTCAATCGTTGGTTATCATTCTTCATTTCCTTATTATTTTCTTCCATCTTCTCCTCCATCTTCTTACTATTTTCTTCCATCTTCTCCTCCATCTTCTTACTGTTTTCTCTTAATTCCTCCTTCAATCGTTGGTTATCATTCTTCATTTCCTTACTATTTTCTTCGATTTTATTACCCAACTCTTCCTTTGTCGTTTTAAATTCTCTGAGTAACATCTCCATCATTCTATCCAATTTTGTATTTTCCTTTGTGGTGGATTTCTCCGGCTGTTCCTCCTGAGGTGCAGGCTTGTTTGGTTCTGCTGGCGGTAATATCAACTCCACAACTTCCACTGGTGTCGCCTCTTTATCCTCCATGTCTACCTCCTGCTCGGCCTCCACAGCCCTTGTCCTTGATGTAGCTCTCCTGTGCATCTCGCTCCCTCTTCCGACCTATTGACCGCTGCCTAGCTAAAAATAGGAAACTGGACAATCGTCCTTATTTTATAACTCTATTACCTCCTATTTAAAGCCCTTTAAGTTGGACGCCAATTTGTAATATAAATAATATTACAAATATAAAGTAAAAGAATTTTAGAAGATATAATTATTGTTATTAGTCACACAAGATTATTCTCCTTAAAGCTCCACTGATTGGGCTAGCCAATTTGTAATATAATTACAAATATATAATAAATAAGAATAAATATTGATATTATTTGATGTGATAACACCAGATTAGTCTCTTTAAAGATAGCAAGAATTATGTCGTCTGAATCTCGGTGTTGAACTCGCCGATGATACAGCTCCACTTTGGATTCACCAATTACAAAGAATAAATTAAATATAAATAATGTTTTATAATTAAGTGTGATTGATTGATAATAAAATAAAATTTTGTAAGTTATGAAATTTGTATTAATATTTAGTTTTGTTCAATTGGTTAATTTAATTAATTAATAAATAATTAATTAATTGTGTTTGTACTATTCTCAGGTATTTATTCTAGCACTGTAAATTATTTTTGTTTAGAAAAAAAATAGTTAACATTAATTATACAAATAAAGACAACTCTTGTAACTGAATAATGATGTTCATTTATTGACATTCAAAATTATGCGCCAGTCAAACTGCGCATGGCCAAGGCATTGGCTGATATGTGCTCCAGTCGGTAGTGAACAAGATTAACAAAATATATTTTTTACAAGGTTAGTTAATTATGGTTCTTTTAACGAGTCGAAATGGTCAGAGGGCAAGGAACAAGATACATTCTTACAGGTATTCTTAAACTAAATTATTATGGCTGAAATAAAACAATATTATTATTTAAATTGTCAATTATGAAAATTAATATCGAACCATTCGTCGAAATGACGTCACTCCCTTCAAGCTGGCTGTGTCTCGTGCTGGTTCGGAAATCAAGTATGGCTGCCGTCACCTCGCTTTTGGCTGCTATGAACTGTTGGAACGGGTCGAGCTTCTCCCGCAGAAATAAATGAATATTCCCTTCTCTGCGAAGTAGTGTTGGTCCAGGAATATAGTGTAGAGTGTCCTCTCTTCTCCTGCGACATCGTTTCGTGATGGGTTTCTTGTGAAGTGTCCGGTGTTCAAATATGTGTATACGTGTTCTGCTAAAATGGTCCAAAATCGTCTCAAAATGGCCGTTGATTTCTTGTGCTTGTGTTAAATGGTGTAATTACTGTTGTTTGGATTTAGTGAGGTGTTAAATATTAATAGTTAATGTTATTCTCATTTTTTAGTTAACCTCTGTTACACTCCACATAACCACACTCGGTTTTACACAAAATTATTCTTTTTTTTCGGTATTCTGTTAGTACATTTTCAACTAGTCGTCTTCACGATTAACAATAGACTAAACTCTGAACGTCGTCGTTTTAGGGTAATTTGTGATATGTCTTTTTCCTCTTTCTATTGTTCAATTATAAAAATATCTGTCTCAGAATTGGTTCATCATCTAAATATACATAATAAGTTTTCTTATTTTTTACTGTATTTCAAATATTTCTTAATTTTACATAAATCTAACTACTCAGTGATATTGATTAATTAATTTTACATATTTGGGTATATAGCTGGGTTTGTTTCAAGTTCATTTAAGCCCAAAAATTACAATTTTTTATAATTATTGTAGGCCACATATTTGGTACAAATTTATTGTTTAAATAGTTGTTAAGTGTTTTTTCTGATAATATTTCCATGGAATATTCTTAATAACTCCGTGATTATCTTTGTTGTTAATAATTTTGCTGTTAAAACACTTCAATATTGATTAATTTACTGTTTAGTCTGATTTGATTACCATTATAGGCCTAGTTATTTGTTTCCAAAAGAAGTTAATTTTCTTTCCTTTGTCATTCCATTCGCTATTAATTGCATCTGTATTAATTATATTTTCAATTTCTGTGTTGTATGTATTGAATTCTATTCCCTATTAGGTAGTTTGATTCTCTGATAGATAGTTTTGCGTTTACATTACTAGTCTGTGTTTTCAAAGTGGTGTCTTAGCTAATCTGCCTTGTATCTTTCACATGGTTTACAGTTTTGAATAAAATTATTACATTTCTATTTCCTACTTGCCTCTCTGCCTTACAAACTTGAAAATTAAATAACATGATTTTAAAATACAATGGAATATCTTATATCTACTAAAACTTTTTTTTTTATATCATTTAAACATAACAAAAACATCTTATGCCTAATAACACTTCCAGTTATCAACTTTCTCTTGTGTTCATTATAACTATTTTGGTAATATAATGAAATGAAAATAAAAACGTCTTATAATTAATGACACCTTCAGTTATTAACTGTCTCTTTCAATTAATATAACTGTCTTGGTAACTCAATGAAATAAAAACGTTTTATACCTATTATTTTCTTATACTACTTAATTATTTAAAACACTTTTATTATTAAAATTGACCTCAGTCATTAGACTGTCTTTTATTTTTTATATAATATTTCCCTACACTGATGGTAGTCTTTTTAATAGATTTCTACTTCTTACACTACACTTTATTATAGTGTGTCACTTATTTTTGTCTACACTAATGGTAGTCTTTTTAATAGATTTCTATTTCTTACACTACACTTTATTATAGTGTGTCACTTATTTTTGTCTACACTAATGGTAGTCTTTTTAATAATTTTTCACATATTATACTTATAACTAGTTTACAATTCAGTTCTCTTTGGAGTGTATCTTGTAACTTGTTACTGGGTCTAAATATATTGGTTTTAATTTTGTTCAATGGTATGTATTCCATTATTAACATTTTTTGGAATAACTCTTCTTGTTTCTAGGCTCTTTGTGGGAATCTTGACCTATTTTGTCCTTTCTTCATTACTATATTAGTAATTTCTGGTCTTGTGGTTTCTCTGCTTCTTGACCTTATACATTTCCATTATTAATATGGTTTTCACCCTTTTATTTCCTTTTTCTTGTCCTTCCCTTTTTACTGCTTCCCCAATCTACTCGGTATACTGCTGGTTTATTGGGTTTTTACATAGTAAGTTATTTTGATCAATGGTTTTCTTTGTTATTTTTCATTCTTATTAACATTTTATTGACTTAATATACAGTTTCTAGTTTATTCCTTAAAACAATTCATTCTTCTCACTCACTATGGAACTTTTCTTCTTTATTTATGTTGCAGTAAGTTAAATGTTTAGCGTGATAATTTTGTTATGCTACAATTTCAATAATCAAATCACATAATTTTTAATTGCCGGTTAACAGTAGTTATACAATTCTTAATTTTCTTTTAAATTAAAAGTTTATTATGTAAAATGCTGTTATATTATTTAAGAAATATACTAATTGACTCATTCATATGATACGAATTCAATAATTCGAACAAAATTAATTCATTAGGTCTAACACTATTTCACTAATTTCTTCAACTTAAACGTAAAGTACTAAGTGCGCACAGACCTGGAATTTAGATTTAGTTATAAATAGGCCTACTTATGATTTTAGTAACGCTATGAAATTAAATCAAAATATAACATGTTCAGCTACTTTATTACACTATGCTTGTAGGCCTCAGACGCAAAGTTGCCACTTTTGATATTACGGCCTTCTACTAGAGCCAGCCATGCTGAATAGCATTTTATGATATTAACAATTAAAACAATCAGTATATTACACATACTATAGTAGCACTAGTATACTAAAACTCGTATTTATATAAGAGAATCATAACTGGAGAAAATATTTAATTCGAAGTTTTTAAACACGTTAATAAATTAATTCTGTTATACTACAAAGTTTCAATGTATCCATGCCTTATTCTATATACTCTGGGACAGACTGGATAACGGGAATGCAATTGCGATTGTATGAGCAACTCTGGCATAGGCTCCCTTTGTTAATAGGGAGAGGCAATTATGGACGCATTCAATCTTGGGGAGTAATTGTTTCAGCTAATAGCGTAAACCACTTGGAATTGCACTAACCCCGGCAACATGCAATATGAATTTCCTTGCTAATGATGGCTGCATACATTTGAGGAACTGGACAAACATTTGTTTTGCATGTACCGCTAGACAGAATGATTCTAACTAAATTTTACAACAAGAATGTTTCCTTTTATATGTGTCACTGAACAGGTAAAGAGTAATATTATTCTTAATTCGCATTTAATTGGGATAACATTCACAAAAGTAAACCCTTGACCTGAACAATGATATTTCGTCTGCATAATTATTTAATAAAACTGAACATTTAAAGTGTATACGTTTTTGAGTGATATTACCAGTGTAGATTTTTAAATAGTTGGCCTACACGTTAGAATTAAACAGTAGGCTATAAAACAAACATTCACAATTAAAATTTATTTGGAACGGTATTAGGTTAGCTTCAGTGTTGGCATCGGCCTTTGCATCTGAATTGACCGCTTACAAGATGGCTGTTTCTTTGTTGTGAATCGAAAGTAACTATTCTAAATCCGGGAACTTTTAAAAGACTTTAAAAAACTAAAGAATTATAAATTACTATATTACTGTAACTCGTAAGTTGACAAAATAAAATTAATCAAATTATATTAATTGTTTGTTTGTATTTTTTTATTGGATGTGCTACATGCCCAGACGTTGAATATGTATATGTGCATGCTTTGAAAAAATAAAAACCTAATCATATTGAGTATTTTGTTTGATTTCAAATGTATTAGTTACTTTACACGCTGCGCCGGTGTAAATCCGGCTGTCGAAAGTTTTAGAGAATTTAATTGTAAACTAACGCGAACGAGGGTCAGTTGAAGCGACCCTTGTCCGGCTCCGTTAAAGCTGCGCGCGCACCTCGTAGAGAGGTTTGGCTTTGTTAAATTGTGGCCGTTTATACCAGTCATCACCCGGCAAGCAAGAAAGCACCGACTACCTGATCCGAGCAGATATTACTACGCAGTTTCCTTCCAACCTGATGGCTGGCTAAATTTACGAGACTTCCCGGTAAGGATCATAGCTCTTATTGTGTGTGTCAGAAATAATAATAAGCGATTACATTTAATTAACGAAATGTATGCTGTCGTATGAGAAAGACGAATGCGTGTGGTGCGATCCGACAGTTGTATATTAAAAAGATTACTTAATGTTCAGTATATAGCCCATGTTCTTTTTATTATTATTATAATATTGCAAGAGTCACTGTAATTGTCATTGTCATTGGAAATTTATAGAATGTTATATAATTTCTAAGCTAAAGTCAGTGCGTAGTTAGGGAATGGAATTGTGCACATACATGCATCAGATTGCTCGTGTGACTCTCTTTAATTAACTTTGCAGTAAAAATAACTTGTGAGAACACCCGTAGAGGAAACATTATTAATATTGAAACATTCTTAATACTGTGAGTGCCTTGAAGTTAATCAGTTTTTTTTTTGGCAAATTGCAATAATGATGTCGCCATGTGGTAATCTAACCTGTGGCATTCTGTCGGAGCATGTTACGAGTTCGTGCCAATGACTTTACTCTACGCCTTTTAATAAAATCTTTTATTTTTGAATTAATCATTCCATGGCAGATTTTTTTTTACTCTTTAAGCAATTTGCAAGGAAATTATAACCGAAACTTGGTGCATTTATCTTGAGTTGGTTGAAGGCCCGTTCTGAGGTTATTTACCTGTGAACTTGGGTGTATTTTTTTATGAACATCTTTTCTAATTTTTATGAATTAACAGGGTTCTTGCTTAAAGCCGGAGATGCTGGCCTTGCTGATTGAACTCCATCCTCATCAGCCATGAACCATCAGAAACGCACCTGTTCGGAAAAGGAGTCGGGTGACTAACTCCAGATGTAACGCTTGCTCTGCATAATTAAGGTGATATGCACTCTTTTAATTTTTGTTGGTGACCGGGCCTACTGTGCTCCTGATTAACAGTGTAAATTTCCTTTGAAACCACGTGCCCACGTTGCCAGACAGTCTGCTGTAAGGGTGTCAGTTGAACATTCATTCTGAATATTAAGTGTTAATGTTAATGAACACTTTAATAATTTCACTTCCTAACACTAAGTACAATGTTTGTAATTGTGTGCTGCACTGGGGGAGCGTGCCAGAGTTTTTTTTACACTTAAACATTTTCACATATTGCCAATAGTCATCACCATACGTACTACAAAATTTATATCACATGTTAGGGATTCTGTTCCGGCTGGTTCAGAATGGGGTTGATATTAATTTCATTTTGGGTTTAACATGTAGGGGCTGGGGAGTTTTCGTTTTCTTTTTTGGCTGTTTTCAGGGGAATAAAAGGGGACATAGTTTTTTCCAGGCACGTGCTCATACAGTTTAAGGCAGGTTTGATTCCTGTCACATAAGGTTAAGCACAAGCTGACGCGCTCCCACATCTGCTAGGACACAACAGTCCTTATTATAAATTCATTTATATACAGCCATCCGGCTTTAACAGAAAAGAATTTTCATATTTTCTGGGCATATACTAATTAATTTTTTTACTTTATAAAGGTCTATACTGATTAATTTTTCTACTTTTAAAACATATACGGATTAATTTTTGTACTTGTAAAGCATATACTGATATATGAATCCATCTGAATTGGTAAAACAAATTAACTTTTTTAGAACCGCATAGCAATTGCTTAAAATCAGGTGATGCAGTTTTTTATTTTTATTTTATGCTGTTGAAGAAACTTAAAGATTTCATATGCTCATGATGGGGCAATTATCCGTTGCTATCTTTACATATGGGCGGTCCGGTCTCTCTTATGGTTTCTGAGTGATTATCATCCTTTCAGGGGTTTTTCGTGTTTATTCAAATTAATGGAGATTGATGAATGACGGTGTCTGAAGGGCGAACATTTATGACTGCCGGTTTTAGGGCTTGGTAGAAACACTGCCTGTTGAGCATGTGTTCAAGGGGTATTCGCGATTATAATATTTGTGTATAATTATGGGTGTATGTGTCTTTATGTTTCTGTCCGTGTCTTTATGTTTCTGTCTATGTTAAGCTCTAGTCACATAAAGGGGGGGGGGGAAATTATATAATCACTGAACGTTATCTGCTATACATAAATATATATATAATCATCACTGATATACAGACCTTGTCTTTTCACACTATTAAAAACATGGGGCTTATTTATTTATTATGTATTTGTGTGTTATTCCTAATATTAGGTGACAAACTTATGTGATAATTATGTGATAATTTTTCATTTACATGTAGCGAATGATGGGGTACAATAAAAGCTGTTATTGTTATATTACAGCCGAGTTTCATTGTAAGTCCCGTCATACTGGACCCAGCACATTTTGGCTTCTCTAGGCTCCTGCCTAGTTTTAAATAACTTGTGGCTCCTCTTTCAAAAAAAAGATAATTCCAAAAAAAAAATAAAATACTAAAAAAATTCTATATACAATATAAAAAGGAAAGAGGGGTTACAAATTGTAGCGGAGAGCGTGGTTCATTCTAGGGTTGAACCCCTGGGTCCTTGGGTGTGACTCGGCTTGCAAACTCGGAACTATTAGGCTATTGTTATGAAATTGTTTTCTTAGGTATATGCCCGTGTAGGCTAGTTTTAGGTCACATAACTTGTGAGTCTGGTCGCACAACTGAGGCGGGTATTTGTGTTCGGAAAATGTGATCGCTTGTACTGCCGGGGAGTCTCAAGCGTGGCCGGGGTGATAGAATGTTGCGGATTCAGGGTCGGAGTTTAGCTTGTGACATTAGCGGGATGCGGTATGGCCCGATCGGAAGTCGGTACCGTCACCGACTTATGTCCTGTTTACGTTGGATTACTAATTACAAATTATGAATTTGAGTGTTAGTTGGTTTTTGTGAGTAATGTGTTGGTGAGACGTGTGTGTCGAATTGATGTTGGATGTTATGTGTGTTCAGTATTGCCGGTTGTCACTCGTCTCCTTCTGTGGTGTGAGTAGATGGTTCCGAAGTAGGCCAGGTCTCCGCAGCGCTAGAGAACCCGGGGGTCGTTCAAAGGAAGGACAGTACTTGGGTTTTTTCTGATTCTTGTGAATATGTTTCTGTAGGTTATGTTTGTGTTAGGTGTTTAGTGGGGATTTGTTTTATGATTGTTTGTTTTGAATTGTGCAATTCTGTCGGCGGTATGCTATCAGAAATTGCCCCTCCCTCTTTCAGGAGTTCTCCAGAAACTTTCAGTGTTAGATGGAATAGATGAGGAGCAGTTGCTAGTTTTCTTAGATCTTGTTCTGCAGTTGGCAGATTTCCCGGGGGGGTCCGATGGGGAGGTCTTGTCCCTTATATACCCGTATTGCCGGGGTTCATTGGCAGGGTTGGTCACCAACACTCTGCGTCGGGGTGACAGTGTTGATGCTTTCCATGGGGAGGTGTTGAACTTCTTCCTACCCATTCGACGACGTGCCCAGCTTAAGCTTGAAAGATTCTATCGCCTACAGGCCAACGGAGAGGCGTTGGGGGACTTCGTGCACGATATACGGAAAGCTGCCCGGGTGTTAAGGTTGGGGTTGCCCGAGACAGAAGTGATACAAGCGATTCTGGAAGGACTGACTCCCCAAGAGAGATCTCGTTTGGTATTCGCGGACCGTCCACGTTGTTTTGCGGACCTTGAACGGCTGTGTGTGGTTTCAAAAACGGTCCAGGAGGTTGACGAGTCCCGAGGAAGAGATGCTACAGATGTCCAATACTCCAGTGGTTCAGTAGGAAGAGCTAAAAGGGACAAACATGGTGGTTGGAGGAGAACACAGGAGACAGTCAGAAAAACGGAATATTCCGGAAGAAATGGAGGCAACAAGGGGGTGGCAAGTGTGAAGACGGTAACAACAGCTACAGCACCGAAAACCAAGAAGTATGAATTTAACAGGGGAAGAAGAAATTATGTTAGGGAACAACCATCGGCAAGTAGGGAGCCTGTACCAAGGCGTTATTCCTATTCGGAGAAAAAGGAAACTTTAAAGGTTCCAGAGGAAGTACAAGTGCCTAAGAGAGTAGTGGATGAAGAAGGTGAAGCAGAAGAAGAAAAGTGGAATAACTTCTGTGGATCAATACAAGAGCCTAAGAACACGTCAGTTAATACTGAGTTACAGGACTCGAAGAGGACGTCATGGCTGAATCCGGATGCCGCAGAATTTGTCCCGGTATCGTTCGTGAGGGATCCAGATCCGGTAACATCATCATTGCCTACGCAGGGATATGAGAAGTCACTTGAGAGTGTCGCTTTACCATCGCCTGTAGAAATTAATTTCGTCATTGCACATGAACCTGGACAGCTGGATTCCAGGGTGGAAAATGTTGAGGACGTTGTAGTTGCTGAAAGTGGCGAAGGAGTGGAATCGACAGAAGAGCGGTCTGCGGGTGCTGCACAGGGAAGTGTAGTTGTAGGTGTTAGGGAGACTGTAGAGTCTGAAGTTGCAGATGGACACAGGGATGTCCGGGCTGCAAGTGTTTCTGAGGTTGTGGATGGACAAGGGGATGTTCATGCCGCAAGTGTGGTAGAAGTAGATGAGGTCGAAGTTGAGGAGAAATTTGGTTGCAGCGTCGTGGAGTGTGTGAGTGAGAATGATATAGTGTGTGGAGGTGTGCAGACGCCTTCTGTAAGTAGTGTTGAGGGTTCCGAGGAACGGGAAGAAGTTTCAGGTGGACCAGGTGAGCAACTAGAGGAGGACGAGGATGTGCAGTGTTCTGATGGTGGCAGTGGATGTGGTGGCGATGATGTTGATGATAAATTTGTTGGGGAGAACGAGATCGGAGAAGATGTTTGTCAAGAAGTTCGTGAAGGAGCTGGTGAGGAGTGTGATGAAGAAATTGGTGAGGAGCTGCAGTGTCAGGAGGTTGATTTGGATTATGGGGATGAAAAAGAGGAAATTGTAGAAGAGCAGGAAGAGAAGGAAGGATTGGAAGAAAGACAAGTAGAGGAGTTAGATGATGAGCATAATCCAGAGCTGAGTGAAGGTAGTGAGGTAAGTTGCCTTGATTCTGATTCCGAAGAAGCCAGTCAGTACAGCTCAACGCGAGATAGTTCCTCCGAGAGTGGTGTCCGAAAGCAACGAATACCCAAAGTCCGGCATAGAAAGGTAAGAAGAAGAGGTTAACGGGTAGCGGGTAGATGTTTCCCACAGTCCCAGTGGTGTTCATCTATTTCAGGGTTGCGCCCCTGCCCACGCGAGCCTTGGTTTTCTCCAGTCATTCTCCTTTTCGGAGGAAACCAGGTCCTTACCCTTACTCCTAGCTATTGACCCTTTAATGATCCTTGCCCCGTTTCATCTTCCCGATTTTCCGACCCCTCCCCTTAGTAAAAAAAAAAAACCTTATCGATAAGGAGTTAGAGAGACTTGCCGGAGGTGTTTAGATTGTGGTCCTCGAGTTTGTTAGTTTCCCCTGTTCTAAAAGTAAGATGGAGAGTGATAGTTTGCTGTTGTTTCCTTGTACATAGTGATGGATTTTGATTAATGGTTGTTGATGTTGATATTGTTCATTGTAGGGTCCGAGCCATGCCGCATTCTCCGGTTGTTTCCCGGGTGTTCTTGTAGAGAGAGAGAGAATGGTATTTATTTTGTATCGACGTCAGTGGAAAAGTGAACCCCCTTGCTAGTCATGGTGTTTTTGTTGAATAGAGGTTGAGATTAATGTTCGCGTGCCCTTGATGCGGTCTTCTCTGCCTGGCTGAGCGGGGCCGTCCGCCCTTGTGTAGGGATGTGGGCCAGCCATATGGAAAGGATGGAGATGCCTTGTGGGTGCATGTGGCTGGTCGGTCCAACTGATGGACGAGAGGTAGTACGGTCGCTCACATACCAAGGTGGGAGATACCTTGTTTGGTCTTAGGACGAGTATGTGAGTGGGACCGGTGGTAGTAGGTGATAGTCACCGGAGACGGTGACGTGTTGGGGCGGTCCCGTGGGGTTGGCGTGGCGGAGAGGGTCGCATAGGGAATGGTCGCAGTTGTGAGGCCTCTGTTCTCCTGAGAGCAAATGCTGCTGAGCCACCATAACCACGAAGTCCACGAGCTTGTTTTGAGAAGGGGGTACACTGCAGGGTACTCTCCCGAGTTTAAGAGTGGGGCAACAGGGTTGCCTTTTCGGGGTGGGGGTGTGCCGGTGTAAATCCGGCTGTCGAAAGTTTTAGAGAATTTAATTGTAAAATAACGCGAACGAGGGTAAGTTGAAGCGACCCTTGTCCGGCTCCGTTAAAGCTGCGCGCGCACCTCGTAGAGAGGTTTGGCTTTGTTAAATTGTGGCCGTTTATACCAGTCATCGCCCGGCAAGCAAGAAAGCACCGACTACCTGATCCGAGCAGATATTACTACGCAGTTTTCTTCCAATCTGATGGCTGGCTAAATTTACGAGACTTCCCGGTAAGGATCATAGCTCTTATTGTGTGTGTCAGAAATAATAATAAGCGATTACACTTAATTAAAGAAATGTATGCTGCCGTATGAGAAAGACGAATGCATGCGGTGCGATCCGACAGTTGTATATTAAAAAGATTACTTAATGTTCAGTATATAGCCCATGTTCTTTTTATTATTATTATAATATTGTAAGAGTCACTGTAATTGTCATTGTCATTGGAAATTTATAGAATGTTATATAAATTCTAAGCTAAAGTCAGTGCGTAGTTAGGGAATAGAATTGTGCACATACATGCATCAGATTGCTCGTGTGACTCTCTTTAATTAACTTTGCAGTAAAAATAACTTGTGAGAACACCCGTAGAGGAAACATTATTAATATTGAAACATTCTTAATACTGTGAGTGCCTTGAAGTTAATCAGTTTTTTTTTGGCAAATTGCAATAATGAGTTCGCCATGTGGTAATCTAACCTGTGGCATTCTGTCGGAGCATGTTACGAGTTCGTGCCAATGACTTTACTCTACGCCTTTTAATAAAATCTTTTATTTTTGAATTAATCATTCCATGGCAGATTTTTTTTTACTCTTTAAGCAATTTGCAAGGAAATTATAACCGAAACTTGGTGCATTTATCTTGAGTTGGTTGAAGGCCCGTTCTGAGGTTATTTACCTGTGAACTTGGGTGTATTTTTTTATGAACATCTTTTCTAATTTTTATGAATTAACAGGGTTCTTGCTTAAAGCCGGAGATGCTGGCCTTGCTGATTGAACTCCATCCTCATCAGCCATGAATCATCAGAAACACACCTGTTCGGAACAGGAGTCGGGTGACTAACTCCAGATGGAACGCTGGCTCTGCATAATTAAGGTTATATGCACTCTTTTATTTTTTTTGGTGACCGGGCCTACTGTGCTCCTGATTAACAGTGTAAATTTCCTTGAAACCACGTGCCCACGTTGCCAGACAGTCTGCTGTAAGGGTGTCAGTTGAACATTCATTCTGAACATTATGTGTTAATGTTAATGAACACTTTAATAATTTCACTTCCTAACACTAAGTACAATGTTTGTAATTGTGTGCTGCACTGGGGGAGCGTGCCAGAGTTTTTTTTACACTTAAACATTTTCACATATTGCCAATAGTCATCACCATACGTACTACAAAATTTATATCACATGTTAGGGATTCTGTTCCGGCTGGTTCAGAATGGGGTTGATATTAATTTCATTTTGGGTTTAACATGTAGGGGCTGGGGAGTTTTCGTTTTCTTTTTTGGCTGTTTTCAGGGGAATAAAAGGGGACATAGTTTTTTCCAGGCACGTGTTCATACAGTTTAAGGCAGGTTTGATTCCTGTCACATAAGGTTAAGCACAAGCTGACGCGCTCCCACATCTGCTAGGACACAACAGTCCTTATTATAAATTCATTTATATACAGCCATCCGGCTTTAACAGAAAAGAATTTTCATATTTTCTGGGCATATACTAATTAATTTTTTTACTTTATAAAGGTCTATACTGATTAATTTTTCTACTTGTAAAGCATATACTGATTAATTTTTTTACTTGTAAAGCATATACTGATGCATGAATCCATCTGAATTGGTAAAACAAATTAACATTTTTAGAACCGCATAGCAATTGCTTAAAATCAGGTGATGCAGTTTTTTTATTTTTATTTTATGCTGTTGAAGAAACTTGAAGATTTCATATGCTCATGATGGGGCAATTATCCTTTGCTATCTTTACATATGGGCGGTCCGGTCTCTCTTATGGTTTCTGAGTGATTATCATCCTTTCAGGGGTTTTTCGTGTTTATTCAAATTAATGGAGATTGATGAATGACGGTGTCTGAAGGGCGAACATTTATGACTGCCGGTTTTAGGGCTTGGTAGAAACACTGCCTGTTGAGCATGTGTTCCAGGGGTATTCGTGTTTATAATATTTGTGTATAATTATGGGTGTATGTGTCTTTATGTTTCTGTCCGTGTCTTTATGTTTCTGTCTATGTTAAGCTCTAGTCACATAAAGGGGGGGAAATTATATAATCACTGAACGTTATCTGCTATACATATATATATATATATATATATATATATAATCATCACTGATATACAGACCTTGTCTTTTCACACTATTAAAAACATGGGCTTATTTATTTATTATGTATTTGTGTGTTATTCCTAATATTAGGTGACAAACTTATGTGATAATTATGTGATATTTTTTAATTTACATGTAGCGAATGATGGGGTACAATAAAAGCTGTTATTGTTATATTACAGCCGAGTTTCATTGCAAGTCCCGTCATACTGGACCCAGCACATTTTGGCTTCTCTTGGCTCCTGCCTAGTTTTAAATAACTTGTGGCTTCTCTTTCAAAAAAAAGATAATTCAAAAAAAAAAATACAAAAAAATTCTATATACAATATAAAAAGGAAAGAGGGGTTACAACGCACACGCACACACACACACACACATATATTCAAACACTATTTGCTACAGTCTATTTCCTGTTGTATATAATATGCTACGACATCACAGACCAACCTACGTGTTTATCGAACCTTACAGAGGGATCCGTAATGTAATGCGTGTGGCGTACGTGACTCTCGATGCATTTGCTAGACTGTGCCTGAATTCGCGCGGCCGCTCGCTGACTGTGTCAAGGCCGCAAAAAATTACGTCGTAATGTGGAGCATCTTACGCAATATGTGGAATCTTCTGGTCTGTGAGCGTTGTAAAAATACGAGGCGGCAGCGGCCTTAGTTTTCCGTTATAGTCGCGATATATTACATTGCGTTCGAGTTATTATCGGGCGATATTACTGTGTGCGTTCAAGTGGTTATTAGTGAAGTGTTTTATAATCGAGCGGTATATTGTAATACAATTGTGTTTTAATATTAGTTGACACTTTATTGCGTGTGAACAATTTTTATTTGATTTGTTGTAAGAGACTGTTGTTAATTACGAACTGTTTAACTGTGAAAATTAAAGCTGGTGATTAGTGACTTAATTGGTGTCTTGTGTATTGTTTTCCACTGTACCTACGACGACGCTGCTGTTGCAGACAGAGGAATGACGACAACAGGAGGCGGAAGAACCAGAAAGACGACAAAAAAAAAATAACAAAGACAAGAAAGAGAAGAAGGAGAAAGGCGACATGATGAGAAACGCAGGCAGCAGGCGGGAGAAGCAGAAAAACGACAGGATGAATAACGCAGGCAGGAAAGAGAAGAGGCTGAGGAACGTCAGAAAGTACTAATGCTAGAAACAGAAGAAAGATAAAAAGAAGAACGTAAGCAGGAGGCAGAGGAACGGAAGCGTGAAACAGAAGACATCAAGGATGTAATACAGGAGCAAAAGCAGACACAAGAACAAACGGCTGCAAAGTTAGAACTCCTGCGATTTGAGCTGAATAAACAAGTTACATCTGTTTCGAGTGTTGAAGAATCAATGTTTACAAAAATATCTGTCATAGAAGAAACCATGTCAAATAAAATTTCTACAGTAGAAATCTCAATGGCAAACATAAGAGAGCAGTTCCTGAAAATACATCCAAAACAAATTCTTGAACAGACTGTACCAATGATAAAGACAGAAAATGACACTGAGAATAAGGCAGTATAAAAAGTCACTTTGTCTCCAGTAGGGACAGTTCATATCAAAGCTCCAACCTTTGGCGGAAGCAGTCACTGGGCAACGTACCTGTGCCAATTTGAAGCTGCTTAATGCGCTAATAATTGGACAGAGAAAGACAAAACAATCTCACTCGTTCTCGCATTAAAAGGACCCACGGCAGAACTACTACAGAAAGTGCCACCTGACAGCCAAAACGCCTATGTCGTATTGATAAAAGCTCTGGAATTACGGTATGGCGATAAACATTTGCGAGATGTGTACTGCACCCAGTTGAGAGCAAGGCGTCAACATTCCGGGGAGAGCCTTCAAAAGTTTGAAGTAAGTATCGACAGAAAAATTAGACTGGCTTATCCTGAAGCGCCAGAAGATTTTCGAACAAGTTTTGCGATGCAGACATTTACTGCCGGTGTCCGAGATAACGAACTACAGCAAGTGTTACGAATGGCAAGACACGAGAACATTACGGACGCCCTGGTACATGCTCTGCAATTTGAGGCCGCTAAATCAGCGTCTGGTTGGCCAAGTCATAAACTGTGCGCCAAAAGATTGCGACGGTATAGACGATGAGGAAGAAGAATAAGGAACGGAGACTCGACGGTCGGCGCCACAGAATAAAGTAAGAAAGGATGGAAGACCGAATGCCAACCTCCTCGAAGGCCTCGAGGACTGTGTTATTAATTACGTACTGTTTAACTGTGAAAATTAAAGCTGGTGATTAATGACGTAATTGGTGTCTTGTATTTTGTTTTCCACTGTACCTACGACGATCAAGTAGACCGTCGTAACAATATACTTAATATTTATAATAACTTTACCTCTATATGTTTTTCCTTATTTGGAACATGTTTTGGGACACTTAGTGTTCTCATCCTCAACCCATTGTGTGTTGTTGTTTGTTGTTATGGTTACCTGTTAGTTTTGGTTTTTTAAATTGTTATTATTAAGTGTGATTGTGGTATATATTAGTATTTTGTGTATTTTCGATGTTGAGTGCTTTGAAAATTGTATCATGTTTTGTATTGTAAATGAAAAATAACACTTTCAGGTAAAGTAAATATAAATTTTAAATATATTATATAAAGCAAGAAATTGACTGTAGGAAAAAGTATTTGAATATATATATATATATATATATATATATATATATATAACATATACTTGGTAAACTAACGTTCATTTTGTATACAGTAGGGAACGGTGAACGTTGGGATTACTACCTAAACGCAAGTGGAATTTTGCTGTAAGCAGAGGCGTTCCACTACCGGCGAGAGTGATTATACCTCGTTATTAATGATACCTGTTGGACAATGATGTTACTGACATGAATGTCGGTAGTCTCTTTGTTTAGGAATACACGTAATACCAAAGCTGTTTGATGTTAAAACGCTTTACAATATCGCTATACATATTTTCCTACATATCGCTGTACGTGTTACGTTACCTATTCACCTATATTATCGTTATTTCATCTGCAATATCCTAAATAAAACTGTAATGTATTTAAAAACTCTAATAATCAGATACTAAATCAAATAACCAAATTAGAATGTTCTAATGCTACAGGGTTTGCTCCTATGCAAAAGAAACGATGGATCGACTTACAGCTATGCATAGAAGTTATGTATTAGCCATAGGTGTACATAATAATTAATGGTTCTGAATTAATGTTCTTAGTGAATTGTATTACTTTTCTATTGTGTTTGTGAAAAACATGTACCTAAGTTTGTTTTAATAATGTAAATTCTAAATGAAAGGCATTTTTACGTTTATGTAGGTTACTATTCCTACATCTGAACAGATTGCTTAGAACCACAGTACAGTAGGTTTTGAATATTAGACGTTTTAAAATTTACTTTCATCAAGACTTTTTTGCGTTTGTTTCAAATGCCTAGAAATAATAATTTTTATACGACTTACCAGAGAAACTCATAAACATGACTGTATGATGTGTTAAAATGGTGACAGTTCAATGTAGTTATGAAAAATTGTGTTTTCAACATTGTTTTCGTATACGTAAATAAATATTGGCTTTATTTCATATATCTTTACTAACAAGTAACATAACGAGAGTAGTCGTAAGACATTGTATAGATGTTTTTGACGTTAATAACAAATTGTTGAAACTATTTTTGTTACTTAAAATATTTGGAAGTTCTGAAAATAAAGATTATGCATTATACTGCCAAAACCCAACAATGCATAATTTGTTATACACATAAATTACACAAATTTTAATTAACCGTAAATATGTAAATAATTTAATGCTCAAAAATTAAACTGTCAATTGAGACTGCTGAGGGATTCCTTCACGTTCATAAATATATTCTTCTCTAACAAATTTTCATCTATCTGATTATTCTACAGTACCTTATCAAATCACCTTATTCTTTAAGGTGGGCCCGAGTATATAGTTTAATAGTATCTTCACGAAAATTTCATAGGTTTTACCCTTGTGGAGTAAAATTGCTGGACCGATGTGAGTAAAACAAATGCCAAATTATTTATTAGATTGCTCCCAATAAAAGCACGAGTTCCCCAAATAATTGTTTTCGGTCTAATTTTGTGACTCATTTATACAGCAGATCTAACAACTAGGAATTTCTTACTGGTGTAAGAAACTCTTTATATCTCTTGCTTTCTTTATATTTCCGGTATCATGGTTCGGCTAGCCAAATGTGCTGCTCGTCAATTTTGACTTTTTAATTTTTAAAATCATAGATTCTGTTCTAGTTAGCCTACGTACTAATAAAATATCTATTAGGTTTTTCTGCTATTCCCGCAACAGCTTGTTTTTATAATTTTCTCTATTCAGAACCTATGCATCGTGCGCGTTTTTATTGTGTACATTCTGACCAATAATGCAATCCACACGAATCATGCAATCTTAAGAGGTTTGCTTTGCCTGTACATTTAGGCCAATATTTTTCAAGTGTGTAGTGATCGGGAGCTCTAAACCTTTTCCATCCTTAGCGATCTCTCGTGTTTTAAATGGTCGAAAATAGCCTTGACGCCAGTGATCATCTCACTAGTTCACATAAGAAACATACTGGTTTCAATTATAAGGATAAGGGACTTGTAACTGACGTTTCGACTTGTTTTAGTTCACCCTAGTCTATTCGATAAATTTCTATACCGTATTTAATGTTACGTTTTGATGGGGGACAAGAAGTAAAACTGTAAAAACTGGGGAATTTGCAGCTTTTAACGAACTAAAATTTCTAATACCTTTAAAAAATGAAATATACATAAGTATACTTAAGAAGGCCATAGGGTGTAGATCTGTAATCGATTATGTCATAGGTAATAAGAGAATAGGACAACGAATAGAAGGTACTACAGTAAAAACGGGATGCGATATAGGCTCTGACTATTTCTTACTGGCTTCTGGGATAAAGATTTGTTGGAAAGGTGGGAAAAAGATAGGAATTCGAGGATTGCAGGGAGTAATACCGTTAAGGTTTATAAAGCATACCTTTTAGACGATGAGAGTGTGAGACATTTGTATCAGAGTACGATAAATATGGCGATTAAAGTTTATGCTACAAATAATGATATGTAGAAAGAATGAGAAAGTTTACAGAAAATAATGCAACAAGCAGCAAATGAGGTCGTGGAAAAAGTTTAGGAGAAGAAACGATTAAGGATGTAGGGGTAAGAAATAGAAAAATCCGTAAATATAAACATGAAGGTTTTTTGAAGTATCTTTACGGACCCACAGAGGAAAATAAAGAAGAATATAGACAAGCTAGGAATAAAGCCAGGGCACTATCAAAGAAAACTAAAAAAACACTCTTGGGAGAGATTTATAGGATATGTTGAGCATGATTTGTATGGAAGACAATCATTAGCCTATCAAATAATGAAAACATTAAATAGGAATAAGAGAGAAAATGTGCAATTAAATGTGACTGTAAGCAAACATGGATAGAACATTATAAGCAGTAATAGTATAAGGAAGAACAAGAGGATGTAGGATTGTATACATACACTAAAGTAGACAGAATAACTATAGAAAAATTGCTGGAGTCATTAAGAAAATCAAAAAACCAAAATCACCTGGCATAAATAGACTAAACACTGAATTGTTAAGATATGCTTGTATAGTGTTTTACACTCACCTCCTATATTTTTATATTATGTGCTGGAAGATAAAATGATTTTAAAAGAATGGCGCCAACGAAGGTAGTTTATCTTTTCAAGAAGGGTGATAGAGCAAAATCAAGTGACTATAGAAGGTTAAGTCTGTTAGACATAGCATACAAGGTATACACAAGAATACTGAATGAGAGGTTAAATGTGAAGCAGACTTTTTGCTGTCAGAGGAGCAAATGGGTTTTAGGAAGGGATGGTTGTGTGTAAATGACAAAACCACACACAATGATAAAAGGACATTTGTAGATCTGACAAAACCCTAAGACAATGTTAAAAGGACATTATTATGGCAAATCCTTGACAGAAGAGGTCACCCTCACACACACACACATACACACACATACACACACAGACACACACACACACACACACAGACGATAGGTTTAAAACAGAAATCTTATGCTGATCCAGGGGTTATCTAAAAGGAACGTCAGAGATTATCTAATGGATTATTTTAAACTCCATTTTTACGCAGATAATATGGTAATAATTCAGGGCAGCGAGTATACACTACAAAAACCGATGTATATAGGCCCTACTAAATGAATACTCCTATATGGATATTAAGTTTGAATATGGATTTCAAATATCAGCGGACGAGACTAAAACAATAGCATACAGAGGGAAAGAACCGGTAAGAATTAAGATTAGTTATAGATGGAAAGATTATGGAACAAGTCCAGCATTTAGGAATATGTTTGTAGAACAATTCACAGATACCGTAAAAGTAAGACAAAGAAGGAAACCAGGTTAAGGTTTTTTAACACTGTACCGTTACCAGTTTTAATGTATGAAAATGAAGACAGAGTTATGACAGGAAGAGTCAAAGCAAAGATTCAGGCAGTGGAGATGAAGTTTATGAGGAGTACTCTGGGCTATACCATTCTCGGTAGAAAAAATAATGTGGATATAATGACGGTACTGGAGGTTAACCCATAGTTGGAACAAGAAAGGAGCAATAAAAGAAGGTGTAATGAACATTCGAGAAGAATAAAAAGGAGACATGATTCCAGGGCTAGCGATAGAATATAGACCGGTGGGGAAGAGAGATGTAGGACGGCCGGAAGCGAAGTCGGTCTCGGAACATATTCAGGATGAGCCTAATCCTTGAGGTTTATGATGACGTTTTATTATATTTCTCGTCTGTCTTCTTCGCCATAACAACATACGTGCGCGTGCAGCCAAATAAATATATATGTCCAAAAAAAAAAAAAAACAAGTTTATTTGTGAAGATTACTGTAAAATATACTGTTGAAAGAATGACATTTTTGTAGAAAATAAAACTAAAATATTGTTTAGTGATAATAATATACAAATATGTACGTATGCATATATGTGTGGGTGCGCTCGCTCGCGCGTGTGTGTACAAATGTGTACATTTTGATAATATAGATTAGGTAATTATTGGAAATATGGCACATACACAAAGGAAGGGAATCGTTTAGTAAGCGGACAGAGTTGCAGATAGTAATGAAAAGAAATTTACAATAATGAAGAAGAATCTGTTAAGCCAATTTTCAATGTAAATTCAGAATTACAGATTTAATAAAAAGTAGATTCTATCAGGGTTTTTGCAGGTTTGTAGCGAACAGAATGGGTAAAAACAAATTCTGAATGCTGATGTAAGCAAATAAAAATTTTGATATTTTAATCGACTGGAGGTGTACAGTTTAACAAATTTATGACATTTCAATGTTATTCAGTTGTCTTACTGTGGGCTTCGCTATAATGTTTAATTCCTGTACAGCGATTTACTTACAGAAATAGACTTCAAAGTGTGTGTGTGTGTGTGTGTGTACGTGCACGTTTGTATGTTTTAAAAACTCCATTTACTTATACTAAAAATTATTTACACAATAGCCAGTGTAATTATTGAAATCCTGTTTAAATAACTAATAACCGTTATAGTAACTGATTACTTATGAGTTTAGTTAGAAGCAAGCTTATAATTAAGCTCAATACGTCAAACTAGAGCTCATTGGCTTTGAGGAGAGATAAAAATCGTGAGCAGAGTTCACTATTTCACAAATTACTTGACGGCAATGTCCTCTATAATCAATCGTTCGCTAGCAGCACCTAGATTATAGTTTATCAATAAATGACCGGCATTGACATATAATACTCCATATGTTCAGTACCCTTTGATGCGGTAATTGTTTATATTCAACAATTAGTATATTTTTTAATTCGGAAAGATCGTATAGGCTATACATTCTACAATATAACATCATTGCCTACAACATTCTATCATTCTAACTTAAAAGATGGTAATTTCCTGTAATTCTCGGAACACTCCCTATAAATATATGTCCACCTTAAACGATCCCCCATGTAGCCTATAAAGCTGCAGAATACACGACACACACAATTCAAGTTTGTGGTGGACACGGAAATGAAACCCTAATGGAATTTCGAGGCGTGTAAATGTGGGGAGTACAAGAGAGACGCTGAGACGCTTGTGCAAAGGACTTGCAACTTGCAAGACTCTATCAGACCTATTTTGTCTTGTAGTTACGGTAACTGTAATAAACGATTTTTCTCTAAAGATATACATGAACCTATTGATATGTTTTCAGCAGTTTGTTTTTATTGGTTTGATAATAAACTTTAGTATGAAACACGTTTCTGTTACCAAAAAGACGCACCGGTATTAGGTGCTTTATCTGTTTACAACTTCCGTTTCCCTATTCACACCATTACTTGATATATTACAGATGAGCACGTGAACGTTGGCGTTAGTCCGTTCGAAACTACAAAAGTAACACGCGCTATTGCCGTTACTCCCTTCTGCAGGCAATTTGGTTGGAGTACTCTCGATTTCCGGGCATTCTTTATACTTTCCTAGTCTAACTGGCACGTGACAATGAACGCTTAGAAGTTAACGGTAACATTTGTATACATAATATACGTATTAGTAACCAATAGTATTAAACGGTATACCTCGTTTACCTTTATAGAGTAATAAACTCAGTTTTTAATTCGTAAAATAAAAATCTTATTGTCAAATATATTTTCAATTTGAATGTTATACAGGCTTATAGGCTAGTGTGCTAGGCCTCTTGAAGACTTCTTAACGACGATAAAAATCTTTGATTTTTACAAATATATAACGTTGCCACGTAATTTAAAATTATTTTAGCGTAAAAATATTGAAAGTGAACGGAGAACAAAATAATGTGTTTCTCAGATTAGCTTAAATATTTTTATGAAATGGTGGTAATAATATTATATTTTTACGAGATGATATGGTGAATCTTGTATTTGATGCTACAAACAGACGGGGGAGAATAGTTAGTGTTTTTAAGTTAAAATATCTATGGATTCAGGTATTAGTTTATTGAAATGCCGAAAGATGGGGCACGGTATTACTGTAAATCGTTGAAATATGTCTGTTTTTTCAGTAATAATAAGCAATTCAGACCCGAGATAATACTCGAGAACTAAATTATATCAGCATATACCTGCGGAAACACCATGAAAATGATACAAGACTGTGTGTGTACGTGTGTGTTTGCGCGCGTAGTTTCAATTGATAGTGTAAACGAAAAACATACAGTAAAAAGTTAAATAGTAATAACCTACAGAATAATAGAAAACGATTCTTATATCATCGAAATAATTTTGGCAGTGCCTCAATTATACAGCACAATCAAGCATTATATTTAACCCGCTCTTATTTGTCAAGTTTTTTGTATTAATTTAATCACACTGAGTGAAACCGGCAGTCGGGAATCTTTATCTCTGGCCATTTGGGGGTGGTGCATCTTATTATTTAGAAATAACAGTCTCTATATACATATAAAGCCTTATGCAAGGACAATCTTATTGGGTGCGAATAATAATTATATTTGAGTGTAAAAATAATTTGCGTTCTGAACCTAACAACAAGCTGTCATAAACATTTCAAACATTCGACAAAACGCTTATCTTTCTAGGGGCCTTCTGCAGGTTAAAATCGCTACGGCAAACCGCATGTTAAATAAAGGACATCATTATTCTTTCATTGTGTAAAATGGAACTAAAAATGAAACATACCTACAAAAAAAATCTTAAATAAGAAATGTAATGTTCAGATTAGTGAATATAGGAAGACAACGTTTCTTGTATTCGTTTTCTACAAGTAGAAAAATATTTTGCTAATGTAGCGGACATGAAAAATAGCGACAGTGCCTTGAGCTTAACAAATACTAATTATAAGAAATCGTTAAGACTGATCTCGTTACCATGCCTGTGTGTCGATTTACGCTTTATGAAAAGAATAACATTGTGTTTTGAGTAAAATATTCATGTACATGCATTTTTAATGAAATTTCGTGAATGATATTATCTAAAGTGATATTACAGATTGTACTTCCGACCGATTGTACATTGCTGCAACCGATCTATGTAAAATGTATCATCTATACGTATACCTGATATGCTCTGTGCAAAAACTATTAATATTATTATTTAGAAGTATAAAATGGAAGTGAAGTACAAATAAGATTAGAGGCTGAGCAAGTTATTTAGGCCGCATCGACGTAATGATATCAAACACATTTTTTGTTTAATATTTAATGTGTTGTTGCTTCAACACATTAGAGAGAAAACATATTTATCTACTTAACAAGTGTGTGTGTGTGTGTGTGTGTGTGTGTGTGTCACAGAGAAAAGAGAGGGAGAGAGAATGAGAAGGTGGTTAAGAGAGAGGTAAGCAGGACTGCTATATAATATAATTTGGATAGTAATGCTAATCTTGTTATTTTCAGACAACAAGGAAACTATATTTTAATGAAGCTTACTGCTGACTCGGCTTCAACTAAGAATTGGAGCTGTATTTTTCTTCATTTTTTTTCATTCTACGTAACGTAAAGCTGTACTACAAATGACGATCTAAATAAACCTACGTTTTATACAGCTTTATATTGTAATATCGATTCCTATTAACATCATCGTTTCTTCAGAATATATATGCATTAGTCTCTCGTCTATATCTCATCGACAAAACACTTGGGACTATCACTAACTATAGAGAGTAGTTACAGTTGATTTAGTAGGAATTATTCAATAAGAGTAGGAAGTTGCCTATTTTACAACAATTTCTTTAGAAGTCACAACAATTTATTTATTTTGACCCAAATTCTTTAATTAATTTTCCGCAAAACAGTCAGTTCTTCACACTTGTTTTTACTATTTCCTGCTGGAAACTAATGAAAAGTTGGGGGGTTGATTCAAAGCATAGTTTGTTAAAAACTATAATTTAGTTTCCCAACACGTAATCGTGCCTTTCCCTGTATTTAGAGTATCTATTTATTTTCAGGTAGATTTCTGAGTGCTGGTTTGCTCTCCTTACAAAATGTCAAAATGGCAATAAATTATAATCTTTAGAAGTCGAAAATATTTTTAAAATCACTTTATCAGATGATAGTTGTCTCCTGTATATTTTTCTGATAGATAATTGGCTTGATTCCGATCAATGCGTTACCGAGCAAGTAGTTTCACATTATGGATTCATATCTAATCACAAACCATCTCACACGTTGTTACTTCAAAATTCAATTTCACCCTTTGAATTACATATAGTACATTACACAAAATTTAGTATTCCTGAATTATCTACGTACATCTGTACTAACCCAGCCTTAATAAAATTTTATCAAACTGTAATTACTTATGCAATTAGATAGTGTTTTTTTATATTTATAATTAACTACTGATTGTATAAGTATCTTCAGAGGTTTCTAAATGAATTAACATTTCATGATACTGAAGTGGTGTGTAAATCCGGTCATAGCGACAAATAACTCTTTCACAACTTCAAAGTTTCGGTTTGCAGGAAGAAAGCTATGACTGCGGATTGAAAAGTAGTTGTTTATTATTTGAAACCACCTGTTTATATTTAGACCACCCGTAAATACGTTTGTTGTTCATTTTTTGGTCTACTATTGTACACTACAGTAATAATATTTCCTCTGATATTAGAAGTACGCATCCCAGTACACGTCTTTTTATACTCACATTCAGGTCCAGTAACCTTTTTCTTCACTGACCTGCCTTTAGTAGTAATAAACTCTTCTCCTTTAAGCCTAGTTGATTTCATCAGTTCTTTTATATTATCACTTCTTTTCTATAAAGAACTTCTATACTCAAATTCAGACAATCTCACATCCGGTTTAAAATTTAGGCCGATTTTAAAGTAAACTAAAACACATAAATCTCTTGCGAAGAAACAAACCTTAAAATTGACCAATAACAAAGACTACAAACATAAACAATAGCAGCGCGCTCTGTAGGAATATACAGTACACTAACCACACATTCCAGGAATGTTTTCCTTCTTGCTCTCACACAAATTTTCAACCTGTTAATAACTATGTTAAAAATAAGGAAATGTTTCCTTTCTATACACCAATTGATGTGTTTTTAGTCTTTAAACAAAATGGCTATCTCAGTTAAATTTGGACAAAGTGTGTAATCTTTTCCTTCTTTTTCTCAACCATTCAATTAATTTGATTATGCGTTATTCGTTTAGGAACCTATTAGATACTGATACAGTCAATAAAATGTGCGTCGGGTTGATTAAAACGACATAAGGTACAATCTACAGTACTTGCAAAAGTAATTACAGTTTGCTAATATAAGGATCCTGCAAGAAACTCGACAAGTTACGTATAAAGAAATGATTAATAAAATGTTTTATTTTGGTTTATTACGTAGACTAAATTTTGCAAGTGAATCGCTGCAAGAAGGTCACTTCTAGATTTGTTAATATAAGCCACTACAATTTTTAAAATAATATATTTTAGTGGGATAGAACATTTTTTATTTAGAATTCTGTATTTGTAATACAAACGCTTCCATTATAAAGCTCGTATAAGTTTATGAGTATCGAATAACAAGATTCTGTACGCTATAAAATAGACGATTATGTAAAATATCAATCTGCTTATAAGCTATTAATTCTGATGTATCTTTGTTATTTTATGCAGTGAATGCAGCGAAGGAGACATCTGCGAGTCAGCAGAAAGACAATGGTTTATATTTAATTAGAGTAATATGGTAATACGGGGAAATCCTTATGACGGGAATTGCTATTGTAAGGATTTTTTTCTTTTGAATGCCATTGTTAGATTATAAGGCAGATTATTAACTTAGGTTAGAGGATTTCAAACAAACGGTGTATTAATTTACGCCATGATATCCCATTGAATTTCTCTTATAGTTTGACATGGAAATTATAATAGAAACAAAAACCGGATGAGTGCAATATTTAATATTTTGTTTGCATGCCTCGGATGTTTCACGTCTGAAGGAAACATACGTTTAAGTTCGTCTTTGCTAACAACTTCACGTATTATGTATGTTATACTATTTCAAAAATCATTACATTTATTTTATACAAGACAACAGGTTATTTAAAAAACTAATACATGTATAACACGCGTGATATGATTTATTCTTTTCCATATAATGAATCAGTTTTGCGTGTTTTAAAGTGTCATAAATGTTAATACAAATTCGTGTACAGTTCAGCAATGTGTAGAAACGTTTTACCCCACTTACTCATGCCACTAGACACCGGAGAATTTATGCCGGCGTAAATACGTCCGGCTCACTCAGATTTCAGGAAAATTTTCAGATTCGCACACGACTGTCAAGAACGGCTTAATGTTTACTTGCTTTGTTTACTTCCACTTAGATGCAATAAGTAGACCCTTAAGAAATTGGTAGTGTGTAACACCGCATGATGCTGGCTAATAGCAGGTCACTCAGTGCCTGTCAACGTGTTGTCCGACGGTACCTGTCACCTATTGTTGGCACACAACATGCTTTGCCTGCCAGTTGCCCTTCTCTTTTTGAGGGTACTATATAGAGTTTTTATTAAACTACTTTGGGAAACAATAGTAAAAACAATATTTTTTCCAACAATATCTCAACACCGTCTTCACCATTTGATGAAAAGAGATTTAAATTAGTTAGTTCATATTTTCGTGTTCCCTACCTTTCTATTTTCGGATATTTGTCTGCACATATTAAAGATTTCCTATTTACATATTCCAGATATTTATTATCATTTTGACTTCAATATATTACTAAATTATTATTAGGAAGTATCCGGAAACATGCTGCCACATAGTATGTTGTAGAACTTGCAGTTAAGTAAGGTTGACTTTCATAAATGTGCTGTAATTGAACTTACTTCACGGCAAATCACAGCTAATTCTTGTATGCATATTCAAGAGTATGCTTAACATTTTCGTGTAAGTAGTTACAGAAGGAGAGAGTAAAAGACATATAATTAATAAGTATGCGCTCGGTTGGTTACTAAGCTACAGGTTCAAACATATAATTCACTCCATATTACGGGCAATTTGTTCTATTCCAATATACATAAAGCAAATATTCCAAATACAGAAGGTTATTTTAATTTTGTACTAAAAGACCAAATCTTTTTCTTCTTGTTTCTTCTGCCTTTGTTATGTAAGGAAAATTGTTTAAACTTTTCGCAACATGTATACCTAGTAGAATAACTTGTGACGGAAGAAAACTAAAATAGAACTTGACACATATTTCATATACTATATACTGTACGAGTACGTAGTCACATTATTAAGCCACCGACAAGAAAACATCCACATTGTTTGTAAGTGGATTCCACATGAACAACTTTGAGTGGACTCAAAACACTTATGTAATATCAGTTCAACCTTGCATTTTGTAGTGAAAGTACGGTATACATTTTTCTGCAATTCACGTATGTTGGTAACACTGTAAAATGTTTGTTTCCTTACATAATATTTACTATAAGAGTGGAATCAGGTCACTGGATCAAAACCCAATTGAGAAAATACAAGAGTTTTTAGAAAGACAATTTGGAAAGAAAAGTATGGCTAATAAAATACAAGTGTTTCTAAAATAATTAAATCTTTAAGCACACTGATTCCTTATACAAAACTATTAAAAAACGTCCAAGAGTATCAAAAGTCTTATCAGGATTAAAGTATTGATAACACAATTAAATAATAAGTAAATAACAATTAAGCTTTTTTTAGTAGTTACCGTTATATAAGGATATTTCACTCTTTCACTCTTTCACTCTTTCACTCCTTCACTCTTTCACTCTTTCACTCTTTCACTCTTTGAGTTTCATGTCTTCCAATTCTGTTTTTTATTTTCTGCTGGAGACAGCCTTAAACAGTAGAAATCATCTAATAGAAACCAGAAACATCAATATTTGTATTTTTAATGATAGTTTAAATAAACAGACAAACGTCAGTAAACACTTGTCAACAACTGTTTAAGTTTATGGCTGCCCAACACACGCTTATGTAACACAATAAATACCATTTCATTAAATGTTGCGGTAAACGTGAACAGTAGTCGCTTTAAACTAGGTAGACTTCAAGTTCCAATAACAGCAACTTTGATAACGTATACTAAATTGCAAATCCAGACTGACTTATTAACTGTCCAGTACCGCGTATTGTAAACCATGGATATTCACGAAGAATCTACAGCTTTTTCGGTTAAGCATAAAGAATAATCGCGTAGCTGAAGGAGGCAAACATTTTCGAAAGAGAGTATTTATCATTCCTTGAACACATTTCACACTCCGTAGGTTGCCTATCTCATGAGTTAACGGATTTGTTTCAGATTTGCTTTCAAGAATTCTAATTGTTCTAAAGATTTCAAGAAAATGCTTTATCCAATATATGCTTCGTTAAAGAATGTAACTCCAATTGCAACCGTAATTGTGCAGCTAAAATATAATAAAGCATCACTGACATCGGGGAACTACACATATTATTACCATAATCATTATTTTTGTATGAGATTATACGTATGCCTCCAGTTTTTTTATACACAGTCACAAACACTATTGTTAGTTTGAAATTTAATCGCGTTATTAATTTACAAGCGGAGGAATTGTGTTCCTTTTTAGTCTCGTATTCATACACAAGTGTTCGGAAAACTTAAAGCATTTCTAAAAGTTCAAAGATACGATACAAAATAGGCTAAAACAAAAATAATTTTTCTATAAGGCAAAACGTATTATATAATTTACGCGTTCAATCGCATTCTGAAGAAGCCTATTGTCTAACAGATAATCCTACTTTTACCTAATTGATAAAAACGTAGTAGCATTTTTTGTAAAAGATCATTTCTATGCATGGTAAGAAATGTTATTGTGACTGAGTTCTAAGAGTTACACGCAAATATGTCGTACACATTACAAAAAATATTACACATTTATAACTGCGAGAGAAGAAAAACAAAATAGCGAAACCATTGTCATACGCACCCGAAGCATGTGGTAGTAATGCGACATTTTCTAATATGTCAGTCGTGTTTCTTTATGTAGGCCTACATTTTATCCTCGTCGATGTTTACGGAAGGTAACTAATTCCATGAAATAGAAGATACTTTTTAAGATTTAATGACAAACAATTTATGTGTTATTGTTAAATTGTCTATTTACACAGTATGTCGGCGTCCTATTTGCACTATTTGCTTAATAACTTATTTAAAATATTAAGGTAAGTTTAAAACCAGTAGGTTTGAAATAAGATTTTTTTTAATATACGACTAAAATTAACGTAATAAGTAACTGTATTTAGATAGGTAGTGATAGAACGTAGTTTCAAATAAATTTCTAATAAGTGAGTTTGTACAATTTTAATTACAGTACAACAGTTCCAAAAATATTTTAGGCCCATACATCATTTATTCGACTTTAAGATGGGTCTTGTAACCTTTGTTGTTTATTATTTATATAATAAAAAAAAATTTAGGGGCTGGAATGGATATGCCCCGTTGAACATCTTAAAACTATTGCTAATAATGACACCATTGATAACAGTTTAATGAAGAACGTTAGTCACGTTCAGTGAACACACCTTTTATTAGTATGCTTACACTTCCCTTTTTTATCAATGAAGCGATTATAACGTAGCAGTTAATTTGCATTAATGTATTGCATTATACATTTCATGTACAGAATAGAATTTACAGAGGATTTGCGTTTAGACTATATGCGTAATAAATTGTTTCAACAACTTTACTTAATGGGTGAATAGAGCTTATGCGGGTTTGTTTAAATGCGTTTAGCTAATTACTTTTTAAAGACAACAATATATGGAGAATAAAGTGTAAACTGGTCTCTTCCTTTAGTTAGCGAAATCCGTTATTAATTATGCTTAACAAACATATCGATGAGACAAAGGTTCTTAAATATCCTAAAAAATCATTGAAATTATATAGTACAATGTGTATTTGGGCTCATATAACATTCAGCATGAAAACATTTTGATTGATGTTACAATCTACTGTTTTCACTTTTCCGTCTTCAGATAGTGAGATTCCCTTTCTCTTAACTTTTTATCCCCTGTGATAGACTATACACATCATAATCTGTATAACAAAGTTTTGGTAAGACAGAAATTTATAAGGAGAGATGTATTAGCTACTCAAACAATTGGTAGTCATCTTCAGACTGACTATAAACTAGTACATAAGGAATATTAGTAATAAGCATTATTACTTTCACTTTATATAGTAACAGTTAAATTAGGCACCACCTTTCAATTGTTTTCTATAAAGCAAAATTGGGTCTTATCGCGCCCCTATCACACTGGTTTGCTTACCATGGTGTATAAGATTTCGTATGCAGTGTGTATTGTGTAGTTAAGTATGTGTTGTGTATTTTCGTATGTCGTTCTTAATTATTTACATTGTCATTTAGTCTTTTCCTCATACATTATCTCAACATTTCTTACTATTTTGACTCTCTACCACTCGTTAATACAGTAGTATTTATAACTTCTATTCATTATTTACTAGTTCATAGCTAACTTCAAGGCGGCTGTCTATCGTTTGGGTGGTCAAAGCGTTGCTCCTTATAATTTTCCTGTGATAGTAAGTGTCCGTTATTTAAATCCTACGTGAATAAAGAAATACTTTGACGACCACTCACGCAACATTTCTATACATTTACACCAAAAATATGTATTTAACTGTGCAACAAATATACAGTATTGACTACAAAATATGTGCGGAAAGCAATGGTTGCTAAACAGTCTTCTTGATTGTATCAGCAAAAGATAGTTTTTGTTACAAATTATTTAATATATGGAAGCATTAGCAATATGTGAGGAGAATTTCCTTACACAATGTCAAAACAATGCTGATGATAAGTGTAATAATGATGCGTTCAAGACATTCACAGAAATCTGACAGTCTTAAGTAATGAAACTTTCTTGTGGCTTAAACAGGATGAGCATACTATATTTTATAGAAAACGAAGGCTGGAGCTCTTCAATGTAACTGGATATTGAGACTAACACTTGATTTTATTATATTACGATACTGAAATATGGGCAACAGCGGAAAGGGAACAAAATTTTGCTATTAAAGTTAATTTTTGGTACGGTCTCCAAGTTGCGTATTTTAATAAATTATATAGATTTGTAATTACCTTTATCTAATTCTTTCTTTTCAACTTAATTATTTGCGTAACAACGCGTTTCAGGATCACAGTCCGATCCTCAGGTTATAAAATTAAATCATGAACTAGTCACTCGTTAAGTTTTTAAAATTATAAAACCACTGCACAACATTCGTATTCGCGTAAACACATAGCTATGTGTATTCACTCACGTGCGTGTCGTCGTAAAGTTAAAGGTCGACTGATTTGTTATCACAGACTTACACAGGCAGTCGTCTGCTTTCTTCTTGTTGTGTGCGTATTACTGTGTCAAAGAAGACGTTGGATTTAAATGACAACCTATCATTTAATAACGCATCACGCTGGAATTTACTTGCTTTGTAGATTATAAATTCTTCCATTGCATCCATAAAACGTCCTTTCTTACAGTAATGTAGAGGCTTTAAATTTTGTACAAAACTGGTATAATTGTGGTTGTATTCCATTAAATGCTGCGCGTAGCTGGACTTTATATTATTGACATTCTTCTCGGGCAGATGTTCTATATATCTATCTTCAAAACCTCTTCCTGTTTGTCCAATATAGAATTTCTCGCAGTCATCACATACAATTGTATATATGCCGGAACATGTTTCAGGATTTTTGTTTCCTTTTGCGCGTAATACGTTTTAAATATTATTGTCTGTTTTAAAAATTACTGTAACGTTATATTTGTTTAATTGATTTTAATGATTTGTGGTATCAAGTTAGTGTACTCAACGGATATAAATTTATTGTCATGTCTCGGTTTGTTTGTTCCTAGATTCTTTTTGCGTCTGTGTTTATCGATTAACTTGTCGACAATCGTGCCGCTATATCCGTTGGCGATTGCTATGCTTTTTATAGTGTCAATTTCTTTGATAAAAGCCTCCTTATCAGGAGTGACTAGTGCATGATTTAATTTTATAACCTGATGATCGGAATGTGATCCTGAAACGCGTTGTTACGCAGATAATTAAGTTGCAAGGAAGGAATTAGATAAAGGTAATTACCAATCTATATAATTTATTTTGCTATTAGGTGTAAACTGAGTAAACATAACTAACATTAATTAATGGCTACGATTAAGTAATTAATGAATCTTAATTACTTCAAATTTATTCATATGTTAACACTATTGTCTTGAACATACAACGATAAATGTAAGCAGTAAAACGATACCGTATTAGAAGTTCAGCTCAACATCATTTTTGCGCGATGGTAGAAAAGTTAAATGCCAATTTCGAGTTCTTATTAAATGCCAATAAAAATTTTTATTCCCAATGTTGAAACGAAAAGAAGACACAGTGGAAATTAAGTAACATTAAAAATGGTATTGGTTGATAAAAATGATTGTTTCATTACCGAACAATAGGGAACATCTAACACTCAAACCTTTCTTAAAATCTTCATGGATAAACTTTCCCCACTTTAATGTTCGACAAAATACAGTTAATACGTATTCTACAGTGTATTCCTAATACAGCATTATGTTGATTCGCCTTTGTTCAGAATTAACCTCAACAGTAATCTGAAACTGGGATTCTTGACCAACAAAATTCAGAGACTTGGAGGAAAGATGATGGAAACTAGAACTATGAGAACTGTGTAGACAGACAATCAAAAAGCAGTGTGATGTAAACAAAGGAAAAAAAATCGTTTTGTTTTAAACATTACTTGTCAATGTAAAATTGAAGCTGTTTGCATAGCTTGAAAGAAGACGTTACATTTAAAATGTACATAATAAAGTTGAAAGACACTACATAAAATCATATGTACGGTAAGTAGTAGTATATAAGGTTAGATTAACTTTATCTCATTATAAAAAGTTCATTGAATTAAGATTACAAGAAAATACATCTTGAGCAGACTTAATAAAGCAATATCCGGTCCTTCATTGCTTAAAACCATCGCCTTTTCGTTAGGTTGCGTAATGAGCATCATCGTTGTGGTTTCTGTAAAATAATGTTATGTATGAGCTCATCATTTTCCTACTTTGTTATTGTAGGTTCGTTTCACTTTCAGCTGTACAATGAGAAGTATTGGAGTTTTGGCTTTATATCTGGTAAAGTGCCGGTGATCTTTTAGAAGTTAAAGTTAAAAACATATAAATATTTAATTAGGCCTAACGTCAGACATTAGCGAGTATTACTATACACCAACACAGCGTTCTTATATATCAATATTTTCGTCCATATAAAGACTATGTTTCTTACTATAGTACATACAAAAATACGAATTGTGAATACGTTCTTATTTCATTTTTAAATAGGCCTACATTTTTTAGGTGTAAATGCTCTTGTTTCGTGCGTAATAAAAATGAATTGCATACAGTTCCATGTCTGACTGAAACATTTACAAGTTACTGTTAACTTTAGTTACTTGCAAAATCACGTAACTCTTTGAATTTAAATAGATAAAGTTTTAAAAGTATTTTTATATTGCCATTCTTTTTTCCAGCTTAAGATGATTTCTGAATGACTCCTCTTATTTATTCGATTTCATTATTCATAAATTTTATAAATCTTATCTTAATATAAACAAAAGTCATTGTATGTATGTATGTTCCACATCTCCTCCTAAACTACTGGACTGATTTCAGCCAAACGTTGCACAAATATTTTACGCAACGGGAGAACCAACATAGGGCAGGTGTTTTTTCGATACGATCCTTTGGGGGGTCCCTTCGGGTCTTCCACATCTCCTCCTAAACCACTGGACCGATTTCAACCAAACTGGGCACAAATATTTTACGCAACGGGAGAATCAACATAGGATAGGTGTTATTCGATACGATCCTTTGGGGACTTAAAAAACTATTATATCTGGTTACCATGGCAACCCAATGGAATACATTCTGTTTGCCATAGCATCGGTGGAAGCCTCCCGGGTAGTGAGTAGCGCGGGAGTCGTCCGACGGCCCTTCCTCGGAGTCCGTCCACGGAACCCGGGGAGTCTTAGGTCGAATCTCGCGAAAAACGGCCGGGCCAGAGTCCCAGCGCCTCGCCAGCATGTTGACGGCTTTCCCGGGCTTCGGAGAATCTTCTGTACCCCGGGGAGGTCTCTAACCAAGTCCTAGCGCGGGAGTTCGACTGGCCTGGATGACGGAAAAAACAGGCGGTGTCCCGGCGTAGATGGAAGCCACCCGCTTAGCGAATAGCGCGGGAGTCGTCCGACGGCCCTTTCCCAGAGTCCGCCCACTGAACCCGGGGAGTCTTAGGTCGGATCCCGCGAAAGACGGCCGGGCCAGAGTCCACGGTTCTTATAAAAAAAGTATAGGTTATGATATCGAAGGTGGTGTATGCATCTTAGGAAACTTCTTAAGGGTGCGTAAATTCAGAGTGTTTCAGTTTGAACTTAAAAGTGGATAAGTTAAGATCGAAGTAAGTTATAACCGAGTATAAAAAACTACGTTTTGATGGCGAATGTATTCAGATCGTAGTGTTCAGAGAATATAAATTCGCTTGCTTCAGTTTGAATTTAAAACTGGATAAGCTGAAATCTATAGAGGTATTGTATTGTTAGAATAAGTTTAGGAGACACTAATTTTACAAATACCTTATTTCAACATTAACACAATGAATTATAAAACGACAGTTAAATACGCAGCGCGTGCAAGTACTGTAGACATTTTATTGAAAACTAATTTAGCTGTTCGCCCTTTCCCAAAGTTAGAAATCGAGCAGGAGCATCACACCCAAGAGAATTCTTCTCCAGATTAAGAATAAAGTTTATGACATGTTCTTAAACAGGTGCGCTACAGAGTATTTCTCCAGTGAGAATTCGTACATAATAATATAAGGAAGATTATACAATATAGAAGTAATATAACGTTAGAACAAGAATAGGTGCCTATAAGCCTATGAATAAATTATGAACCCGAGCAAAGCTGGGTAAATCGGCTAGTAATACGTATAAATAAAAGTCATTGTATGTATGTATGTATGTATGTATGTATGTATGTATGTATGTATGTATGTATGTATGTATGTATGTTCAGCATGTCCTCCTAAACCACAGGACCGATTTCAACCAAACTTGGCACAAATATTTTACGCAACGGGAGAACCAATATAGGGTAGGTGATTCTTTCGATACGATCCATGGTGGGGTCCTTTGGTGTCTTAAAACACTATTAGATCTGATTACCATGGCAACCTAATAGAATACATTCTGGTTGCCATGGTATCGGTGGAAGGCACCCGCGTAAGAAATAGCGCGGGAGTCGTCAACGGGCCTTCCCCGGAGTCCGTCCACGGAACCCGGGGAGTCTTAGGTCGGATCTCGCGGAAAACGGCCGGGCCGGAGTCCCAGCGCCTCGCCCGGCGTGTCGGCGGCTTACCCGGGCTTCGGAGAACCTTCCGTACCACGGGGGGGGGTCTCTGACCAAATCCTAGCGCGGGAGTTCGACCGGCCTGGATGCCGGAATAAGCAGACGGTGTCCCGGCATAGGTGGAAGCCTCCCGCGTAGGAAATAGCGCGGGAGTCGTCCGACGGGTCTTCCCCGGAGTCCGTCAACGGAACCAGGGGAGTCTTAGGTCGAATCTCGCGAAAAACGGCCGGGCCAGAGTCCCAGCGCCTCGCCCGGCATGTTGACGGCTTTCCCAGGCTTCGGAGAACCTTCCGTAACCCGGGGAGGTCTCTGGCCCAAGTCCTAGCGCGGGAGTTCGACCGGCCTGGATGGCGGAAAAAGCAGGCGGTGTCCCGGCGTAGATGGAAGCCCCCCGCGTAGGGAATAGCGCGGGAGTCGTCCGACGGGCCTTTCCCAGAGTCCGTCCACTGAACCTGGGGAGTCTTAGGTCGGATCCCGCGAAAGACGGCCGGGCCAGAGTCCACGGTTCTTATAAAAAAAGTATAGGTTATGATATCGAAGGTGGTGTATGCATCTTAGAAAACTTTTTAATAGTGCGTTAATTCAGAGTGTTTCAGTTTGAACTTAAAAGTGGATAAGTTAAGATCGAAGTAAGTTATAACCGAGTATAAAAAACTAAGTTTTGATAGCGAAAGTATTCAGATCGTAGTGTTCAGAGAATATAAATGCGCTTGCTTCAGTTTGAATTTAAAATTGGACAAGCTGAAATCTATAGAGGTATTGTATTTTTAGAATACGTTTAGGAGACACTAATTAACAAATACCTTATTTCAACATTAACACAATGAATTATAAAACGACAGTTAAATACGCAGCGCGTGCAAGTACTGTAGACATTTTATTGAAAACTAATTTAGCTGTTTGCCCTTTCCCAGAGTCAGAAATCGAGCAGGAGCATCACGCGCAAGAGAATTCTTCTCCAGATATAAGAATAAAGTTTATGACATGTTCTTAAACAGGTGCGCTACAGAGTATTCCTCCAGTGAGAATGCGAATGTAACAATATAAGGAAGATTATAAGTATAGAAGTAATATAACGTTAGAACAAGAATAGGTGCCTATAAGCCTATAAATAAATTATGAACCCGATCAACGCTGGGTAAATTGGCTGGTGTTAAATTAAATAAGTGAACATTGAATACAAACACATGATTCTGTTTCTTGTACATTCCAAATAGTTTGATGCTTTGTTTTCTGCGTGTAGTCATTGTGCTGCACTTCTGAATTACTTATTATTTTCTACTAATTACTTATTACCTGAATTACCTAACGATTGACAGCTTTTACTCGCAACTGCGAAAAGAGTTATTTCAATTGCAATATATTATAATTATAATACTGAAAGATAATATACAATGTAATGATTATAATATATTAAGTTTGTAATGATAATTCAATTCGTAATCAAGGAGTTATTTTTGTAAGATGTTGCTCGTTCCTGACATGTATGTGCCATCGAGGCATTTGCGTGAAACAGGAAAGTATAGACGACAATGTTCTCATCGGTAGTGGATCTTAGCATTTCAATTGAAATAAAGTTTGAAATAAGTAAGTGTAAGAATATAATGTTTACAAAATTGAATATAATGTTAACAAAAATTACATTCAATAGAAACGGAGTTACTGAATAATATAAAATATTGCTGAATCATTCTCAAATTTTATCTTATGTTAAAATTTAAACAATATTATATTTAAGGGAGAAATCATTTTATATATATATATATATATATATATATATCTCCCTGTTTTATGTTTAACACATATCCTATTCAGGTGTATTTATATTACATAATGCAATAAAGAGAAGTTTGATCAGTCCTATGTTTAAACTGCATTTATTATTTTGGGTAGACAGAAGCTCTATATTCATAACGAATGGAATAAACCTTTTTATTTAGCTGACCTCTGAACCCACCTAGTAATGCTATCGAGGCGTGAGCTGTTTGACAATGGAATTTACACCTTTGGTGCAATATTTACACTAATTTACCTCCAAATTTCAGTAATACTCAGAGACTTGTAACAGCTGTCTTCATATTAAGTGGAAAAATAGACAAGTAATTTGTTTTCCTGTTATATAGCAGATGGAAATGAATGCTTTGTGTGTTGTGAATTTTCAAACTGACGTCAACACTTAATATAATTGGACATGATAACGTTGAGAGGTGCTTTCAGAAATTATATAAACGAATATGCCGAGTCATGAGATAAAATGGTATTCTTTTCACTCTTCTATTTCTATATATAAAAAAGAAATGACTTGCTCATTATATATTAGGACTTTCTTATCAACTGTGCTAATTATCCTGGAATCATTGCGTAACTACATGTAAACTTTTGAGACGAATACGACCGTTAAAAATACTTGAGTAATGAACAAAGTTACATAACTGTAATATAACGTGTTCTAATTATCAGTGACATGTGCGGATGGGATATAGACGTCTGTCGTGAATACGTATTTTAATTATATTAACAATTACTCTATTTTCTTCTAAGTATAATATTGAAAGAAATATATTTCTTTTGTCAAAATGGACGTAAGGTAAGCGTCAATTCAGATATTTAAATAAGCCTCCTTTAAAATTTCTTTCAGTTCTTCATCATATAATTAAAGCCTCTACGTTACTGTAAGAAAGGACGTTTTATGGATGCAATGGAAGAATTTATAATCTCGATTTAATACTCGATTTGTATTTGTATTCCTTCTTCTAGGATATACATTTCGTAGCCACAGTGCAGGGTTTTAATATTGTTCCAATCATGAATTATGTTACATTGAGTATATATTATTCCTTAAAGAGTAGATTTTTCTTACACTAAACTCAACAATATTTTCATTAATCATGATTAAATATAAAATCAATTAGATTTGAAATACATTCTGTGTGATACTATAAATATACATTTGGATATGTTCTATGAATCACTGTTCATTTATGCAGTGGGATTCAGAACTGTTCTCGTATTTCGACACAGAATTTTACTGTATCAACCTTCTTTGTTTACGCTCCTGCCTGACTACTAGTTTATGAGTCCTTATAGTTTTACTATCTTTTTACCCTAAGTAATTAAACAAATTGAATTTGTTCCCCTTATTTGTCTTACTGTTTGTAGTAAAGAATGGGACATTCATTTAATACAGTATAATATTAGTGATGTTGGTATTATTTGTAATAAAATAGTGTACAATCTAAGCACCTTCATGGGAAGTAAGTACACTCTGCTTAAAGAAGTAATTTTACAAATTTGTTTAAATAATTTTACACTAACAACGCAATTGGGAATAACTTGAAATTAATACCGACATGCTAATAAAAAATGCAACTGTAATTTCAGTGTCACAATGAGTGTGGAAGAATCATTTGTTTAGTTATGGTACACAATAGTAGTATAAATAATACTAACAATAATTAAAAGTAAATTTGTAATTTCACTCACAAGTTTATAAGACAATTTTTTAACTCGGTTTTCACTACGGGATTTTTAAAACTTTGCTAGGCCAATCAATAAAAGTGTAAAAAGTAGTATGAAAAATACTAAGGATTTTGTCATGAAAAGTCTACACGTACGGAATTGCACACTTTTCTGTCCAATCGCAAAATGGTTCTGGAACTGGTCATTATAGGTTTCCGGGTCAGTAATTTTGTACTTGGCAAAATATTCATGCACAGCTCCTGCTCCGCTGCTGAATACAAACCACACATTTACTGCATTTCTCTCAGAATCAGTTGATACTGAAGTTGATTAATTAGTAATCATCATAATTATTTATTTTTATACAAACCATATCTTATTCAAAAGTATATAAAATAGGAAAATAAAAATGTTACGATTCTTTCCATTACTGTTTTCCTCCTCTCCCAAAATCTCTCTCTTACTCTTGTGTGTGTGTGTGTGTGTGTGTGTGTGTGTGTGTGTGTGAGTGTGTGCGCGTGCGTTTTCTGTCTCACTGTTTTAATGTACGTGTACATTCAAACACTTCTTCCTAAAGTTATTTTCTTGATAAGTAAGTTACATATTATATAATAGGAATTTAAATTCAAGCGGTTTCTTCCTCACGCGATACATATTTTGGTCTTCAAAAACAAACATGGCTGAAGGTGGGCATACTGCTTGACTGCTCACTACTGGCATCAGATAAAACGGAAGTACCTAGTAAGATAAAACATCTTCAATGTAAATTAGTGATAATATATAAGTAGGGCTTATATAAGTAAGTTAATAATAATAAGTTAATATATAAGTAATGCATACAGTATCAGACTGAACTTTGTGTCTCTGATGGAGGGGATAAAGTATCAGTGAGTGTGTTTGTGTTATGTTCGTTAGTTTGTCAAGGCCAATGATACATGACCCTGTTCACAGACTGGCATCCTCTCACAAAGGCGATCAGACTTTACAGACTTTGTAATTTTATTGCAGTCTCACAACTTAGTACTCTTTAAGTAGTTGTGTCATATTAAAATTAAACATTTCTGAACTATCGTTTAGGATGAGTGTACTTTTAGTTAATTTCAGTTAGTAAGTGAATTATCCTGTTATTTGTTTATTTATAGCTGTCTATTCACAATGTCTCTTTAAAGGTCAACGAAGAAAGAAAAATAAGTTTCGTTGTTCACAGTGAAGAGCTCGAAATAATTAGTAGTATAACTGAAAAATTTGATAGAGGAACCGAACGATATACAAACCCACGAATATACACACCCACTGAATCAACCAAGCAGCGAGCAGTGTATTACTGTAAAATAGGAAGGGTTCGTTAAATACTTGAGAAAGCAAAGGAAATGTGGTCCAGAAGGGAAAATCTCCACACCGGGAAAAACTAACACATGTGAGAAAAGGAAATTTTCCTTGATGAATTCGATAAGTGTATAATTATGAAATATTGTTCATGATTTTTATAAAAATCAAAACGTTGTGCCCGATTTCTAAAAAACTTCTACCTATATCGAAATAGCCTCCTACGTAGTAGTCATTTGTTTACAACTACTACATATGTGTCTGCCTACGCTCTCTCTCAGAGACATACATAGTTTTCAGTCTAAAGCAGTACATACATATATACATACTTATTTATGTACATCATTCTATTTCTTGTCAATATTTTATTTAACCGCATCCGACTCTTAATATTCGGCAATTCCTATCAAGCAGTTATTCTAGTTGTCATTCTTACATTTTCGAGTGAATTATATATTTCAAAATAATCGTCAATCTTTATCGTCTCCTACTATCCCGATGTCTGTAATACATACGGATCTGTTGTGATATGTGCATGTGTGTATGTTTGTGAGTGTGTTTATGTGTCTATGAGTTTATAAAGTGTCTAAATTTACGTATAGTAAATAGATTATGTTAGTTGGGATAAATATTTTGAGTGACGTACTTATAGGTGAAAGAAAGCAAAATTAGTTACGGAAACAATGATTTTCCTAGAAACCTTTAGACTTTAAATGTTATACAGTCAAATTTTGTACTTATGTAAGCTCTCCTTTTAGTATATACTATACTACTTTTGACAGTAGATAAATCTTGTTTTGTTATTCTTATAATTAATTTTACGTTTCCGTTAATTTCCTATATTAAAAAATACACATCTAAAAAAAACTATCTCAAACAATTATGTATTTGCAATATAAAATGTGGTAAATTTAGAATGTGTTTTGAATTAAACCGTTTTGTGTAATTCTTCTGTAATGGCTGTACTTAGAGAACAAGTCGCCAACTGTTTCTTCTAGGATTACGTCTCTGCGAATAGAAGTATTTATCAGTAAAAATTGTGTATTAAATTTACATACTTTAGTAATGTACACCATTGCAAAATTGTAAAATCAATTTCCAAATACAGTATTACATATTTATACTTTTTAGATGAGAATACAGTAAATGATGCATTAACTTTGACAGTTTTTGAGTGGCTGTTGATACCCAACAGAAGTTGACAAATGTGTCGAACATACTAAGCAGATGCTACAATACAGTTATATGGATAACATATCCATTGACTGTTTGCAATTCAGAATAATCGTTGTGGATCCATATGTGAGCATTAAATTGTCTCGCTTCTTTCAACAGTAAAAAGAAACAATGAATGATGAAAAATGAAGAAAAGTAAATTGCTGTTGTGACATACTGGTAGAAAATACTGCTATGTAAAATAAACTAACATCATCGTATTTGCTGTGACTGAAATTTATATCAAAATTATTTCGCAGCACAAAGAAATAAAAATAGTGATTTAATTTATAATACGCTTTTCTCCTTGCAGCCCTAATTGTTATTACTCACTTTTTGGCATAATTACAGAATTATGGGGAAACTCGTTTATAGACTCGCATTTGATGAAGGCACGTACATTGAACACAATATTTCTAATACATAGGAAACGTTTAAAATATGGCAAAGAAGTTGAATGTAATTTATTTTACAATTACTTCACAACCTCTTAAGCCTATACAATTTAAACACATTACAAAAGAATGTTGGAGAAATGTGTAGCTTATAAAAACTTAAGTATGCAGGTGCGTGTGGACAGACTTATGTTTATTGTAATAGATACTGAAGCAGCTACCAAAATGTACATACCAAAACACACGCACGCACAACCTCTCGCAAATATTTATATACGTGTATGTATATATACGTATGCAATATGTGAAGCCAGACTATAATAGACTATTGTAAAATAACTAAACACATGATTTGTATTATAGCAAGACATTAATAAAATATCAGTACTGTCTCAGTACATTCAGTAGAATCTAATCAATTAATACGGATTCTTTGAATCAACGCAGTCTCGTCTCAGTAGTTTACCTTTTTTACTGTATTTTGATAGAAGAACTGCGACGACATTTTATAGATTACAAACCGTAAATCGTGCAATTTCTCGATTAGCCCAGCTCATGTTTTCTTCTGTTTTGTAGTATTATCTGAATTAATAATTAATGATGCCCCAATAATTAACTGGGTCCCCCACAGAAATCCAACTCTACCCCCGGCCTACTAATCTTGTTCAGGGGGGGAGGCAACAGCTGTTACTCTTTGGCTGACTAACAGAGCACTGATAAAGTGATTTCGCCGCTGACAAGGTGGTGTGTGCCACTCCCAAACGCACCGTAACCCATGGTGGAAGCGATTGTCCAAGTGGGTGGATGGTTCTACGTTAGTAAGTTACGAACTATGATCTTAGGCCATCAGGAAGCTGTTACTTCCCCGGTACTCGTGCGAACAAAATAATAGGTTCTAATTCTAAAGTTGAGGGATCCCTTAAAACAGTTGTCCAGAAGAAGCTCTCCACGGATGGTGATGAGAACGGGGCAGTACACGACTGTAGACACAGAAACGTTTTTGGTTATAATGTCCAGTACGCCTGCCGTGCCCAAGTAGATGAACGTCAGAAGAAAGAAGGGAGACTTCATGAAAGTAAGACGCTTATTGTAGACTATGGTATACTTTACCTTCATTCTACACTTGTCAGTAGTTTTTTCAGATATATTATACACCTAGCTAAACTTTACTCGTTATAACCAAACTATGAAACCTACACATTATACACAAAATTATTAATAAAATTATTCACAAATGAATTAATCTCGTTAGTACACGTCAAGTAAAATGTATTCTCAGGCCGTGTGACCCGTACTGAGCATCTGCACTTTCTGAAGTTTATGTCTGACTTTGATAATCTAATTAATTAATCAAATCTTGAAATCTTTGTAATTAATAATCAAATCTTTGTATTTCTCGTTAGTTACATTGCAAGTATATGTAAGAAGAACACACAAAGTTGCTAAATACTCCCCAAATTTATTACCTCATCTTTAGAAATTTTCTAATTTTTACTCAATACTCCTTTTAATAACAAATTTTAAAGCGATCAGTGTACTATTATATTACTTGTTCTTAAACTTGCGAAACGCTTACGACACACCCAGAAACACCACAGAACAAAATTTTACAGTTTTCTCCTTCCATTTCTTTCCCCTTTCATTGTACTTTGCTCAATGGCAAAACGACGTTCCTTAAACTTAAATTTATACCGCAATCAGTTGCTTATATTGGATTATTTGTTTAAAACTGTTTACTACATTTAGTTTAAAACATTTTTGTATGCTTAGACATCAACTAACTGAAAGTTTTCTTTTACATTTTTTACAAGGCTTTAGAATCAAGATTTTCTCTAATACTTATCATGCAGTGCCATATAATTTGATCTGAAAGTTATAGCTGTAAGCTGAATTTGTTTAATAATTTCACTTTTGAGTCAATGTTTTGGTACTTCACGCGTTACTGTATCATTTTTTGTTAATATCCTGTTTATGTCGTGTATCATTGTTTCTTGTACATTACAACCTGAACGTTTACTACAATAAAATGGGGATACGTGTTATAGAGGGTTAAATTACGCTGGAAAAGTAGCATAACACTTAACCTATTAGGGGAATAAGTTGTGTTTAGTGTACACTTGAACTGTATATTTTTTTAACTGTACTGTACTGTGCAATCCGTTAAGGTATGTTTATTTGTAAACGGAACAGCATGTATTGTATTTTGCTAAGGAAAGATAACATAGGCCTATAAAAGTTATTACCTAAAATTTTTTCAAGTTTTTTGATATACACATTTTGACCTCTTTAAATTTTACAAGTTAAATAGTACCTTCCCAGAATTGTAAATATCTACGTCGTCCGTATCAATTACGGTTTCTTTTATAATTACAGGTTGCGGCATACACTAACAACAATCTAAAGAAATTATGAGTTGAATATTTAAAATGGTATTGGAGTTAACATGTCAATTAAAGTGGCCAGGAGCGGAATGTAATTTTTGAACTACTGCCTGAAATTTATCGTTCATACAAAAATAACAGAAAGATAGCTCCAAATTTTAACTACCGCTATTAAAGAAAATGAACGTGTTTACCCAGAAAATGCGGATGTTAGAATTCTACTGGTTACCGCCTGACTCGTCAGTTATAGTCTTCCTTTCCCGCAAATAACAATTCATCAACTTATGAGGTAGTTGCTGTGTGTGTGTGTGTGTGTGTGTGTGTTTAGTTTTCACCTGTCCTTACGTGTTTGTATGAGCTTCACTTATCGTATGGAAACTTTGGTTCCTATTTTTCTATTTCATCGGTACTCATCAAATATTTCTCGTTACAAGCCTGAGGGACGCCGAATTGTAATCGTCATTTAAAACACTACTATAGAAAATGACGTCCTAAAAACAGAACCCACACTGGCTCCCCCGGATAAGTGGTGAATACAAGAGGCAATTAATTCTTCAGCAAACTGAATACTCGAGTGGCATACAGCTGCTACTATTGCTGATAGTAAAATGGTAAATACCAGTAGCCTTTAATACTTTTAATGCGTGCGGACAAACGTATCCCTAAGAGGTAGGTACAATATGTATGTCCTTAAATCTGAGCTCTGTATTCAAACACGTATTTATGTAAAACACATCTCATATATTGTTGCAATGGGGGCGGTAATATTTCTAAACATGCACTCAAACCGTTTGAATGATACTTTGTCTTCTCCTAGTTAACCGACATTGGTGACTCCACAGTTCTATACGGATAGATAATAGTTTGTATTTTATTACTCAACCATCCAACGTTGACTACAACCTTTTTGTTATACAAGATTTGATAGCATCCTTTGAAATGTATATTCATCAACGTCAAAAATCAAAGTCTGCTGTAAAACATTTTATGAGGAAAAATTAATATTAAAAAAAATATATATCTGTTTGTGCTTTTTGAAATATTGGGTAAAGGATGCTAATCTCCTAGGTTTCGCAATTTCTTCATCCCATATACTATCAGAAAAGTAATGCAAATTTGTTTCAGATTATCAATTGTATTTTAATTTTAGGTGTATTTCTGCAATTTCTAAATGCTATAATGAAACGCAATTAGTACCTCAATTATCGGCGTTAATTCCAATAACACTTTACTTAAATTTTCGAGTTTTGATTCTTAGTGTATTGAATAAATTAAATAGGTTGTAACTGATCAACGCTGTAAAATTTTAATAAGCAGGTATAGTTATATTAGAAGGCAAAAGAAAGGATTTTATTTTATTAAAAAGATGTAAATTTTTAGTATCAACAATAAGTAGTACGCATAATATAATTAATTTATCTGAAAGGAGTACGTTAATTGTGTACAATTTATTTTAAGCAGATATGGTAAGAACGTTACTTTAAAACATATTGAAGAATGAAATAAGTTTAACTATATGTAAGCCTATGTAATGTTTAGGGGCAAAACTTATGTTTGTTGTCGATGAAGGGGCTCGTTAGAAGCAAGAAGATTTTACCAAATAAATAAAAATAAAGGAATCAAACATAAGAATTACATGAACAGGAAATAAATTCCACTGCTTACTCATTTGAAAAATTAACTGTCACAGTAAGTCTATATTAAATCGAGATGTAACTTATATAGGTACTGTATTAATCTATTAGAATAACTGATGTATTAAATAAAACTTTTTTAAATTACTTTTATTATTAATAAAACTGTCCTTAATTTCTGTAACATATACGCTTTTCACTGGCAGAAATAATGTTTACTCAAAATCAACGTTATATCCTTAAAATTAGCCATACAACTTTATGTGAGTATCCGCACACGGGCACATGTTTAAGTATGTTCATGTGTAGAAATAGAGATGATTCTCCTTATCAACAGTTTAAAAGTCGATATGTGTAATTATACATTTTTAGATGAATTTGTAGAAACTTATTTTACGTATAGTATAGGCCTACATAAAAGTTTTTGGGTTTATTGTAGAAAACCAAACAAAATGTGTACAGAGATAATGATAGTTTGAGAGAAATAATTAAGTTAAAACCTCAAATAATGAAACACACTGACGACATTAATTGATTTACCTACAATGTATCATTGTGTTACGATTATTCTATAGAATATGGAAGCACTGACTAAATGTAATGTATTGTGATTTCATGGGGAACTGTAGCGGAGACCCACTTGTTTAAGGGAGGAGAGGCAGTTATGATCGCATTCAATGTTGTGCAGTAATTGTTTCAGCTAATACCATAAACAACCTAGAATTGCGCTGACCTCAGCAACATGCGAATGTGATTTTGCTTGTTAAATACGGCTGCATACATTTCAGCTGAGAGATTTGCATTGGATTGAGGGTGCGGGGTGTCTTTGCACCCGTGGCTTGACTGCATTATCTGGATCGTGTCCAGTGGCTGCAAGTAGATATACTTAGTCTGCTTGTAGTCGACTGGTGGCCCAAAACTGGAGAAGGAAACCGCCAACGCGTTAACTCAGAAGGCCGGGAGAAAGAAGCCTTTATTTTTGTAGCACTGCCGCTGGTACCGATTCGAGCAATAGGTGTTGTTGCCCGTCTCAAGTCCAGGCAGCAGATGCCTGGAGGCGTCGGTCGCTCCCGGCGAGGCGAAGAGCCTCCGTGCCGGCGATCAAGGTAACAGGAACAGCAGCTGACTCAGCGCACTGCGAGGCGGTCGGGAAGGAAGGAAGAACAGTTTTTTTAGTGAACTCCGGGGCTGTGGACTGATGATTGAACGAGGAAGGCTGTATGCCGGGTCATCAAGTAGCGCCCGAGGGCGCTTGACCCGGATAGAGCGGTGGTGGTTTTGACGCGTTGATAGCTCTCAGGTATGGGAAGGTTGAGGTTGAGGCTCCAGAAAAGAGAGTTACAGCCAGCGACCGGACAAAGGCAGACACGGTAAGAACGCGGGGACCCCTTCAAATCACGTCGTTCCTCACAAACCAAGGGGACCCTACAAGGATCGGAGGGTTCGGGACTGAATACCTTCTAGCCAGCACCTGTTGGTGGTGAACAAAAGAGACCACCATGCAGGAGCCGCATAGGTCAGTATTAACCGGAGAAATAGTAGATACATTGTTAATTTCGTGCGCATAGCCAGGCGGCTGCGACACGAGTGGAGATAATTTGGCTCGGACGCCGCGAGTCTTGGCAAGGGTTTCTGTCACGTGGGCGTTGAAGCAAAGGCGACGGTAGATTCGAACGCCTAAATAGTTCACCGACTCTTTGTAGGCGGTGGGCCTCCCGTCCAGGGAGAGGGGCTGGCTTCGGGAGATGGACTTACGCGTGAAACAGATCGCTTCGGATTTCTACGTATTGATCGTCACCCGCCATTTCCGTAGCCAGTCCGGAAGCAGGTTCAACTAACGCTGCAGCTTTGTACTCGCAAAACATGGTGACAGTGAACTGCAGTGATATATAGCATCGTCAGCGAACAATGACAACGTGACTTCGGGCAAGACAGGCAGGTCCTTCGTGTACACAAGGTACAGAACGAGGCCGAGAACAGATCCCTGAGGTATGCCGACGGCGACAGGTCGAACTGTAAAACAGGACGCTCACCCTGAAGGTGCGGTCGTTGAGATACGACAGGAGGAAAAACACTATGGAGGATAGTAGAGGAGAATGGGCGAGTTTGAAGAGAAGACCTTCGTGCACAGCTACCAGACAAACACTTATTTTCCACGCTTCCTTATGTTCCCAGTCTAAATTATATAATCTTTGATTCACTAGTAAAAATTAGAGACCAGCCAAACCGATTGTGTAAATAAAGGAAAGAAAATGAAGTTTTATTAATTATTAATTTCCAACAAATTGTTTTGAGGATGATGGTACGAGTGTATTAATAACAGTCATGCTAATTAAAAGTATTGAAGGAAATATTGATTTAGAAATTGAATGTAATAATATTAAAATTAATAACTTTGACAAAATTGCCTATCCATATCACAAACTGGTAAATAATTTTGTAATATATTAACAATACATTTTATCAGAATAAATATTTTTACGATAAATAGGCGTCGCTCTGTGCACATGATGCCAAAGGACATGGTTTCCTATCTAATACACTATGTTAGAAGTATAAAGTAAGCTCGTCCGTTATTAAAAGGCGGCAATCGACTCATAGAAATATATTTTCAAAATACACGAACAGATTCTTGGTAAACTGACTTTTGTGTACAACAGCCACGAGGAACGGGTATTTGTGGTATTGGCATTATCGTCTAACCGCAAGTGGAATTTGGCTGAAAGTAAAGGCGTTCCGTAAACCGAGAGAAAGTTTACACCTCGTCATTAATGAAACCTCTTATACACTAAAACGTCATATTGCCGTCGGCCATATCCACTGAGGAGTATATGTAATATTCAGAGGTACGTAAACTAATAAATGCTTCACATATATCTAAAAAGAAGTTTCCTAACTTTCCATAATAAATTTCCTATATTTTTTTATTTTGTCTTTAATACATCACATAGAATTATATTTTATTTAAACGTACAAATTATCTATAGATGAAACGCGCTAATGAAGTAAATTGAGAGTCAATTTAGTTAGTCAAAAATAAATAAATTGTGAGTCAATCTTTGTCTACATAAAAGCCGGTGTATTCGCCATTTCTCTACTTTGTTAAGCTAATTTTAGAAAGCACGTTGTTTTTGCGAAGTTTTTCTATACCATTGTTGAAATTTACAGAACATCTATTTAGGTCTGCCTGATAACACACGAACTACACTGAATATATCTTTACGCTATTCTTCAACCGACTACAAAAATAAAAACAAATTTTGTACATAATTCCTATTTAAATTATTTCGTAATTTGTTTTTCATTTGACTGAGATGTCATACAAAATGTATAGAGAGAAAACTCCATCCTCTCACTACCTTTACTATGGATATTCTTTAAGGTTTTCCTAACAGATGTGAGCTTGTGTGTATATTTGGATATATAGTTGGTTGTAGAACGGAGGGAATCTAATAAACCGTGAAAACTGACTACAGTATAATAAAGAAAATGAGAGTTAAAGGAAGCTCTCAGCGTAAGAATCTATACAACTGATTAAAATAATAATTATAAAATAAGGTGAAGTTCAGATGTCGTACAGAATAACACGACTACCTTCGAATAAGGTACATCGTGCATTAGGCCTACACTTAAATGTATTAATAAAATAGCAAATACATAGTTGCAAATCTACTCGATCGGTTGGTGTTCGCACGTTGGAGCTGTTCAACTAAGAGAACTTTCAAGCTATTCAAGTACATCCGATTTTTCATCTGAACTACACCCACGCTACTTAGCAAAACCAGAGTACCTTTTAGATTTAACAAATGAAACGAAATCAGCGCAACCCCTTATGTGGGGCTTCAATTCCTATCAGTGATTGTCGACTACAAAGATCACGTTGTGCTTTCTACTGACTGATACAAGACAGCAAACGGTATGGAGAGCGCGTTTGTTGCTCAGCCCGCCTCTTACTCTTGAGGTATAAGCCGTTTGGCAGGCTCTTCGTATTGTGAACACTGATGCCTGAGGCGATACCATCTACCATCTGCACAGACTCGCTGAGCTTCATCACCGCTTTGGCAACACTGGTGCAAAAAACCCGCTACTACAACCCATAAACCCCTGTGCTATAAGTTGCAAGATGATGGTTTGCAATTTACGTTTATATTTGTGCCATGCCACGTAGGCATCAAGGGCAATTAAGACGCTGACTCCGCAACATGAATCGCTGCGGTCAGTGCTGAATATTATTATTATTTAATAATATTATTAGTCTATATCTTTAACATAAGACCTGTCGAAATGAATGTTGCTGCCATATCATCAACATGTTTGTCTCACAAGACTATGTATAGGACATATGAACATGACATCGTCGTACCGTACTTGTTATAACCTTTGAAATAAACAACGTATTTTTTGAATGAATTTTCAGAACTAATAAATAGTTCCTATGTTTTGTAATATAACGCTGAGTCTATGTGCCTTGTATATTATGTGACTCACTATGATCCTATTACACTAATATAACTGACACATGAACTTCCTTTTAGAAATACCTAGCTCACTATATGACCAATGTGTGCAGATTTGACGGGTTAGGTTTTTTGGTACAAAGTAAGCAATGCGGTACACCACGTTTAGTTATTCATTCCACAAAAATCGAAACATATAATACAAAGCAGTGTGGTCTTCAAAGACGAATCTGAACTTGAAATATATTCTGCCTTGAAGAATACTTACTGGGAAATCAAGGATTTAAAACGTAAAACATCAAAATTTTCTATGAATCAACATGTGTTCCTGTGTGTCACAAATTGTGGAAAAGAATCTATCATCTTATTTGTAAATTATTTAAAAAATACCGTTAAGACAATTAAAAATTAACTAATTTTGGTTGAACACCGTTGAAAAGTTCAATAAATTACATTACAAACATAAAGTGTTTTATCATAATTTTCATAAAATAATAGATGAATATCAACTGTAACGTGTTATATATTTTGCACATATAGGCCTACCTTAAGGAAAACAAATAAAGAGGTTGGGTTGCGTTGAAGCAAATGCGAATGATATTTTCTTAATTACTGAATTTAAAGTATTCACGTCAAAGGTAAGATTAAAGAACATTTCCACTAATATTGTAAGCTATTGTGTCTCTACTCAATTTCAAGATTTAGAAAGAATAATTATACATGTTTTAACATGTTATTCAGTATTGGCAGAAGACTAGAACTCCTATATAAATTGTTGATAATTACTGAATAAAATTAAGGTTGGGCTAACAGACTTTATTAATTATAACAATGTTTACTCGGAAACTTAAATTATCTTTTCCGATGATAAGTTGGCATTACGGGCTGAAGGATGCTTCTATTTTGTGTATTCTTCTTGTGTAAAATACGCATGTAAATTTATATTGAAAAACGCATTATAAGCAACAATGTAATCGTTACTAACCACATTATGAAAATAAGAGTAACTCAAAAGTTTATTGTTGACAATAATGTTAACGTATTGACCAAATTTTAGATTGAAAGGTTGATAACGTGATGCACAAAAGATGTATGGTGCGTGCGTGCGTGTGTGTGTGTGTGCATGGCTGAGTATGTGTGTGTTGTGTTTCTCTATTGCGATATTTCGAAAAGACTTATAGTCTGTAAAATTTTAATATGGTACTTAATTTTATTACAGTAATTAAATGCGTACACACCTGTGCAAAACATCACTGGCACTAATGTGTTTAAAAATCAGTTGTTGTTTTCTCTCTTTCTTAACACCAATGTCTTACAATTTCATTTACGTTTTACACATTGTATCACGTTCATTGATACTGCCAAAGTGTAAGACGTATCTTCCTAACCAGTATGCCTTAACTTCCCAACATATTGCAGCGCACCTTTTAACAAAATATGTTCACCCAAAATACGTATCTTCATTAGTTTTTGTTTTATCACAAAAACATGATGTTACTTGTATGTGTCCACTTTACTTAAGGAGCTCTTAATACCCTCTCTATTTAATGAAGTGTCTTCCGTTTCAAGTAGATTTCTAAAGCATAAAAGTTTCTTTGGTTCACTCCAGACACGTCTAAAAGGCGATTAAGTCTTCTTCGTGTTTACAACTTAAAGTTCGATAGAGGTACTGATGCAGTCTTTATTAGCGACATCACACTTTATAAAACAATTGTGTACCACCTGTTTTATTTGTTTAGCAGATGCAATAATCCAGATGATTGCGTTCAGAACTGTCAGACTTTATCCGATATTTCAGCGAAAGGTAGTTTGACGTTCTTTAGCAAATGTTCCAATGCACGCCGTCTATAGTAGGCTTAAACTTAACGATTATTATGATTTCTTGATACAAAGGTTTACAAACACTTATTTGGAGGCAGAAATATGAGCTTTTTGTTAATTCCCTGTAAGCTGTTAGGATGTGACGCGGAGTTGTCCAAAAATAAAACCACACTCCTATATTATCTTTCATACTTTGTTATCAAATTTTAATAACCACTCATTATTTACTTCGACATACATTTTTTTGAACTCCAGTTTATTTGTAAAGGATTGATATTAACATGAGAGAAGCAACGTTTTTGTTGCACGCCCGTTTGTAAACGTTGTTAAAATTGTCCAGCCACGTTCACACACAACATTGGTTTAATCGATTTTTGACGGCATGGTACCACAGGCCCGTTCACCTGATACCGTCATTGTTTTCATCGGCAAAGCTTAATAAGAGATCTCGGTTGCATCGAGGTTATCTAAACATGTCCCTTACTGTAGTCAGTAATAATGTCTTGCAAAACAATATCAAAATCTAGGACATCTCACAGATTCACTGATCCAGATTCTCCTGATGCATTTTGCGTGTTGTGACATTTCCAAAAATTTTCAAGGCACCTATATAAAGCTTTGAAGTTTAAAAATCCGTTTCCTTAGCAATTTTAGACGCTTTTTTATTAACCTAGAGCACCGAAATTGGGGCGTTGTTAGCTCTTGCTGTTCACAACCATTACTATATAAATCCTTAAATTTATAGTGACCGTCAATCAATGAATGTTTTAGTGGATGGTTAGTAAGGATCGGTCAATAATACAACTTTTAGTTATTTTGGCCAATAATACAACTGTGTGTTTGGTGTCAGCAACAATTGTCCTGAAGATGACAATAAATATTGTCGAAACGTCGACGCAAAATAACTAAAAGTTGTATTATTGACCGATTCTCACTAACCATCCACTAAAACATTACTATATAATTACACCGAAATCTAGTCCCTCTTTTTTTACACTTAGTTTTTCATTTATGATGTCTACTTTCAAATCATCCGTTCAACAATCCCTTTTAAACTATAAAATTTTACTTATTTGTGTTTTACCAATTCCAAACTTAGTTGCTGCGTCTCGAACAGTCAAAGAGGTTTTTTGACACTGTTTAATAACCAGAATTTTTAAATGACTATTTAAATGTTAAAAGCTTGTGATAAAACATTTTTTAAATTACTGTACAGGATACGTCCGACCCGTTCGCTAATAATAACAAACGATGAACTAAGTATTACTGCCTCGGCCTGAAGATCCGGCAGCCTTTGGTGTAATAATGTGTTCTATTCACACTGCACTTCTCGGAACTGTCTCTGTGCACCAATCAGATTGTACAGTTAGTAACATAAAGTTACGTTTCCTGTTCACGAAGACACAAATAGTATAATCAAAACGCAGTTTATCGCCTTCAGTGGAATCAACCCAAACATGCGCAGAAACATATCAGAACAGAATTACACTGATGAGAGATAAAAATGTATTTACTACGATATCAGGTTACCACGGATCACGCTAACACTGATCCATTGATGCTTCCTGTCATTCTTGAGCGACAGAGTTACACTGTACCAAAGCAAACTTTCTTTCATGTACCGGTAAAACGCCGCCAACAGGAAATATTAACATTTATCGCTGTTTGATGAAAGGAGACACAGCAGAGTCAAGTCGTTTTATGTCCCGTATTAGTTATAACTTTAAGAAGCAAACGTTTGTCACTGTAGTAGGCGGTACAGTGATTACTGTCTGAAGGATTTTGGGGACCTCTCACGTCCCTGATATCGAGAAAAATCTATCATAAATTTCCGTTTGTTGGCTATCCGCATCGGTTTTCATTACGTCCGACTTTGGTAAAGTCTGAATTAAATATATAAAGATTGGAAACAGAATTTTAAAACTCTCCGTTATAAAGAGTTGTCCGCGTTACAGAGTATCCGTAAACGGAAATTTTACTACATACTGTTACCTAAAACCCTCATTGCAGGATGACTGGATGCTGTTGATCCTCATTGTAGCTGGTAATTAGTGTTTCAGCCGACGGATCTTGTAAATTATTCCGACCTGATTATTATCCAAAGTAGTGGCTTAGCCTCATAAGATTTATATCTGTTTATGTAGAGTGAGAAAACTTATTTTTTGCTCCATTAATCTTACTAAATCAAAAACACTGAAAAGATTTATACGGGAGCAGCGTATTAAAAATATTTTACCTAAATATATTTGGTAACTTTCTATAAAGCTTTTTTTGTAAAAAAGGTGAAATCAGCTTTCCATTTTTAATATGTTCCTGCATTCTACCTTTCTCTGCCAGAGACAATTGTATCTCCTTTTCTGTTTCCAAAACACGTATAAATAATTTACAGCTGTACAGTGCTTTTTCGGTTTTATTAAACGGGTGTACAATAGTTTTATAATATCTATTTTCTCAGTTACTAGCGTAAATACTAAATAATCGCCCGCAGATAAAATCTAGAAAGCTAGCGTGTTAACACAACACACACAGTTCATGTTTGTGGTGGAAACGGAAATGAAACACTAAAGGTTTGCGAGACATGTGTAAATGCAGCCAGACGAAAGTACAAAAGAGACGCGTGTGAAATGAGTTTGGAAGATGTCTATCAGCTCTATTCGTTTTGTGGTTACGGCTGGTATAATACACAAACATTTCTGTGTAGGTATACATGTAGGCCTACCGACTACATCATTTGCAGCCGTTACTTTTGTTGGATCAATAAAATGTGTGTATGAGAAACGCGTGTATATTATCAAATAAATGTATCAGTATTATGCGTTTTATCTGTTTTCAACTTTTCTCTGTTCACACCACTACATGACATATTACTGCTGATCACGTAATCGTTGCCGTTATCACGTTTTAAACTGCAAAACGTAACACGCTCAATTTCCAGTATTCGCTTTCCTGTCAATGGGTGGTAAGGCCACTCGACTTACGGACAGTCTGTATAATTTTACAATGTATCTCGTCGTAGTACAGAACGTTAAACGTTAGGGTATTCCTTCTACATACAGTATTATTATTGAATGCGATTAAAGTCCATGTCATAGATAATAATCTAGGTTTTGAAATTAAAAAATTCACATAACTAATGTATAAAATACATAGGCCTATATATAAATGTATGTGTGTGTGTGTGTGTGTGTGTAGGCTACGTTTTTAACGTTAAGCGCAATGTGTAGAAGTTAATTAGGATTGGTTAATAGTGGTACAGATTTGTGCTTGCTTAGAATATAAACTATTTGTCTATTAATTTTTGCGTGTTTTTTTTTTTAACTTTTAGCGCAGTGTTGTGTGACAATGTATCTAAAAAAAAAGTGAATTTAAAACCACATTCAGTCAACCGGCATTGCACCAAGTTTTTTATTAATAATCGCTCTATATTTATAATAATGAGCACTTCAGTTAACAGAACCATTGACAAATGATTAACGTTGCAAGTCAACTACCTAAAGGGCTTAATTGATAGTTGTTTACGTCAGATATAAATTTATTGTATATCACATTTTCTGAACAATTGCATAGCAGTGCGCATTATGTACAAATTACAAACTATATAATTAATAGTGATTGTTTTTCCTCAGCCGTCATAACTTATTTCATTATGTTCACATTTTTAATTACTGTAATGATGGTTAGGTTTTATTTTTCATAAAAGTAAATGATCCCCACCTATTTGGTGGGTACAACCCCCTGAGGAAGAGCACCCAAAACTTTTCTTTGACTTTTATGTTTTTTCTTTCTTATATCTTGACACTAAGGAACAGATATTACAGAAACTTTAACGTCAGTTTGCTTTATTGGAGAGAATTCCAGTGAAAAATGCTTCATTGAGTTAAAACTCTTAACCAGTGCTCATGCAAATATATTATTTCTATAAAGTCCTTCTCTCAGATTGTCAGATTTTCAAATAAGACTGAATAACGGGATTCTGCTTAAAATGGCAACTGGAATTTTTCAAATCGTTTTGAAAAATAGTCCATTCAGAACAACTGAATAACTTAAACGTGAGATATAACCAAGTTGTCCAATATGATTTTCTAATATTTGAAGTCAAAGTACCAAGTTCGAGGGTAAGGGAAATTATCCTGGAGCGGACCGTGGTCAGTTGCGGCGCATTCGTGTGAAACACGTTCAGTTGCGACCGCGGTAGAAATTTCAACCCGGTTAGTTGCGATCAATTGTATTTTCATGTTATTATAATATTAAAAAAATTACCATTATAATTCTATTAATTCTTAGTGTAACCTAACAAAATGTAACCTAACCTAACCTAAATCAACGTAATCTGACATGACCTAACCTTACCTAACCAAACAAAAATATTGGAAGAAAGTGATTACTCATACAAATGCAAATTTGAAGAATTTAAATTTCATCGAAGTGCAGAATACAAATGTTTCTCTAAATGACAAATTCGGTCAGTTGCGACCAAGTCAAAGTGCGGTGCAGGGTAAGAACAGGTAAAAACGTCGTTTCTTTGCAACTGACCGAGACCGCCTGGAGCGGCTTAACTCTGGATTATTACGGGGAGAGGGAATCTAGTTAGATTTAGTCGGCTGTAATACTGCGTCCTATTGTTATAGAATTATATTTTTCTGCTGCCTTGCGGTTCAGTGTTGGGCCACGAAAGGCTAAGGGAATACAACCCTGAATAAAAATTGCCGAGAGTCATGACAAGTAAGGGGGCAGTCCTTCCACATGACTTACCCATCTGTTGGCTGGTAACCTATTATGGGGAAATTAAATTAATTTACTCAAAACTTTCAAAGAACACACCCGGACTTAGAAAATGGCAAGCCATTAAATGTACAGAGTATTATTAAAAAAGAAGGGAATTAAAAGAAAGAAATATTAATATTGCTATAATTTCAGGAACTAAGAAGAAATTAAGATGTACTAAAGACCTCGATGGATTAGAATAATCTTTAGTGAAGTTAACCTACAAAAACGAGCAATCAGTGGAGTAACAATACCGATAAAACTAAAATGAAGTCGAGAGTTGAAACTATACATATGTTAGGCAGAGAAATATTGTAGGGTGACAGAAAATCCACTACTTATTAAGTCATATAAAATCATAAAATTTAATTACACCACATATGTTAAAATAATATTGAATGAGATTTAATGAAATCAAAGGAATGAACCACGATAAAATAAAAATCCTCATTACATTATATAAAAACCACTGTTTAAATATCAAAGAAAGTATTGAAAGCAACTCATATTATAAGATCAGTAATTTACCCAGGAAGCTAGGAGCAGTAAACAAATTAAATAACACCATATCAAGAAGAAAGAGAATCAGTTTAAGAGTGGTGAACACCAAAATACCCAAAAACAAGAAGAAGGAAGAATAAAGTTTGTGATCAGGAAGAAAACAATACCCTGAAACCTTTAGAGAAAAGCAAGGTCCGTGTCAGTAAATAAATTAGATGCTCCAAACTAAACATCAGTCGAGATAACACAAAGTACCTTGGTTTACTCAAGAATGAAGAAGGAAGACAAGAAGACCAGAAGAATGAAGACTAGAAGAAGGACAAGAATGAAGACAAGAAAGAAAATGAGAAGAAGGACAAGAAAGAAGATAAGAAGAAGGACAAGAAAGCAGACAGGAGGAGAGGAAGAAATAGTATGAAAGAAACACCGTAGTAAAACCTATTATTATTATTAACTACCATCAACCCCAAACCCACAAAAATGATTAAAAAGAAAGTATAACATACCAAAGTCCTATAAAAATGTAATTATTTAGATAACTAAAGTGTTGTATAGTATTATAAGAAGTGAACCGACTAAAGCTATTGTGTGATAAGAAAATAAACAAGTCTTAACAGTCCATGATTACTAAAGGTCTGGTCTGAGATAGTGAGACTCAAAATATCAGAACCACCAGTGAAAGTGAATTTGTGTGTTTTTTGGAAATGCAATAAACTTAAAGTTAGTGATACTATGACTTATCAATATGCTATGTAACAACTTTAATATCCAATAATGAACAGCATAATAAAATAATAAAATGGAAGATTTCCAGTATTTTATTATTTTAATGTAACTCTTTATTACAAGACATTTGTAAAAAATGCTAATAACTAGAGTATGGGTGGTCATGTTTACTGATGAAGGGGATCATAAATAATAATGGTTTAGACCAGAAAGGACTGGCATTAATTTAGTATTCATAGGTTTAAAATGTTTAAATAGACTGTTTGTTCACAGCCAGAAAATCAATGTATTTGTAAGAGTTATTAGAAAATAAGATTTATATTATGTGTTTAAAATGAATTATGTTTGCTAAATAACAGCATACATACCATTAATAATGTTTCAGTAGGTATGCTATGTTAATGCAAAAAGAGTTAAATGTATATGTTCAAACCATGTCAGCAATAAGTTCAATTGTACAGATAGCTAAATCATGTTCATAATTATTTTTGTATAACAGTAGTGTTAATTAAATACTACACCTCACAATAAGTTATAAACCATTTTATTTTCATGTAATAGTAACTATGTAAAGTCAGAGGAGTGGTAAAATTAAATTTATTTGAGAAAGACAGAAATGTAAAATTCTAAACTCTAGGCCATTTGGTGAATTCACAGAAACCATATAAACCGGTATAATTCACTTATAAATCCTGTAAACTAGCAAGATTTAGATAAGGTAAATCAGTTAACCACTACTGGGAATGACCCTATGAGTTAAAATGATAATAAGGAAATATACCTTAAAATATTGTAAATTTTCAAAATATATAAATTAATTAATTTTAAAGAGCAATGTCAGATTCAGAGATTAACACAAAAAACCAGTTCAAAAGTTTGATTTATATGTATTTAAGGAAAGGAAGAGAAATATGACTAATTAAAATTTATTATAATAGAATTAATAACATTTAAAATGGAAGAAAAATTGTATAAAGACGGAAATCAGATTTTGAGCCTATATTTCCAAAAGGGAAAGAAATTTGTTAATTTCCACAAAATGTCCACAGATATGGACTATAATACATCAATTTAAAAGGAATGAGATGATTAAACCAATGATAAGGTTCATAATTCATGAAAGTGATGAATAAAATAAATAAATTCCATATATAATGTAATATTGTATCATGTGTATAGGTAATCGAAATATGTTAACAATACTTTTTCAAAGATTAACTGGGCCAGATTTTGACCAAGTTAATTAGTCTTTTGTTGAATATCAAGCTGAATAGTTGTGTGAAAAAACGTTCCTTAAAACCGAGTAGAAAATGGTACGACAGTTTGCCATTGATGTCAGTGCATCGAGAGTTAGATGAATTGAACACTTTCTTAGCTAAATTTACCAAAACTTTAACGACAATAGTGGAAAATAACACCTAACTTCATGATACGAGTGATATAAAACAGTAAAACAATATATTTAATCTAATTCACGCTACAATTCCTAACCACATTTTGAGAAACTTAACCCACAGAAGTGAACACATACCAAATAACTTAATTAACACCAATATACACGGAACACTTCTTCAGAACACACCAAACTACCTAATAGACAGATTACACCAGTGCGGGAACATTTCAAACATTAATGAAGATAATTTTGTTGAGTTTTTAACAAGACGACTTGTGCAGTAACCTAGCCAAATCTCGTAGCGGCCATCTTTGAATTTACGGATCTGCTTACATCATCAAGTGACGTCATAGAAGCTACATATGGTCTGACAAAACAATTTATTAAACATTATATATCAGAATTGTTTGAATACTGTTAAATAATAATTATTAAATTTACTTTAACTGTTAATGTTATACTTTCTCGTCACCCTTCTCTGACTATTAATTTAATCGCTCAAAGAACCTGTCCTTTTTATAATAATTATAATAATTTTTCTACTGTATGCACAATCGATAATTCCCTGAGACGGAGTCGATAATTGTTCTCAATCGATAAAAAATCGATTATTTATTAAATTGTTTAATAAATCCATTTATTTCAATTGTATCTATCTGTTATTATTTCACAGGCTAATTTAAGGTTATTTATTAAGGCTAAGGGACTTCAAGAAGAAGAAAATTTTTTTTTTTTAGTGAGATATTGGACCAGCAAGAAAAATCACTCGATCGATTGCTGACTGGAGTTAATCTATTTAACTCCAGACTTGGTTCAAATCTTCCAGAAGTGCTCGATAGTTAATAAATACCTTCCTAATTCTTAAAATTTTTACAAAACCTTTAAAACAGCCTTATTTCTTAATTACACACATTGATTAACATAAACAAAATTATTTTTTTATTGAAAATTTTATTTTTTTTTTAATTTTTCTCTACTATTTTATTTTTGTAAGGACCGGCATACAGGGTCTTCTTACAAAAGTGGCGCTCGCAACAGTGGGGCTTAAAGGAGTCACTACACTACCCACAGCGGAGCGAAACCTTACGAGAGTGGAGGTTTATTTTGAACGAACCTCTAATCTCTTATATTTTTGTAACGGACTGTTACAAATTGGCTAGCCCAAACAGTGGGGATTAATTAAAAAGGAAGAAGCCAAGAAACTATTTTTAACAACGTCGTCTTACAAAGTGGCGTCCAACTTAGAGGGCTTGATAAGATAAGCCTGGCAGCGGTTAATTAATAGAGACAGAGAAAAATGCAAAGACGAGCTACTTCGAAAAAGAGGGCGGCAGAGGCCGAAAAAGAGGTTGACATGGGGGATAAGGAGGCAACACCTGTGGAGGATCCGGAACTGTTACTAATCCAGTGGAACCAAAACAACCAGCACCACCAGAGGAACAACCTGAAGTAACAACGCAAACAGGGGAAGTCAATGTCCAGGAAAGACAGGTAGAGAAATCCAAAGTAACGGAAGAGAATAAAATGGACAGATTCATGGAAATGTTTCTACAAAAGATGGAAGGAATGGACAAGAAAATTGACGAGAACAGGAAGGAAGACAAACAATCCTTGAAAGAAGATTTGGGTGGAATAAATAAAAACATAGAAAATACCAACAAGAAGATGGAAGAGAGGATGGGAGAAAAGTTAGAAGAATTGAAGGAAGACAACCGATCCACAAAGGAAGAATTGGGCAGTAAAATTGAAAATACCAACAAAAGGATTGAGGAAACCAGTAGGAAGATGGAAAAAAAAATGGAAGAAAACAATAAGAATATAAAGGAAGAATTGAGGGAAAATAATAAGAATTTGGAAGAGAAGATGGAAGAAACCAGTAGGAAAATAGAAAGTGATAACCAACAATTAAGGGAAGAATTGAGAGAGGATAATCAACTGCTGAGAGAAGAACTAAGGGAAGTCAATCAAGAGAACATGAATAAGTTAGACGAGAGGATTGAGCTAGCTAAAGAGGAGTTGAATAAAAAGATAACTGAGACGAAGAAGTCCATCGTCAAGAAATTAGAACAGGAAGTCGTGGTTGTTAACCAGCAGATCTGAGAAGTAGACGAAAGATGTCGTCAGATCGAAAACGAAGTGATGGAAGTCCGGGAAGTAATACATAAAGAGATTACACAGGTCAAAGAGCAACAGGAAACGAAACTGGAAGAAAACAAGAAATTTGCCTTGGAAGAAGTGAATAAAGTGCGGACACAGGTAACCGAAAGATGCGACGGCGTGGAAGCCGCTATGTCGAACATAACCGGACAGGTGCGTCAGAGCCAGGAGGAGATAGAATTAATAAAGAACAGACCGTCTGGATATCATAATTTCCCCATGTCAGAAAAAAGAGAATGGCTCAATTTCCGGCAATATAAACGGAAGCCCATGGAATTCTTGGCACGCATAGAGGAATACTTAGAAAAACACAGAGGGAACCGATGGGTCCAGAACAGGGAAATCCTTGACGAGTCGTTTCGGGAGGTGAATGACCATTGGTGGATGGCCAACCGGAGCGACATCGACAATTATCAGCAATTTAAGAGCCTATTCAAGGCCAAGTACTGGTCGGAGACAACTCAAAATTTGATAAGAGACAATATATGCCACGGCCACTACAAGCCACAAGTCGGTAGTTCGATGACAGCTTATTTCCTCGGCAAGGTATGTATGGCCAAGCATTTAGAACCGGCCATACCTGAGGAGTGCCTAATAAATAAGTTGTCCTATCATTATGATGAAGAAGTAATTCGTGCGAGGAGGGGCAGCCAAATAAAACCATCCAGGCAATGACCGAACTCCTCGAAAACTATGAAAATGAAGACTACTACCGACAGAGTCGTAGAAGAAGTGATGGGCCCGAACCAAGGACGTATCAGAACAACAACGAGGGTACGAACAACATAAACACTGGGTACAAAGGAGGCCGGGCATACCCGCAAAATAACAGTTTTAACAATCATAATAATGTGAACAATTCTAATTACAATAATAATAATAATAATAATACGGGTCCAAACCATCCAAACCCGAGTCGACCCTCTAATGGTTATCAGGGTAACCGCAATCCCTACCCTAATAACACAAATAGTCAGAGAAGCCCCAATTATGGTAATGATCGTTACCATAATAATAATAATCGTGCGGGTCCCAATAATGGTAATCCCGTTAATAATAGGTTTCCTCGCCCTAGAGTGAACTTCATACGAGCCACAAATGGACGACAGCGAAGATTCGACCACAATCGAAGAAACAGCTACCGCGGATATGAAGAAAGGCGGAGGAGCCTAGAACGGGACCAACCAAGGTACTATCCGGCAAGAAGGAGTAATAGTTTAGATGACGCTGGACGGAGGTCTAACCACGAACGACCGGAAGACCATAGGACAGATCGACAGGGAACCACTCTAAGCATCCCAACTGAGGCATCAACTAGTATGGCTCAAAGGAACAATGATGCCGAGCCTTTAAACGGGCACAGGCAGTAATAAATCGCCAGAACCCGTTACTGCTCCTAAATACTGGGTATAATCATAAAAATGAGTGCAATCATAAGTATAATAACAATCGTATAATAGTCATAGGGTGCAACTACCTAAAGGACATCAGACATGAGTTATTGGAAGAGGATAACAGGAATCCCACTAATAACTTCAACAATGAAATAATACATGTCGACGCCGAGATAGAAGGCATCCCAGCCAAGTTAACGATCCGTGTCAATCATAAGTACGACGGAGTTGGAGAGGATACAGCAAGAGTGCGGGAGAACTTTGCCAACGTTGCCGTTGAATAATATTGTTTTGTTGGGTGCAACTGGCCGACAAAATAAAACAATACGTAGGCAAGTCTCCGCCAGTGTGATGAGCTGTGGTATAGCAATTGATATGGAATTCTTGGTGGCGAGCGGTCTGCCGTTTAATATACTGGTCGGGTGTGACGTGCTCAGGAGGAATTCCGCCATCATTGATCTGAGAACTGAAACATTGTCGCTGTTTACTAACGGACATACTTGGACGGCGAACTTGGTGGGTAGTGACCAAGTCGTTCCCGATAGTATTCACCAGCAAATCCGCAAAATTAACTACATCCATCCAACATCTATAATTGATCAAAGGATAGACGACACCTCCAATGAAGATTTATGGTCACAAAAAATCCAGGAGATCAGGGATTTCCGGAACGGTATAACTGGCGAAAAGTTAACAATAAACCAAGCGAACCAATTAATCAACATATATAACAAATATAAATCAGTCTTATCTGATGAGCCCGGTAAAGTGAAAAACTTCCAGTGTACTCTACAGTTCCGAGACACAGTGGACTTTAACCGGAAGTCTTACCCCATTGCGCAATCACGAAAGCAAGCAGTAAGAGCTGAAATAGAGCAAATGATTAACCGTGACATTATAGAAAGTAGCCATTCCCCATATACAAGTCCTATCGTGGCTATTCCTAAGAAAAACGGACAAGTCCGTTTGTGTTTAGATGCGCGCGAAATAAATAAAATGATCATTAATGACAGGACTTCGCCCGGTGATATTGAGGAGATTTTAAAACGGTTCCACGGTACCAAGTACTTCAGTACCTGGGATACGGTGTGCGGGTACTGGCAGGTGGAATTACATCCACAGAGTCGCCAGTATCTGGCCTTTATATTCGAAGGGCGGAACTACCAGTTTAAGAGGTTACCCTTCGGACTGGTAAACTCAGTCGCAGTCTTTGTACACTGCATGGACCAGATACTTGGCCAAGAAGCACTACAATTCACCACCGTATATGTCGATGACTTGCTAGTGTCCTCAGAAAGTTGGGAGGAACACTGCTACCGTGTGGAACACATATTACAGAAGCTAGCGACAAATAATATTACGCTAAAATTAGCAAAATCTCATTTCATTGCTAAGGAAATACAATTCTTAGGCTTCATCGTAAATGATCAGGGAATCTCACCGTCGGCTGAAAAGGTCGAAGCGATTCAGAACTTTCCTACACCTAAGAATGGAAGGCAGTTACAGTCGTTCCTGGGACTCTGTAATTATTACCGTAAGTTCCAGGAAAAGTACTCAGAACTGACTGCCAGATTTCAGCCACAACTGTTATCCAAAAATAAATGGGTCTGGGGTAATGAACAACAGAATATATTATCTTTAATAAAACAAAAATTCCTTGAACCCATTATACTTCGCCATCCAGATTTTAACAAGCCTTTCTTTCTTAATTGTGATGCCAGTGACATCAGCCTCGGCACTACCTTATATCAAGAGGATGAGGAGGGCGAACATCTTGTGATCTGCTTTGCCAGCAGAGCATTGAATCAATGTGAGAAAAACTACCACGTTACAGGAAAGGAATTATTGAGTGTCGTGTTCGCGTGCGGGAAGTTCCGCACTTATATCCTTGGTTATTCCGTTACCGTCCGGACAGACCATACGTCTATCTCGTTCCTTAAGAGATGTAAGTTAAGCCATGGAAGGTTAACGCGGTGGATACTATTGCTGCAAGAATACGACCTTAAGTGGGAGTATATCCCCGGAAGGAAGAATGTCGTAGCGGACGTCTTGTCTAGAGTAGACATTGATAAACAGACGTTCGAGGGGGAGAAGGAGAGTATTCTTAAAGTATACCATATTCTAAGCAGCAGCGCCAGTCTACAATCAATTTTGGAACACCTGAGCACACACCAAAAAGCTGACTCAAAGTTAATCTCTATTATCACAAGATTGGAAGCAGGGGATGAGACAATCTCCCAATATTATAAAATCCGTAATGGAATCCTGTTTTCAAAACCATCTTTATATAAGGAGGAATGGAAGGTTATTATTCCGACCCATATCGAGAAGGAGATAGTGTTTAATTATCATGTTCGATATGGGCATATGGGCGCCTTAAAGGTGGTAAAGGCCCTGGAAGAGAGCTGCCATATCAAAGACATAAATCGGAAGGTACGAAGGTACATAAGAAACTGTCGCATTTGCCAACTCGTAAAAACCAACAACGAGAAAAGAGAGGGGCAAATGATTCCGATAACCTCTCAGTCGAAACTTGAGAAGGTATTCCTGGATACCTGTGGGCCATTTCCCCGCAGTGGTGGCCGCCACCGATACAAATATCTCGTCATCATAATGGACCATTATACCAAGTTCGTTAAGCTATACCCAGCGAATCGGGCGACTACGAATAAAGTTCTTGAAATCTTGATCAACCAGTACTTCCCAACCGTCGGAAAACCGGTATCGATCATAACCGACCACGGAACACAATTCAAGGGGAGGAAATGGCGGGATACACTGCTGTCAATGGGGGTTCATACATACAAGACATCAGTATACCACCCGAGCGGTAACCCGGCCGAAAGAGTCTTACGAGAGGTGGGGCGCCTATTAAGAACGTATTGCCACGATCAGCAGAGGAGGTGGCAAGAATACTTGGAGGCCACTGAAGAATTCCTCAACCTGGCATACCATCCAGCCATAGGAATAACCCCATACTCCGCAATGTACGAAAGACAACCCCCTAGGGAGATAGAGGATATATTGGAGTTCCCCAGAGAGCATAAATATATATTTAATAGAATTCAATTTCATAATAAGGTGGCCGAAGATCAGGAGAAACGGCGGAATAAGTACGATAAAAGCAAGGGTAAGGTTATTAATTATACCGTTGGAGAGAAGGTGTTGTTGAAGAATAGGGAATTACCCAGTTCTTTAGAGGGGATAACAAAAAAATTATTGCTTCTGTACACTGGTCCCTATATTGTCTCTAAGAACAATAACAACAACACATACGAAATAAAGGAAATGAATTCAAATAAAGTTAAGGGTGTCTTTAACCAGGCATCCATGAAGAAATTTTATGAATAAATCAGCCAAATTCTAAAACACATGTAAGCCCACCTTACATAAAAATTATTTGAAGAAAATTTTATGGCAATAATATAAGAAGAAGTTAGAATTTAAAATCAGCCAAATTCTAAAACACATGTAAGCCCACCTTACATAAAAATTATTTGAAGAAAATTTTATGGCAATAATATAAGAAGAAGTTAGAATTTAAAATCAGCCAAATTCTAAAACACAGGTAAGCCCACCTTACATAAAAATTATTTGAAGAAAATTTTATGGCAATAATATAAGAAGAAGTTAGAATTTAAAATCAGCCAAATTCTAAAACACATGTAAGCCCACCTTACATAAAAATTATTTTAAGAAAACTTTATGGCAAGAATATAAAAAAGAATTAAGAATTTAAATATCAACAAAATTTAAAAACAATGTAAGACCATCTTACTAACCAGGAATTTGTGAAAAACTTTATGGCAAGAATATAACAAGAAGAATTTTGGAATAATCAACTAAATTCTAAAAACAATGTAAGACAATTACATACAAGTTATTTGAAAGAAACTATTTGGAAGTAAGAATATAACAAGGAGAATTTTGAAATAACCCTCAAAATTCTAAAAAGCAATTGTAAGATCACCTTACATACCAATTATTTATGAAAAAACTATGTGGCAATAATATAATAATAAAGAAGGAGAGAATTTAGAAATAAAAATCGTCTAAATTCCAAAAACAATGTAATACCTTACATAACAACTATTTGAAGAAAACTTTATGGCAAGTATGTAAAAAAGAATTTAGAAATAAACCATCTAAATTCTAAAACACATGTAAGCCCACCTTACATAAAAATTATTTAAGAAAACTTTATGGCAAAAATATAAGAGAAGAATTTAAAAAACAGATAAATTCGAAAATAATGTAATGCCAAATTACATACAATTATTTAAAAGAAACATTTTTGAAAGAGAAGAAAAAGAATTTAGAAATCAGATAAATTCAAAAACAATGTAACACCTTACATAAAAATTATTTGAAGAAAATTGTATGGCAATAATATAAGAAGAAGTTAGAATTTAAAATCAGCCAAATTCTAAAACACATGTAAGCCCACCTTACATACAAATTATTTGAAGAAACCTAAAGAAGGAGAAGAAATGTTATAAAAATAATCCAAATTCCAAAGCAATTGTAAGTTCACCTTACTAACCAAGAATTTGAGAAAAAACATATTGAAGACATAAATATAAAACAGAACTTAGATTGAAATAATATAAATTCTAAAAAGAAAGCAAGCCCACCTTACATACAAATTATTTAAGAAAACTTTATGGAAATATAAGAAGAGTGAATTTTGAATTGTGTATAAATCAAGTTTCCAAACCAAGAGTAGGTACAACTTACCAACCAATTATTAATAAAACACTTTGGTGAGATAAACAGAAGAGATTTAATACCATATTTATGGTAAGCAGAAAATATATTTATCATGTTTAGAAAGGATCATAATGGGATGAATAAAGGAAACAGACTTTAGAATTAAAACAAATAATTCTGGAAAGTATGATCATGTCTAATTTCAATATAAAGAGTAAAAACCTTTCCATAAAATGATGCCAAAGGAAATAAAAAAAAAATGTTTTAATACGATTTGAGTTAACACGATTTGAGTGATTGAATATAATAAAGTACAAAAACGTAGGTGGAATTATGAGATAATGAAACTTTGAAGTGGTATGAAGAGAAATTATGACCTCATTATAAAATTAATAAAAAAGATTCATTCGAAAGGATAATAACCATGACAGGAATAATGTGAAAATAATATCAAAGATATATGTAATTAAACGAATTAATATAAAATGATTTATGAATTAAATGTCAATTGTGATAATGACAGTTATAAAAAGTTCTAGAAAATAGAACAAGTGGAAATAATATGAACAAAGAAACAGTCTAAAAATGTCATAAAGATATGCTACAATAAACCATGCAGATTATAATAAAAAAAACAGAAGGTAATAAAGAATTTATCACCAAAAGCTTTATATGATAAGAAAAGTTGAAAAATGTAATAATAGAAGAGCTTCCTACCATAATATCAAATGAAAGAAACATCCAGTTAACGAGTCAGAAGAACAACTGAGATAGGAATATTAAAATCTCTGAGAAATATAATAAGTAATAAGTGAAGTATCCCAAAGATATTTTTTAAATAGTAACAAATGTGTACTATTCTGAATAATTTTTTAATCTGTGTGTAGATAATTCCAGCAGTATTAATATGTTTTTTGAGCAGAGATGATTTGCCTCTGTACTCAAATATGTGTGAAGTATTGGACAGCAGAGGAAGTAGCGTACAGTGCCTCTCTGAACTGAACCAACTCACAAAGTAGGGAACGATAGGGAGAAAATATCCCAAGGAGAAAATACTAACAAGAAATATGAAAATGAAATAATAAATATGAAACTCAGATGATTATTACTATCAAGGAAGATCAAGTGACAATGAGAAGGATATAAACTCAAATATAAATAAGAAAATTTTTAAAATGGAAGCAAGTCCAGAATAATAACAAACCTAGAATAATTATCATAAGCAATTGTTTCAGACAAAACAAGTATAGTCTGAAAAAATTACTTCTGGAGAAGGGCATTCTGTAGCGTGACAGAAAATCCACTACTTATTAAGTCATATAAAATCATAAAATTTAATTACACCACATATGTTAAAATAATATTGAATGAGATTTAATGAAATCAAAGGAATGAACCACGATAAAATAAAAATCCTCATTACATTATATAAAAACCACTGTTTAAATATCAAAGAAAGTATTGAAAGCAACTCATATTATAAGATCAGTAATTTACCCAGGAAGCTAGGAGCAGTAAACAAATTAAATAACACCATATCAAGAAGAAAGAGAATCAGTTTAAGAGTGGTGAACACCAAAATACCCAAAAACAAGAAGAAGGAAGAATAAAGTTTGTGATCAGGAAGAAAACAATACCCTGAAACCTTTAGAGAAAAGCAAGGTCCGTGTCAGTAAATAAATTAGATGCTCCAAACTAAACATCAGTCGAGATAACACAAAGTACCTTGGTTTACTCAAGAATGAAGAAGGAAGACAAGAAGACCAGAAGAATGAAGACTAGAAGAAGGACAAGAATGAAGACAAGAAAGAAGATGAGAAGAAGGACAAGAAAGAAGATAAGAAGAAGGACAAGAAAGCAGACAGGAGGAGAGGAAGAAATAGTATGAAAGAAACACCGTAGTAAAACCTATTATTATTATTAACTACCATCAACCCCAAACCCACAAAAACGATTAAAAAGAAAGTATAACATACCAAAGTCCTATAAAAATGTAATTATTTAGATAACTAAAGTGTTGTATAGTATTATAAGAAGTGAACCGACTAAAGCTATTGTGTGATAAGAAAATAAACAAGTCTTAACAGTCCATGATTACTAAAGGTCTGGTCTAAGATAGTGAGACTCAAAATATCAGAACCACCAGTGAAAGTGAATTTGTGTGTTTTTTGGAAATGCAATAAACTTAAAGTTAGTGATACTATGACTTATCAATATGCTATGTAACAACTTTAATATCCAATAATAAACAGCATAATAAAATAATAAAATGGAAGATTTCCAGTATTTTATTATTTTAATGTAACTCTTTATTTACAAGACATTTGTAAAAAATGCTAATAACTAGAGTATGGGTGGTCATGTTTACTGATGAAGGGGATCATAAATAATAATGGTTTAGACCAGAAAGGACTGGCATTAATTTAGTATTCATAGGTTTAAAATGTTTAAATAGACTGTTTGTTCACAGCCAGAAAATCAATGTATTTGTAAGAGTTATTAGATAATAAGATTTATATTATGTGTTTAAAATGAATTATGTTTGCTAAATAACAGCATACATACCATTAATAATGTTTCAGTAGGTATGCTATGTTAATGCAAAAAGAGTTAAATGTATATGTTCAAACCATGTCAGCAATAAGTTCAATTGTACAGATAGCATATTCATGTTCATAATTATTTTTGTATAACAGTAGTGTTAATTAAATACTACACCTCACAATAAGTTATAAACCATTTTATTTTCATGTAATAGTAACTATGTAAAGTCAGAGGAGTGGTAGAATTAAATTTATTTGAGAAAGACAGAAATGTAAAATTCTAAACTCTAGGCCATTTGGTGAATTCACAGAAACCATATAAACCGGTATAATTCACTTATAAATCCTGTAAACTAGCAAGATTTAGATAAGGTAAATCAGTTAGCCACTACTGGGAATGATCCTATGAGTTAAAATGATAATAAGGAAATATACCTTAAAATATTGTAAATTTTCAAAATATATAAATTAATTAATTTTAAAGAGCAATGTCAGATTCAGAGATTAACACAAAAAACCAGTTCAAAAGTTTGATTTATATGTATTTAAGAAAAGGAAGAGAAATATGACTAATTAAAATTTATTATAATAGAATTAATAACATTTAAAATGGAAGAAAAATTGTATAAAGACGGAAATCAGATTTTGAGCCTATATTTCCAAAAGGGAAAGAAATTTGTTAATTTCCACAAAATGTCCACAGATATGGACTATAATACATCAATTTAAAAGGAATGAAATGATTAAACCAATGATAACGTTCATAATTCATGAAAGTGATGAATAAAATAAATAAATTCCATATATAATGTAATATTGTATCATGTGTATAGGTAATCGAAATATGTTATCAATACTTTTTCAAAGATTAACTGGGCCAGATTTTGACCAAGTTAATTAGTCTTTTGTTGAATATCAAGCTGAATAGTTGTGTGAAAAAACGTTCCTTAAAACCGAGTAGAAAATGGTACGACAGTTTGCCATTAATGTCAGTGCATCGAGAGTTAGATGAATTGAACACTTTCTTAGCTAAATTTACCAAAACTTTAACGACTATAGTGAAAAATAACACCTAACTTCATGATACGAGTGATATAAAACGGTAAAACAATATATTTAATCTAATTCACGCTACAATTCCTAACCACATTTTGAGAAACTTAACCCACAGAAGTGAACACATACCAAATAACTTAATTAACACCAATATACACGGAACACTTCTTCAGAACACACCAAACTACCTAATAGACAGATTACACCAGTGCGGGAACATTTCAAACATTCATGAAGATAATTTTGTTGAGTTTTTAACAAGACGACTTGTGCAGTAACCTAGCCAAATCTCGTAGCGGCCATCTTTGAATTTACGGATCTGCTTACATCATCAAGTGACGTCATAGAAGCTACATATGGTCTGACAAAACAATTTATTAAACATTATATATCAGAATTATTTGAATACTGTTAAATAATAATTATTAAATTTACTTTAACTGTTAATGTTATACTTTCTCGTCACCCTTCTCTGACTATTAATTTAATCGCTCAAAGAACCTGTCCTTTTTATAATAATTATAATAATTTTTCTACTGTATGCACAATCGATAATTCCCTGAGACGGAGTCGATAATTGTTCTCAATCGATAAAAAATCGATTATTTATTAAATTGTTTAATAAATCCATTTATTTCAATTGTATCTATCTGTTATTATTTCACAGGCTAATTTAAGGTTATTTATTAAGGCTAAGGGACTTCAAGAAGAAGAAAATATTTTTTTTTGAGTGAGATATTGGACCAGCAAGAAAAATCATCGATCGATTGCTGACTGGAGTTAATCTATTTAACTCCAGACTTGGTTCAAATCTTCCAGAAGTGCTCGACAGTTAATAAATACCTTCCTAATTCTTAAAATTTTTACAAAACCTTTAAAACAGCCTTATTTCTTAATTACACACATTGATTAACATAAACAAAATTATTTTTTTATTGAAAATTTTTTTTTTTTTTTAATTTTTCTCTACTATTTTATTTTTGTAAGGACCGGCATACAGGGTCTTCTTACAAAAGTGGCGCTCGCAACAGTGGGGCTTAAAGGAGTCACTACACTACCCACAGCGGAGCGAAACCTTACGAGAGTGGAGGTTTATTTTGAACGACCCTCTAATCTCTTATATTTTTGTAACGGACTGTTACAAATTGGCTAGCCCAAACAGTGGGGATTAATTAAAAAGGAAGAAGCCAAGAAACCATTTGTGACAACGTCGTCTTACAATATATACATTGAAAATATACAGACCATTATCTCTTTATTGCTAAGATTGTCATGTTTGCTCGATACAAGAGAAAGAAACCTCGTTTTAAGTGGAGGGAGGAAGTATTAAAAATATATGTACTGCAGGAATGCAGTAGTAAAACCTTTTATAAAAATCGTTTAAATCAACAAATACAGCAACTGAAAACAGACAAGAACATAGAAACCGAATGGAGAGACATAAGCGGTTGTATAGAAGACGGCTCAAAAGAGGCTATACGTGAAAATAAGATACTAAGCAAAAGGTGTCTTAGAATGTGGAGCGATGAAGTTGCGAAAGCAATAGAAGAGCTGAATAGAGCATACTACATATGACGCTAAAGAAATCTATAATTGAAAAAGAAACAGAGCTTAGCGCTTGGTGAAACAGGTATATGATGAATCATAGTCAGTTTATAGAAAGAACTGAACATGATCTACATGGAAAACAACGTGTTGCCTATAAAATGGAAAAAGGCATGAATAAATATGAAAATGATATTGCAAATTTAAACATCATTTCTGAACATAAACGGATAGTTCATTATAAAGCTCTCTGGTGTAATGATAACGTCAAAGCCGAGCGTAGTAATATGGATACCTGAAGAAGCTCTTACAAAATCGGATTTAGAAGACTTTAAAATTTCTGTCAGGAAGATGATTCTCAAAGGTTTCAGTGTAAATCGTGATTTAATAAGATAATGACACAGTATTTAAATGCCAATATAAAATAAATGGTTATTCTTATCGAATGAAAAATCTTTCAAAAAAGGCTTGAGAAGTCATTATGTTCAGCTTTAGAATTAAACATTCTACCATCTAAAATCAATTTATTTTTCAGTTTCATGTAGTGCATCAAATCTAGAATCAATCTAAGTAGTACAAAAATGATAAAAGTAGTAACAATCTTGATAAAAAATTTGATTTTTATGGTAGTAAGTTTTTCCGTAAACTAGTGTAGCATTACTAGGGGTTTTGATGAATAAATGAATATAATTTTCCTTTTTTCATAGGTTTAACGATCAAAGATTGCAAAATATATTGCGATATATTTTTTAAGTGAAATTTGGCTTAATATATTGGAAAAGGCCTATACGGTATGTCCCTGTTTGCACATGCATGGAAGTGTGGTTGGTGTCATGTGTGTGTGTGTGTGTATGTGTGTGTGTGTGTGTGTGTGTGTGTGTGTGTGTGTGTGTGTTAGAGAGAGAGAGAGAGAGAGAGAGAGAGAGAGAGAGAGAGAGAGAGAGAGAGAGAGAGAGAGAGAGAGAGAGAGAGATCGGTGTGTTTAAATAATTGTTAAGCCGTATGTTTTAATAAATTAATAAATAAATTATACACCTGTCTCCATGCAAACTCACCTGGATATTTGACGTCGACTCTGATGTGTATAGTAGGTAGAAAAACAGTCTCAATAATAAATAGTGAGGTAGTAGTTGGTTGTAGATTTAACAGCAATCGCTTTTGACATCAACAGGGAAGCAGTAGCACTCAACACTGAACATGCAAGTGAATAATCGGTATAGTTGCATGTAGCATATTTATTCTGTTGGAAACTATAAATTATTTATTACGTTTTTTATTTTTTATGCGCGGAATTTTAAAATATTCATTACAATGATTTAGATTTTGAGGATAATTTTTGTTTGATGTTATCGTACGTAAGAATAATAAACTAAGCATAGCTTTCTGCGTGAAATTAAATATATTTACCGACATACTGGCCACTTGGAGATATTTTCCTACTGCAGAAATTTGTGATTTACATAACTAATTTAAGTAAGACGAATGTTTACTCATAAAGTGTGGAGAACTGTTCGGAACAATATTACTGCATAATTTGGAGAACGTTTTATACATTCAAATAGATACACAACTTATAACGATTTTCCTAATATGTGTTTAAAAGCAAAGTGTGGGCTATATAAGAGATACGTTTAGCGTGTAATTATCTTTTAAAGTTTTTAGTTATACCGTAGAGTATGTGATTCCAATTTCATTAATAAATTGTTGCAGATTTTTTTGTCATATTCAGACTTTAATTTGTTACATATTTGAACATCAGATTTGGAGTTATGGAAAATCAGATATCAGTTTAATGGAAAGTTGAAACAATATAGTAGAGAAGGAGTGACGAAGTGGTTAGAAAGCCATAAACTCTTGAAATCATTCAAGACGCAATCCATAAAATTTTAGAATTAAATAGTCACGACAAGCCTAATAGGCACTATGAATTAACTAAGGAATACTACACAAAGGAGGTAGGCGGAGTAAAGAGATTTAATTATAAAAGGAAAAAGTAATGACGATCCTTTAGTAGTAATAATTCCCGTTGAAGAAATAGAAACAAAGAGTGGCATTATTACGACATGATTTGCTATATGTGATTTCTAAATTTCTAGCTCACAAATCTTTGAAGAAATCTCAGAAAATATATTCGTGAATCTGCTGCGAACGTGGAGGGACAGTGTTATACCAGTTGCAAAAGTTTCGTTTCAAAATTAAAATGTCAAACAAATAATTTCGTCTTAAGAAATAACATCAACTGTGCTCATCGAAGTGTCATAAGAGTTCACCACGTGAAAAAGAATGAACATGTTGATGTAGAAGATATGAGTTACTACAACTGTAAATTATTACTAGTAACTGTAACAATATTGTTTGTATTCTAATTGTTAGTCTAATTTGTTTAGTACAATAAATATATGAAATCTAAATATAATTTTATAATTTAATCCAATGAAGACTAAATAAATTTCTTGTAAATATAAAATATGATAATTTACCACTTTGTTTCCTAATTTACTAGTTAAATTTGATTTTCATTGATAATTTTCTTTTTTTTTTTTAAATGACTAAAGTGTTAATATTAGTGTAGAATGTAAACTGACTTACCCGAACTGAACAACTTATTATCTTGTTATTATTTTCTCATGAGTAAAGTTTTGTATCAAAAATGACAATTATTATACTGTATCATGAGGTTTTAATAATAATAGTTACTTAAACAAATGACAAATAATAATTAGTTTGTTTTGAAATTTTTAAATTATTATTATTTAGTTCATTAATAATGAACTAATAACTGATAACAAATAACAAATTTAAAATTTTACTGAATTAATGTTTTTAAGAAACAAATTTTCTTTTCTGTACACTTCTTAATCGGCTCAATACTTCACTATCTTTTGCTTGATTCAGTAAGCCTGGATGTAGCCAGGCTGTTTGAGCGTACTGTTACACATTTTGTAATAAGAATACAGATATATCGGTTCACTGCAATAAGCCTAAAAATTATCAGGCTAATTAAGAAGTGCTACATAAGATTCCAGTTAGCTTACTCATTGCAAAACGACAGCGCCTTTTTCAATAAATCTTATTTACCAATTCGCCTACGACATAAACACCTACTGGGCTATACAAAACAAAAGTCATAACAATAAAATTCAAATTTGTCTAACATATTTCTCAGAAGAATTTCATACGCACCGTGGGATTTCAGAAGCAATAATATACAAAGATGTTTGAAGGCATCAGCAGTAATATAAGTAATAACATTTTTTCCAGGAAATGTGAAGAAAGAATATACACTACCACAAAGCATTGCCTCTGAGAGTACCGAAATTTATATTTTCTTATAGACGAACAAAGCCCCTCATAAATATGGAGTCTAAGATCTCTTCTTTTAAACAGAATTTAATCATTCTTAAGCATATGTCTGGAGGAAAATACATATCTGACGTATGTCATATCAGAAGAATTATATTTCATACATTTAAATTTCTGAAATGTACACTCATTTTTGTTTCAACATAGACTTTCACAAACTATTTCTTATACATCGTTTACGGCTGTAAGATGTTATATAGATTAATGTATATTTTGTATATGCAAAATGTAGATTATAAAAATAGTGATCACAAAACTACATAAGTCACTACTGTCTTTACCGCTTCAAAACATGACCACATTGAATTAATTAACGCACGATGTTATCATAATATTAAGACAGCTACCAAGTGTTTACCTTCCTAGGGCTGTACACATCCGTGAATTTTATTTCAGAAATACGTAGGTAGTTTTCCTACTGTGAGATCTTTGTGAGATGTTTCTATACTGTAAGATGGAACGTAATTGCAAGGATACGTTAAGTGGCATTGGAAATACACGTCCGAGCGGGCAAGCAAAAACACATTAATTATTTAATTTGAATAGTTACACTATTTACATTTGTGAATTTGTTCTGCTTTCTCACATTACACTATTGTTTTTTAAACGTTCTTTCTTTGAAAATAAATATTAATTTTTTTGGCTGGATATCCGGTGTGTTACCGAAGAAGCTATTGTTTCGTGTGTGCACGTGTGGAGCTGCTGGATGTTAATTATGATGACGACGACGACGATGATGATGATGATGATGGTGATTCAAACGTAGAATGTTAGTTGTCTGTGTTACTACAGCATTCTGATGATGATAATGATGATGATGGTGATGATGGTGATGATGATGACATGTCTATGTCGCGAGTAAACCGACACAGTGTCCTCGTGAGTAAATTATTAGCGTCTGTTCATCGTTCTAAATTTCTGGAAATATTTATAGTTTGGTGTAAATCGACGTGTCATGTATGAAAAATGCTGTCTTTAACTTGTTCAATTTAGTCTAAGCGTCGCTTTTAAACACATCACGTTTTTTTTTGTAATAACACTATAATTGATGTTCAAACCGAATGCGCATTAAACGTACAATTTTCCACTCCTAATGTGTGCATATAACACAATTGATTGTTTCTTATGAATTACAATCGCAAGTAATTTCACTTTGCATAACACCGTTATTTCGCAGATATTACACAAATTTTACATCAATACACGTGTTGCGTCTTAGACGCTTTCGAAGTAATCTTAAGTTAGTCTTAGAACGCTAGTTGTTGAGTTAGCTGGTGAGAAATGAAATAACTAAGTGGACTGTATATGTTTTTAGAGTTAATTATTTATTGAGTATTTGTCAGAAGATAGTTGCTGGCGCGTGCAGTTTAGCGCGACTAAATGCCTGAGAAATGAGATAGAATTAAATATTGAAACCCATAATCGTGCGTAGAGGCCGAGAACGCCTAAATAATTATCGCATGATGATCATGCTAAAATTAGAAATATTGAAAAATAATGTAGCCACGGCTGGCGAACTGAGGCGAGTTGCCCGTCCGGAGTCTTGCAAATAACTAAACTAAACTTGACTGCTGCTAGCCTGATTCAAGCCGCCAGCAGATTAGCGGGGGAGAAAACTGACGTCACTGCACTCAACTGCAATGCGGATTTTACAGTACAAAGTTTTAATAAGTACAAGTTTACCCATACTGCCCGCACAAAATCGGGGCGATTTTGCAACTTAATTCATTGTGTAAATAGTACATCACAAATTATTATCAAATGTTATATACAAAAGCAATACATAATATACTTGAAAGCTTTACACATTAAACCGACTCCTTTTTTTATTTAAAGTAAATCATCTCTGACATAAGAATCTGTAAATAACAAAATTAATTAAAGCTATCAGAAAAGCTTAAAGGCAAAACAAAACAATTTCTGTGCTAAAAAATGTACAAATAAAGATTCATGATAAAAATAAAAATTCTTATAACTAACATGATTTCTCTTGAAGCATTAACATATGTCCAGTAAATAACTACATTTAATTTTTAACAAAACGTAAGTAATAACACTTAATTTATATAAAAGAAAATCATCCTCAAAACCTGATTCAATATGGTAATACAATAATAAAGACATAAAAATTTACATGCATTATATTAGAACAATGATACCAAAAATTCAATAGTACATAATAATATAATAATGATCACAAAAAATGTAATAACACATAATAACATGATAATGATACATAGTATTACAATAGACATGATAATAATACAACAAATAGAAAGCATGATAAATATTCGAATCAGTGAGGCATGTCGCATGAACGCTCATGCGATTAGTCTGAAGCCACTGGAAGTGGACATAATTTATGAATGGGCCGACGTAGGATACCGTTTGCGGTGCGAACATCCGCGACACGCACTATTGAATCCTGACCCGAATAGACATTAGTGACTACCCCGCGTTTCCACTGCAGTGGGGGGGAATTGTCTTCCAAAATAAGGACAAGTTGTCCGGTAGCCAAATTTTTTGACGGGATGCGCCATTTGTTGCGTTGTTGCAACTGGTGCAAATAATCCTTCGACCACCTTTTCCATATAGACTGGGTGAATCTCTGGAGCAGCTGCCATCTTCCCAGACGACCAATATTGACTTTGGAATAGTCAGGTTCCGGGAGTGCAGTGAGCGGAGAACCAACCAGGAAGTGAACTGAAGTTAAAGGTTCGGGATCCCTAGAGTCATTTCATAAGGCGAACAATGGGCGTGAGTTAAGGCAGGACTCTATTCGAGTTAGGATAGTGTAATACTCCTCAAACGTAAGAATGGTTCCGCCGACGACGCGCCGCAAATGATACTTGACGCTCTTGACTCCACTTTCCCACAGGCCACCGAAATGAGGTGCTGAGGGGGGAATAAAGGACCATTTGATGCATTGGGCACTGGTAAAATCCTGGGTGGTCTGTTCAAAACCGTTAGATTGGAAAAGTTTGTATAATTCGTGAAGTGTACTACCAGCACGACGAAAATATGTACCATTTTCGGAGAATATCTGATCAGGGATACCTCTACGAGCTATAAACCGTTTTAAAGCTGCTATGAAAGCGTCTGAGGTAAGATCAGAGACTAGTTCAAGGTGTATGGCATTAGTGGCCATGCATATAAATAGAGCAATATAAACCTTTGACGTAGATTTGGAACGCTGCCCGCCATGACGTATAAGTACGGGACCGGCATAGTCGACTGCAGATTGAGAAAATGGCTTAGCAGGAGTAACCCGGGAAGAGGGTAATTGTCCTAATAATTGGCTTGAACCCCTAGCACGGAATCGAAAACAAGTGATACATTTGTGTATTACTGATCGTATATAAGATTTATCATTAATTATCCAATATTTCTGCCGTAGAGAGTACTGAGTCAATTGTACCCCAGCGTGTAGTAGACGAAGATGCTCGCCTTCCATAATCAATTTGCTGAGATGAGAATGCGGGTGGAGTATGATTTGGTGTTTGCTCTCATAGGTAAGCTGGGAGTGGTAAAGGCGTCCGCCCACGCGTAATATCCCCGCATTGTCCAAAAAGGGGTTAAGTGAAAGAATTTTACTATTACTAGGGATACAGCGTTGTGCCTCAAGTTCCTTGATTTCGATGCTAAAGTGCGATCGCTGGGACTGGCGAATAAAAACCAAAAGTGTATCATATAACTCATGGGAAGTTAAAAAGGAAGTGTCTCTATCCGCTATGGGGAGCCTAGAGTTCCGAATGAATCGACGGCAATACGAAAATACACGAAGGAGTTTTGAAAGTGAAGAGTAGTTTTCAAAATAACTAAACGTAGATAAAGCGACAATAAATGAGGTTTGGACCTGCTTACGTTGTTCCTGCTCAAGATCGGGATGAAAATCGCCCAAATGAGAATTGTATAACCTGCGTGGTAGGGATACCACAAATCTACCATCATTATTGCGGAAAGTATTAGCGACAAAGTGACATTCGCATTCCGAGTCCTCAACGGAGGGAGCACAAGCAGCAACGTCCTCTAAATTCCAGAAGTCCTATAGTTGCGAGGCAATGGCATTATTATCCTCGCATGCAATGAATGACGAGACAGACTTTGTCATGTCGACATTAAAGGGCAAGTTACCCGCTAGAATGAATCCCAATTTTATCTCCTGTATTATGGGAAATTGTGGGCTGCGGATGATGTTAACAGGTTCAATTAATTATAAATAGTACTGGGCACCAAGTAATACGTCGATTTGCGAAGAAAAGTTCAGTTGCGGGTCAGCTAGGAATATGCCTTTCGGTATATTTAGGGATGAGATATCAAACGATTCCGCAGGAAGATTATTCGTGATACTGGGAAGCACAGCGCAATGTACGTTCAAACTAAAATTCTTATAACGAGAATGCAACCTTACCCTAGTACTGAAGTCAGCTTGAGATAAGGAATTGTTTATACCGGTGATGGGTAATTGAGATTTAGTTAGTTTTAGACCCATGCGACGTGCGAAACACATGGTGCAGAAGTTAGCTTGCGATCCTGAGTCCAATAAAGTCCTTACTGGGTGCTTCCTACCGGCATGGTCAGTTGTCCTGCAGACAGCGGTGGATAATAAAATAGGTTTGTTTGTTTCCAGTTTCAGTGAAAATTGATTGTTGCCTCTACCCGAGGGGTTATTGTCTGACATGTGGATCATTGTGTGGTGGCGTTTAACACATGTCCTACAAGCAAATTTGGAAGGACAGTGTGCGAGATCATTGCCTGTACGTATGCAATTTAAGCAGAGTTTATGTTTAATTAAAATATTTTTTCGTTCAAGGGGAGATATAGCCACGAATTGTGGGCATTCAGAGAGGCGGTGCCTACCTCGACACAGCTGACAAATGTTGTTGCTGATATGGGAATGGAAAGTTGACCTAGTAAGATCAACCGGTTTAATAGATTTGCGATAGGGAGTCTTATCGCTAACTTGTATTCTGCTTACTGAACTGGTCGCGGCACATACGTTTTGCATTAATTGCCTTCTACTGTTTAAAAATTTAATAAAATTATTGAAATTAGGAAATCGCTCGTCGGACAGGCTTTCCTTCCATAGCCTGCATGTCTGGTTATCGAGTTTTTGCGTTAAATATTGAACGAAAATGATTTCAAAGGTATTTACCGGTAAATTTAATAAATTTAAAGCATTTATATTCGCGGTGATCTCGTCAATGAATTTGGAAATGCCAACCATGTTGAATGGACCTCAGGCCCAAGACATTCCCTATATGATAGGCCGAGACAATTAATTTGCTGTCATACCTGGCTCTCAATAGATCAATGGCTACCGCATAATTGTCATGGGTTATTGGGGGAGATTTTATTAAATTTAAAGCTTCGTCTCTTAATGAAGAGTGTAAATAGTGTAATTTTGAATGCCCGTCAGGTCAGTTCTGACGTGTACTAGTTCCAAAAACATATTGTAATAATGCTGCCAATCAATAATTTTGCCTGAGAAGCAGGGCAATTTAATTGGCTCTAACTGTATAGGGGAGGTTTTAATTGGCGTAATTGGCCCAAGACATTCCCTATATGATAGGCCGAGAAAATTAATTTGCTGTCATACCTGGCTCTCAATAGATCAATGGCTACCGCATAATTGTCATGGGTTATTGGGAGAGATTTTATTAAATTTAAAGCTTCGTCTCTTAATGAAGAGTGTAAATAGTGTAATTTTGAATGCCCGTCAGGTCAGTTCTGACGTGTACTAGTTCCAAAAACATATTGTAATAATGCTGCCAATCAATAATGTTGCCTGAGAAGCAGGGCAATTTAATTGGCTCTAACTGTATAGGGGAGGTTTTAATTGGCGTAACTTCAGCTTGAACAGTGGTTTTTCGTTCACCTCCTCTACTTGCTCTAATAAATGTTGTAGCTTGCACTCAATATTACAGAGATCATCCTCTGTTTGAACCCTGTCACTTACTGATGTGAAATGGGAATCATCAGCCTCAATTTGAGTCTGAATGTCATCATACTTCGCGGACAATTCCATCAAATGGGGGAGTTTAATTTATAAGGCATGGTGATCGCTTATGTCCGGATCGAAATTGTCAGCGAAGGTATTTACACGGGATATAGAAGCCTTAATTGTGCCCCGTTTTCTAATTAACGCTTTCACATCAGCCATGACCGAAATGCAAAATGTGATTCGAAAACGATAGCTAAATATAGAGCAGGTGAACAATTGTTGTAATTTGAATAATTTACTAAATCCTCATATGATGCGGGAGCCAGTGATCGGTATGCAACTTAATCTATTACTTATTATAATAGGTACTTACTTTCTTTAAAAAATAGTTATGGAAGTTATTGAAAATATGAATCATTCAAAGTGACAATATACATATAGCCTTATCACATCACATAAGTTTCTGAATGTATTATAATACAGCTGCGTAAATGAAAATTTCGGTAAAAATACAAGTTTATGGCCACTGGACACTAATTTCTGTTTATGTAAAAATTATTAATGATTTTATATTAAATGTTATTAAATCTGTGCTAAAATATTACTCACTTTGCTGTACATAAAAATTATAAATGTAAAATTATGAGAAATGCAAGTTCATAGTCACGTGGATTGTGAATCCCGGCGTGTTCAAGATGGCTCCGATCCTGTTGCTTCCTTGATGATCCTGTTCGGCAGGCCTTAGATGGTGGCGCAACTCTTGTTTCTGCTGGTCGGGTGACGCTAGAAGCTGTAGCTCTCCGTTTAATTTTGAGGTTCTAGAATTTCGCTGCTGTGCGACAAATGAGGATGACTTGTAGTGTCTTGCTGTCTCAGATATAATGCTCTGCAGAATCTTGCAATGTCACGTATGAAGTTTTTTTGGGAACAATGAAGGCATGCAACGGTCAGTAATCTAACGTTTGAAAGTATTCGGGCTTGAACCAAACGTTGTTTGGGCCCATTAAAATGAAATATATCTGAAAATCTTGGTCCGAATCACGAGTCGGATCCGGCCTTGGTGGACCAAAACGTTGCGTCTTAGACGCTTTCGAAGTAATCTTAAGTTAGTCTTAGAACGCTAGTTGTTGAGTTAGCTGGTGAGAAATGAAATAACGAAGTGGACTGTATATGTTTTTAGAATTAATTATTTATTGAGAATTTGTCATAAGATAGTTGCTGGCGTGTGCAGTTTAGCGCGACATAAATGCCTGAGAAATGAGAAAGAATTAAATATTGAAAGCCATAATCGTGCGTAGAGGCCGAGAACGCCTAAATAATTATCGCATGATGATCATGCTATAATTTAGAAATATTGAAAAATAATGTAGCCGCGGCTGGCGAACTGAGGCGAGTTGCCCGTCCGGAGTCTTGCAAATAACTAAACTAAACTTGACTGCTGCTAGCCTGATTCAAGCCGGCAGCAGATTAGCGGGGGATAAAAATTACGTCACTGCACGCAACTGCAATGCGGATTTTATAGTGAAAAGTTCAAATAAGTACAAAGTTTAGCCAATACGCGACGACGAACACGTCATTCTATGGCATTGGTCTGATTGCCACACGTATTCTGTAACTTGTGAATTTCATTAAATAAATATATTTAAAAATTGCCATTAATTCGTGTCTGAACTAGAGTTCACTACCACAAGTAAAATACATACAAACACAGAGAACTCGCTTTCTTCATACAAACCAAATATGGGCCTGAGACTACACAATCTCTTTGAATACTGCGCAAACACACACACACACACACACAGCGTAAAATTGGCAGGTGTTCAAAACGTCAGGTTACAAACCAGTAAAAGGTTCCGTTGCCTGTACATTTCTGCTTACAGTGATACTATTTAGATTACTTCTAATAGTTTCTTTATATATTAATATTAAAAAATATTAGCACGGGTAAGTATGAAAGTATACTTATGTATCGATCGCTGCTATTAATATATATAAAAGTACTTTTATAGGGAATAATAAGCACTTTCCTTATTGAGATATAATGCAATAGGGCAATTGGAATTTAACTATCGGTTACTAAACAAAATCTTGAGACTTATAATTTTAAAGAAACAAAAAAAATATATATACTGGGTATACAATAGTTGCAAAACATTTTGTTAATTTTTATTTCAACGAAATAAATATATGAAACATATATATATATATATATATATATACTACATTTAATATTTATAAATAAATTTACTTCAAGATATACCTTTTTTTCCTTATTAGGAACATGTTTCGAAAGCTCCCGTGCTCTCATCATCAGCCTTCGCGATCTTGCGTCTCGCGAAATATTTGTGTGTTGGCTGGATGCTGTTAAGTTTGTTTGTTGGTCTCTGGTATTTTAAAGATGTATTATTGTGTGTGATTGTGGTGTATGTATTTGTATTTTGTGTATTTTCGATGTTGAGTGCTTTGAATATTGTGTCATATTTTGTATTGATTTGTATTTGTTCAGGTATTAGTTTGTTTTGTGTTTTATGTTTGTATATTTGTAAATTTTCCCAAATGTTCATTATGGGGCCTTTGTGTGGTATATGTTTTATTAGTGTCACATTGGTTATGTCTGGGAATTCATATCCTGTGTTTATTGCATGTCTGGCTAAATTGGATTTATATATTTCTGGTTTCTTGTATGCGTTTAGGTGTTCAAAATAACGATTTTTCAGCTGTTTTTTGTTTGTCCTATGTAACATTTATTGCAATCTTGGCATTCAATTTTGTATATACCGTTAGTTGTTGTATTATCTTTGTTGTATGGGCTATTTAGTTTTTGTAAATTATTTTTAGTAGTTTTGTATGCTAATTTTATATCTGTGTTTTTAAATAGTTTTGTTAGTTTTGTCATTTTATTATTTATGTATGCGAATGTGGCCCATTTGTTGTTGTTGTTATTATTTATGTGTTGTTCATTTTGATTAATTCTTAATTGTTCAGTTCTTATTTTATATTTGATTTTATTTTCTCCTTTTTGTACAGTATTTTTTTTGTATCCATTTTCATAACCAATTTGGTATATTATATTTCTTTCTTTGTCAGTTTCTTGTTTGTTTAGGGGAATTTTGTACATTCTGTTAAATAGCGAATAGAATGCTGCCAGTTTATGTTGTGGTGGGTTGTCAGAATGGTTAGGTATAATGATGTTAGTAGAAGTAGGTTTTCTATATATTGCATATTGTATGTGGTTATTGTATCTTGTGATGGTTATGTCTAAAAAGTTGATTTTGTTATGTTTTTCTTTTTCTTCTGTGAATTGTATTTTAGGATGTATGTTATTGATTTGTTTCAGTATGTTCTCTGCATTTGTGTTTTTGTTATTTGATACATATAGCCCATCATCTACATATCTTATCCATATGCCATTTGGATCATATGTTTTTATAATATTTTGTATTTTGGTGTCTATGTGTTGTAGGAATATTTCTGCTATTATGCTTGTTAATGGTGATCCCATTGCTAAACGTTCTTGCTGTTAATAAATTTTGTTATTAAATTCAAAGTAATTTTGTTTTAGTATTAGTTGGAGGCTATTTTTTATTTCGGTTTTTATATTGTTTGTTTTCATTTTGTTCTTTAAGTTTGTTTAATATTACGTCTATTGTTTCTTCTACTGGGATGTTGGTGTATATGTATATATTGCAATATATGTATTGCAACGATACAAATTAAAACTGCATAGATAGGTTACATAGAGATTATTCAACCAAGTCTATATCTGGAGGTAGGAAAATTGCATTAAATTAAAAAATTAAAATTTACTATTGTCTTATTACTTTATAATGTAAAATTGTTTATTAAATAAAAAAATTGTCTTTCAATAAATATGTCTTTTGGTTTGTTTTACATATAAGTTACTTGTTAGTTGAATTCCACAGTTTGCGTAGATTCCCTGCGCTCTGCACGCTGCTCGCCTGCACCGCTCCGACTCTGCACGTCGACCGACCGAAGATGACTAACGCTGAAATATTTACGTTGACAATTCACGTCTTTGCACACACGCACACTGCGATATGATACTGTTATTGTTTATAATGGGAATAATCTTAATCTCAGGGATTTCAAACTGGGTAAAATAGATAGTGTATTGAGCTTACACAAATCCGGCTTCTTGAAGTGTTCTCGCGTTAACTCAAAATATCACGGCAGATATTTTGCCCCTGTCGGAAAATTTTCCACTGTATGCAAAAAACCACGAGAGTATGCTGATCTATATAAATTTTTCTCAGTTATATAACGGCAATGGTTACGAAGAACTCGAACTCTGAACCAACTTCTAAGTCTTAAGGAAAACGACCTGTCTTGTCACGAAAAACTCGTGACAGCGAGTACGTGTTTCTATGGCAAGTCCTCGGGAGAAACTGGGGCAGCCGTACGCTGTAAGCGTCTGACTCAAATAATTTTTAGACCTGCTGATTGGTTGGAAATCTAGCAACCTTATAGATAAGAATACAGATCGACTAAAAACACGCTTAAACTCTGTCCGATTCTGCAAAGGCCTTGACTTAATCTACACATTTTATTACTTTTTCGGAGTTAACAAAAATAAAAGAAGACTGACTTCATTAAAAAAACTATATAGAAATTATAGTTGTGGAGAACTGAGTATATGGAAAATGTAGCTTATAACCATGAGAACACACTGTCCAAGTTACAGAACGAAATGTTAATTTTCATCGAAGTTATTAAACAAAATGTAAATCACACGCGTACCCGCGCACTTACACACAAATATTTCACATGACATAAAAGAGAATAAAATTATGAACATTTTGAGATAACATAATTTTTTAAACCTAGCTTGGTTCAAAGCGTATGACTACTTTACAAGGAAAGAACAAAATCAATTTAAAACATGTCTATGGCCGTCAGAAAATGTGTTATAGCCTTAGTATTCCACTTATAAGAACGTAGATCCTGTGTATTGTTGCAGGATCATCCCCTCCACGTATAAAAAAATTTGTTTACATCTATACAATTTTTGAAACATAAACAAATAATACATCACTTCCAAAAATATAAACAAGAAACAAAATCAAATAAATAAATACTCTTCCTAAAAGTAAATTACTTCAATTCCGTTTGACAGTTCAATTTTGACAGAACGAAAATATAAAGAATTCCACGTGGTCAGATTCTGAATACTATGCCTTCACAAGATAATCCATAATAACATTTGATGACGTCATGTCTCCTTATCTTAGACAGATTCCAAACATTTCTCCACATATTCCGACATTGCACCTCAGGAAATGTAAACTAGGAAAATTAAACTATTTTTAAATAGACAAATTTCTAGCCAAAAAGGTACGAACCAAGGAAAAAATGTGCTCAGAAATGATAAATTTTTTATGGTGCAGAAAAAAGTGAAACACTATTGGAGCTGATTGCTGAGGAAGGAAAAGTTCCAAATCTTTGGCTGATTTTGTAAAATTAGTCAGCTTAAAATCGGGAAACATTCACATAGCATGTAACAACTGCACAGAAGTATCCTGTTACCAACAATAACTCTTTTGTTTGAAACTAATTGTTGGTCAACCTGGCTACTCTTTAATCTCCTGACCAGTTCATACAAAACAACCGATCTCTATAGAATCATTAATCAATAACAATCAGCTAATATTCTTCCCTGTTTACGGTGATTTCTGGTAGTTTTTATCAAAATATATAATACTTCAATTAAGAAAACATGGAGATTTTTCGTAATTTACATTTCAGTATTATAATTTATTTTAGTTTAGTTTACGTGCTTTTCCGTATGATATTTATTGAAATTTTATTAAATTGCTACATGTAATATTTATCCTGTGTAATAATCTATATTCAGTCTACGTTCTTCCCTTACGGTCCCTTACTATGCTATAAAATTATTGTTTACAAAGGTTTATTACATTATACTTATCTTCTACTGTGAGTAGTTGAAATGTCACAGCATGAAACATAAGGTAGCAAATATTCAGGTAATTTGTTTGTACCGTACATTTTATTTGGAATGCTTTTACTTAATTTTAAACAAATTACAGGCATCAATATTCTTATGAATCCAATTATGTAAAACTCTATTAACTCCTATTCCTACAATGTCACTACTTCTATTTTGCATTCATTTATAACGCATTTTTCATCAGGCTTTCATTCAATTATAATAGATAAAATGCATGTTGGTTCTTGGTATCCAAGTCACGTAGGAATAGTAGATTATATAAATAAATCACCTTGTATCCGTCGTGTGACTTCGTTGTACGTCGATTAAAATGACGCGTTTCGGAACATATCCTCCATCATCAGAATAAATCAGTCTATTGAGGTCGTTAACAGTTAAAATCACATGTTACACATAATATAACTGACTCGCTTTCTAAATGGTGCACACCACAGCGAAGCCGATCGGACATTGAATTATTATCTGAGTGATTACCCCTAAGCAGGTTCAATGCTGTATCATATAGCGGGTTGGATTTAAAATTTAAATGGTCATTCAATATGAAGTCTAGGCTTTTTATGTTATTATATGCTTTGTATATTTCGAACCCTTCTATTGCGTCCATGTAACGGCCTTTGTTGCACTCATGTATGGGTATCAAATTAGATTTGAAATAGGTATAATTATGATTGTGTAAGATTAAGTGGCGGGCAAAGTTGGACTTGATATTATTTAACAGAGTGAGATTATATAGGTGACGTTTTGCTGTATGCTCTTTAAATCGTTTGAGGAAACCTCTCCCCGTTTGACCAATGTAAAAACTGTTGCAGTCGTTACGTGAAAATTTATATATGCCGGATTTCGTTTCTAAAGGTATGGGTTTTCTGTGACGTAGAATTTTTAATAGACTATTGTTTGTTTTGAAGGTAGCGGTAATATTCAATTTATTAAATGTGGAGGTTAGAATCTTTGGCATTATATTTGTGTATGTGGTAGAAATAAATGTTGTTTTTGTATCCTTATCTACTGGGGGCTTGGATTTTTGAATTTTATGTTTCTTGAAGAGATTATCAATTAACGTGTTTTTGTAACCATTAGCTAAGGCTATTTTTGTTTAATTGTATTCAACTCCTCACGTTAATCATCATCACTGAGAGGCACTGCCAACAATCTGCGGATAAAGTAATTGTAAGCTGCCAACTTTTGCGAAAAGGGATGTTAAGAGTCAGCATGTATTGTCACATCAGTGGTGGTCGGTTTTCTATAAATATTAAATTTCAACCTATCTATATGTTTAATGACAGACAAATCTAAAATATAGATTTTATTATCCACTTCGGTTTCCAGCGTGAATTGAATATTTTATATTGATACTATTCATATAATGTTTTAGGTTTTCGATCTGTCGTACAGTACCATTGAAAATTAGAAAGGTATCGTCTACATAACGTGCATAAAATATTATATCATTTTTGTATTTGTTATGTGAGAGCAAATGAGAGTTTTCATAAAAATTCAAGTAAACGTCGGCCAATAGAAAAGAGAGAGGTGAACCCATGGCCAATCCATCATCCTGAATGAAAAATTGGTTATTGAAAGCAAAGAAAATTACTATACAAAGCATATAATAACATAAACAGCCGAGACTTCAAATTGAATGACCATTTAAATTTTAAATCCAACCCGCTATACGATACAGCATTGAACCTGCTTAGGCGTAATCACTCAGATAATAATTCAGTGTCCGATCGGCTTCGCTGTGGTGCGCACCATTTAGAAAGCGAGTGAGTTATATTTTGTGTAACATGTGATTTTAACTGTTAACGACCTCAATAGAGTGATTTATTCTGATGATGGAGCATATGTTCCGAAACGCGTCATTTTAATCGACGTACAACGAAGTCACACGACGGATACAAGGTGATTTACTTATATAATCTACTATAATAGATACGTAGAAGGATAAAGTGTTCATTTTCTTTAATTCGTTGTTTGCAGATATTTTATTTGCGGTCAGTAAAATTTTATAATTATTTATTAAAACGCTCTATTCACATTGTCTTTTTGCATCGTATTTTTCCTTTAAATAAATTATTACATTTTCAGTAATTTTAATTAACTAAAATAGTAATCATACTTTATTTGTATACTTCTTCTGGTTTACCGCAAGTTTTTAAAGAAAATTGTTTTCTACCCTATATCACGCTTACTTTCTTTTAGCAATTTATCTGTGTTTGCATTAAAATGACTAGTCAGTTAAACAATTTAAACCAATTAGTATCTAAGTTTATACTATGAAGCATTCAATTAACAAGAAAGCTGTAAATATTGTTATAAACTAAAGTTTTCTAGAGAATATAATGAATAATCTAATAGAGAAAAGTCCATTAATAAAAAAACGTATAATACTCTTTGGGAATTTGTAATATTTGACCATTAAATGTACAGAACACTGTTTGTTAGAGTCTTATATTTTACTCTGTTTGTTCTTTTGCAAATACATTCATTGAATTTTATACAGCGGGTCATTAAATACGATAAAAATGTTAACTTCATTCATCACGATAATGACTGGAGGAAATAACTTTCATTAATAATGGATGAAGCACCCATGCTGCATTTAATGAGTGCCTTATGATGTTTATTAATGGTACTATTCTTATTAATTTATAAGTGTTGTCTTTCAACTAAAAATGACTGATCCTTCAATACGACGCAATATTTATTTAATTGACTGTATTCTTTACATACCAATGAATTTTTAATGGTTATATGTTACAAAAAGATTAGAATTTGAGAATTCATATATATATATATATATATATATATATATATATTATGCACGCGCGTGTGTGTGCGTAGGCGTGTGTGTTGCAAATGTTTGCACGAAGTTATAGAGCTGTTTACAATGTGCGTGTTACTTGTTTGGCTAGTAATTAATATAATATTTTAAACAAGTGTCCGGCTTTACTTATACCATATTTTTTGTTACCAATATGAGGCAACACTAGCAAATATGTCTGGTAACAAGAATATAAATATTTTATCAGTCACTGTATATTTTCTAATGCAAATTCTAAGTGAATTAGGTAATCTGTTCTGTTTTGGTGGATATGGGACAGGTTAATTTATATAAGCATGTTTAACTACCTAACTACCTATGCAAACAACAGTAATACTTATTTATCTTTAACTCTACCTGTGTAATTAACAACTGTCTCTATATTAACAATAGACCAAGCGCTAATAGCCTGTCAAATTTTGCATCATATGAGACCGGACGTAAAAGCCTTTGGTGATTATTTTGTTTTTACTCTTAAATATTCACTAGAATGTAATAAAAGAAAAAATTGTTAGTAATAGCTGGTACGAAATACAATATAAGTTAATTAATTATAAGTTTTTTATAAAACATAACTAAGTAAAGGATTACATAAAATCTTTATGAAATCGATTAGAATGTACCTGAATTATATTTCCTACCTGACACATTTTCCCTTAGTACTCAAAGGTTCAGTGCGTTAGTCGAATATCACAGAATCAGCAAGTTAACAAAAAGTGTACAACTAACTTATATTTAAACTAGGATTAAATTCTGCTCTAATACTATTAAAACACTAAGGAAACATGTATAAATTTAGAGCGGAGATTTGTTGTCACACAAAGGTCTGGTACATTGTTGAATAAACCGAATTACTATAGTGATTTTTCTCTTTACTATTTTAATTACTGTCGTATAATGGTGAGCTGTTTGACTGGAAAACAGCCTGAAAGAAATAAACAGCATTTATAGAGACATTACTTTCATTATTTGTTTCCACAGAGATTATACATAGTATAATCGTCGTGTAGGAGAGCGTATTTCTACATAAAATTGGTCTTATATTTATCTTATATGGCTTTTACATGTATCTTATAGGGCTCTTATGGATCGCCACAAGAAACAATTTACAGCTCAATGAACTCCAAAAGTAATGAAAGATACTACGTTACATGAATGTGGGTTGTCAAGTCTCTATTATTACTGTAACATTACAATACTACTCACGCACTTAAAAGTAGACTCTCCCCCCTCTTCATACTACAGTATAAACGAATATGATTCAAGTCTATCTGAACCAACCACATCTTACTCACGACATAAATGAAATTCTTTTCTATATTGTACCGTATACCACTTTTCACATCAATATGGAAATAGACATTTATTTGAATTAGCTTTCGTTAAGTTAGTTCTTCAGTATCTGAAAAAATTACATGGCTACAAAACCTTTTGCTATTTTCAGTATATATTGTTAACGACAATTTAGTGTAAGTAACTTAACTATCAAAGTAAAAAGGAGTCTGAATACTGTCTATCTGTACTAGTGCCAGTATAGTCAACTATATCGCCATTTACCATATAATAAACTACATGGTTGGATTGTAAGTTACTTAATACAGCAGGCAAGGTATACTGTAATAGCTGTATTCATTTAACATTCAATCTAGAAAACATTACGGATATATGAGAATAGTATCTGTGCATTCGATACTTTAATGAAAATCGTCAATAAACGTCCTGTAACTTTCCTGTAACTTTTCTTGTATATGTATTTGTTTTAGTTCAAAATATCACTATTTGGGTGCATATAGAAAGCTACATGTTCGTGTTGTACATCAATGTTTGCATGTGTTGATTGCAGAAAAATTGTCAAGCATTAAAATCTGTAATGTCAGTCTAATATGGCGTGACAGTCACGACATTAGATTAACTTATCTTATGAAAATATATTTTATGTAAATTATAATGGTGTTGTTTCCATAAAGCGTAATCCCAGACAGACGCACGACAACGAGGTCAGAGTCAACTGACGGCTTCAATTAGTCTTTGCTAAGCTGCTACTGTTTTTCTCATTCAGTTCAAGATACGTGATACGATCATTTTTTCCTTACTAAGCAAACCTATTTTCCGTTTACACGTTTCTTACTTTTTTCATTATTATAAAGGAAATACACCAGAAAATTTATTTATTGTTTAAATGTTATTATAAACACGATTGCAATAAAGCTTGAGTCCTATTTCCTTCTATTGAATATTCGAAGTTCTTTTTCTAACATCTGTTACAACGTTCTCTAAAGCCTCATATTCCATCTTGAAGCCAAGCGGTGCTCGGGCACCTCCGATGATCTAAAGTATATGATGAGATGAAATGGTTCTATGCTAGTGGGTATTGTGTTCTGAGGTGGTAGCTCTCAATTTGGTTTTGAACTTGGGCTGAATTCCGAAGGCGCCCGGTTTGTCTATCCGGCGTACAAGTGAGAGGGAATAACGTTCTTTGGCACTTTATAGCGGCTCGATGTCATTTCTGTGTAGTGAGTATCGTGTTGTTTACGTTAGAAAGCTTCAGGCTTGTTGACAGTGATATCTGTTGATTTATTGGGTAATAGCCTGCAGCTGAGTTGTCGTTGGTGCTAGGTTGTTTTCCTATTGGAACGTTTCACTCCGTGCGTCGTATGTGTTCTCTTCCGACTTAGTCCTGCTTCAATAAACCCCAGCACGTAGACGACGTGTTTGTTATGTGGCCACCAGTTACACATTTTCTTAGATCATATCAATAGGAAAACCAAACTTATAATTTACTATCTAGACAGAAGGAACAAGTTTCCTTCTGTTTATCCGACCCCTATTAGCCAGTCAGGTTGTAATATTAGAAGTGTGGTGTAACTTATTACAGCCGGTTTTTAAATAGCAATAGTTTTTTATATAGAACGTTATGTTCAAAAAGTTTATATTACCATATATCTTCTATATTCAGTATTCTTTTCACTTTGAAATCACAATATGTAGGACACAGATAATGTTAACAATTAAACATTTTGCAATTTTTAACGTTTGTATGATACTATTTACGTATCTTTATGTTAACAAAAGATATTTAAATTTATGGCACAGGAGAATATTAAGTTTGCAGTTTATTGACTAGAAAAAAAATATTTAGCGACTTGACATAGACTTTCATGTAAAAATTAGACTAATCAATCTAATAAATTTTCTCTATTATTGTTTAAAGAACAAAACAATATTAGGCTTATCTGGATGCATTGCAGTTACCTGGAAGTTTTAAACTACTAAAAGTACTGGAAGTTTTCCTAGCGTTATACTAAAAGGCATAACTGGTAACCAAAAGGCATAATTAGTAGTTATTTACAGTGTTTTACATTGTGATTATGTAACATGGGATACGCTCATTTACGCAATTAATTCATGTTTTCTGCCTAGTAATTCTCTTTATGTTTATCACAAACGGCCAACTAGAGTCTGCCAAAAGTGTTTGAATAACCACGTTTAAGATAAAAAAATTACAGGAAAAAAAGTGAATGATATATGATTAAAAATACTAAACACTAAGTCTTTGTTTATACCAATATAGAATTGCATTCTTCACAGAAAATTGTCCAGACTTGAGCTTTTGCATGACCTGGCTATAAATACCAGGTTGCGCTAATAAAGTTCCTTCTTCGATATTCAACCGTTGCCGTAGGAGGCTGTCAGTCAACTACGTGATCGTAAATCTACAGTAAGCGTTACCTGACGACTTGTGATGCAGAACAGAGGTTCGATGGACACACCTACAACCCATGATGTGAGCAGGCCAACAACAACTAAGAAAGACAAGCAGTGGAAGCCTGGAAGAGGACCAGAGGACGCGAGGACATGAAAGACTGGACCAAGGACGGGAAAAGGATCCAAGGACACGAAGGACGGGACCCGAGGACCAGATGATGACACACTGAAGTTGCCACATAAAACGAGGTGATAACAAACCATAATAATTAATAAACAATTGAAAGACAATATTGAAACTAGAATGAAAGCCATTCCAACTGTTGTTAACAAAATTTAAATTGTACATATATGTAAAGTCTTATTGTAATTTAGAATAATGTCTCATGTTGAGACAGTAATATTGGAATAACGTAAATGCTATGATAGACCAATGCTTGATTTTTAAAGTGAAGTAAATTAGTATAACTAGTAGAGTCTTTAATTGCTAAAACAATAATGCATATGCTATAAATTTAAAAGAGAATTAAAGCCAAGTAAAAAATAAAAGAAATAATTGAAACAAAAGTAAATTCATTGTGAATTGATAAGCAATTGCAAAAGATGGCTACACTAAATGAGTAAGCCGAGAGCAGAAATAGATAATTAAGAGTGTATGATAAGATTTGTGTATAAACTGTTTAGACATATCTTGTTCCCATAAATCCCATGCATAATATCGCACAAGCGAGGAATAATGAATATTTCTTTTGTATTACTGAAATAAGTAAAGAGGTTGATAATTAAATAATATAAAAATTTAAAAACTTTATAACATTGACTTGTATTACAATTACACCCAAACCAAACAAGTAAATTTGTTATGTTATATAACGTATCGCTCCAAAAGATTAGAGCTTCCCAAGTAAATAAATTTGGGGTAGTTACGTTACATAATTTGGCGCTCCAAAAGCGTGGGGCTACCAAAATTAAATTACATTGAATTTGTGTTGTTACATAACTTGTCGCCCTGAACGTGGGGCCAGACACGACCATTTAACTATTTAAATTTCTTATAGCTAAATGTACGCTCAATAAATACAAGTGTGGTAAACATATAATATGTATAACAGTTAAGATTCATACGAAATTATCTTGTATATTTTATTTTGTTGTGTAGTACAACACAACTGGCGCTCAACGAAATAATATCATTTTAAAGGTGTAATTGTAATACTAATAATAATAATAATTAATAATAATAAATAAATAAATAAAATTAGTAATTCGGTTCCATAAGAATAATATTCCAAAACATAAAAAAAAATTCAACATGGCGGAAACAGGAGGGTTGAATCTAGAAGCATTAAACAATTCGATACTGGCTATGATGGACGAATTAGTTATAAAACAAGCATACAAATTTAAAGAAGATTTGAAAGAAGAGAATGCCAAACAAATAAAAAAATAAATGATAAACTAAATAAGCAAACAGAAAAACTGAAAGAGGAATTGAATCAAAACATAATTAAGCAGACAGAAAGTTTAAATGAGCTAAGACAAGACTATGTCCTGCTGAAGGACGAATCAAATAAAAATATAAATAAGCAAACAGAGGATTTAAAAGGAGATTTAAATAATACACTAAGCGAAGTAAAACAAAGTATAGCTGATAGTAAAAAACTGTTAGTACAATAAATTACACAAATACGCGCATAGCGGCAGTAGAAACTACAATTGAAACAGAACAATAATAAACAAACAATTGTAATTGAGAATAAGAAAGAACAGACGTTCATAATTACTGATGATAATTCAAATGCAATAAATAACACTAGGGAAGAATGCAAAATACAAATTAAACAATCATACCGTGTTGACGAAAATATCCAAATTGTTAGTTACACACAAAGTATTAAAAAACGTAAGAAAATAACACAATTAAAACGCATCATTTGCGACGAGAATAGGCACAGTAAGTATCGAGCGAACGTTAATTATAATGACAATAATCTCATTACAATTATAAACCATACAGTGAGTATTAGGCGACGCACGAGAGCAGGTCACACACAGACTAATAAGGAAAGCTTTCGTTACGAGAGAAAGAGGGGTGATTCCGTTTGGACAAGAGGGAGAATGAAGTTCTCACCCTATAAACAGGTTGATCACACTGTAAGTACGAACAACCACGAGAGAGTAATTGAACGTGCAGAGAAGAGAGAGAGGAAGAGAGAAGTCGTTTCGTCTCATCGAAGAAAAAATGTTTAACATCAGGTGATCGCACAATCACAGCTATACAATGGAATGTTAACAAGAGGGTGCGAGACAGTGGTCAATACACGGCGGAAGTACAATGCATATTTCCTGTCTACACAATGCATTGAATAGCGTAGAGGAGGGTGTAAATCAAACCGTACTCAACGCCCTAATGTAAATAATTATTTTAAACGAAAATTATCCCGGTCGATGCCCTCGGTCCAGGTTTCTAGCGATCCGTCGTCCGTGATCCACGTTCCAGCCACCGCCTCCAGGAACTACCTCGCTCTATGTGACCGTTTCAGCCCCCACGATCAGCAAACGAAGCTCAGGGACGGTAGTAGACGATCTCTTACTCCGTAGTTGTTCCCTGCCGATTCTCACTGCTTCCTCGACTCCACGGGCCCCAAGGACTGCCTGGAATTGATGTTGAACAGGACGCTGACTACACTGCGACTGCTCTCCCTGTGTGCTGTATGAAGACTGTTCTCGCTGAGCGCTACATGAAGACTACATCACGACTCACTCCTGACTGCTTTTATAATCTCGTACAATGAATGCTGCAGCACTGTGGAATGACGTCACAGATTATCTGCGCACAGGTGTATTCCCTAAACATCCTATATTAAACTAAGGAACAATCTGGACTCGCCACGTGTTCATTGACTTCCGACGTCTCGATTTTTCTAGAGCACGTTTAACTACATATGAATCAATTTCCTTAACCTTCTATTTAATACGCGCACAACACAACACTTCGCTCATATATTAAACTATATCTTCATAGTCTTTATAATGTCTTATTACTCATTTATACAATTATTCTTAATTCTTAGCAATATTCTTACATTCAAACATACCCCAATTGTCCTGGACATTCGTTACCACTGGTCATAATTATGATCTATACATTCACATATAGTGTGAATGCCTGTCACATTGCAATATGTATATGTATATATATATATATATATATCTGTGTGTGTGTGTGTGTGTGTGTGCGTGCGCGCGCGTGTGTTCGCTGTATTTTGTAATTTATATACAACTAACGTATGTGTGTGTATTCAATATATACACACATAGTTTCTTTACTCAATGTTAAGAAACGGTTTTATATTTAATACGTCTATTGAGAACAAAATAATCACTACAATAATTGAAGCTATTGCTATCTCTCTACTCTTACTCGTTTGGAATCTGTATTGTACCTCCAACTATCTATTAAAAGGAAATGTGTATTTTTAATTTTAGTAATATTTTTGCTACTGTGTACTAGGCTTAAAGTAGGAGAGACAGGTGTTGTTTTTAAATTTCGTATATTTAAATCATTAAATAATCTATGTATTTCCACTTAATTGACATTACCACGTTTTCTAGTCTCTTGACTAGCACTAGCAATAGATTTCATTAGCCAAAACAAATGATCCTTAGTCGATGAAGCCTAGCGATTTTATATTTATCATCATCATAATCATCACCTTCAGCAAAGATTAAACCCCAAATGATTAGTTCCGGTCCCAATGAGAAAGACTAAAGCTTCTTCGGACACTCCATACCTCTTCGTACTTTCGGCCTGTAATTCCATAGTTCATTGAGAATGCGGAAGTTAACCATTCGGTTAAGATGTTCCAACCATTCTAACCAACATTAGTCAATTTTGTCAAGTATACTCAATATACAAAGCGGCTTTCTTTCTAGGTCTTAGTCAGAAGATTTCTCCACAAGTTGTTACATGGGTCTCTGTATCATCGTTTTAATTCTCAACACGATAGGCTTTTATTGTTAATACTTTCTTGAGAATTACAAAAAATTATCAATTTATAATGTTCAGTTTATTATTCAGCTCCTCCCGTACATCGACATTTCTTTTGCGATTTTAAATAATATATCCTGCCACGTGCCTGAAACATTTCATTTCGGCCGCTTGAATACTACTGGCCTGGGATTTTGTTAACGTCTAATTTCCAAATCCATAGAGAAGTGTAGGGTGGGCCATCAGCATGTTTGATCTTGGAGTTCTCCTGTTTGTCCTACGCATAGTTGATCTTGTGCAGCTTCTTCACCACATCATTCTTTGTAATGTAAGATACATTACAGTCCAGATATTCAATATTACTGGCCCTGCTCCAGAACTGCTCGTATTGGGTCAACTCCATGAAACGCCATCACCTTGGCTTTTCATGTAGAGATCTGTAATCCGAAATACTCCTAGATTTGACTAGTATTATTAACAGATATCAGATATAGTATTTGTTGTATGCATTTACATTACTAATATTGACTCTCTAATTGGATTTTTATTTTATCACATTACTAACATTTTACATTGAACCTGCTGTTATTTACAATGAAGTAATAATATCTCGACGGTTTCGCAGATCGTTCTGTTTAAACTGTAAAGACTGTGTAACTGAATACGGAGAAATGGTTAACTTATCGTTAATAATAACGTCAACACTATGAAATGAAAATTAATAGGTATCGCAAAGAAAACTGTGCTCAGAATACACTCCTCCCTCCAAACTCAAATTCATTTAAGCATATAAACACAATAGAAATGTACCATTCCAATTAGAATATAAAACTTTCAGTTTAGATACAATAGGTTTCATAAATTAAAGAAAATATTACTTAGGTGTTTCTGGATTAAAAAATTGTCAGTTATATTCTGGGGCCAGATTATTTTTATCAATATTCTTGTAACTTGCACCCTCAGCCTCCTTGTTTTGTAATTTTCTGAAGCCAGAACACCTTTAATACTTTGTACAATCAAGAAGCCTACCGAGAGTAGTACGCTTAGCAACAGATTTTAGGCAACATCAGCTAACGTCATTATCACCAAAGACAGTCAACGTAAGGCAATTTACAATCACATGTTTGCCTTCCTAAAACTTCCTGTAAAGCTTTTACTTACACTTCAATTATAAACTTTACAAATTTGGTAATCAACGTACGACTTAACAAGACCGGATTAAAAAACCTGAAAAAATTCAAGCTACTTTAGATAAATTTAGTCTATCCCTTATTAGTAGTTTTGAAAATAAATTTTGAGAATTAAGTAAAACAGTATAATAGTGATTAAAAATTGTCTTAAGTTTTATACTTCTCTTTTAACAGGAAAGACTGTTTCTTTTGTTGGGATTCATATACTTTAGATTTGGATTCTCAAGCACTTTTGCTGATGATTACTAGAAAACCCGCTTTCCGTTCTAGATTGTAGTTGGAAGATTGCTTCCACAAGTTGTACATTCGTCTTTTATCATCGTTTTAATCTCAATACATTAGGTTTCGATTCTCAATACTTTCTTGAGAATTACCAAAAATTATCATTTTCCAACATTGCAAAAGTATTATTCAATATATATCGTCCTTCAATATATCTTTCTCGCTCCTTACTATAAAATTACCATGAAGTACTTAGTAGCAAAAAAAAATTGTTCTATAATAAATCACTTATTTAAACAATGCAAATTGAAGTTTTTTAATGCTTTACATTTATCAGTTGGCAACAGCATTTAAACACGTAACCTTCTTCAGCTATTACGGGAGAGCATGTTTTCAACTTTAGTGTGAATGTTTATCTTTTGTGGAGTGAACGTGGAAAATGGTATGGAGTGGTTTCCTCTCCTCTAAGTGAGCGTTCCAGTGGTTCTCATTACAAACGTTAATTAATTCATTTCTAGCCATTGGAGCTTATGACTTGTTGATATCTTCTGAACGTATCGATGGATGGACGTTTCTTAATACTAGTTGCAAGCTTATTCAAAATTTCAGTCTGTAGGTGTGGAACTGAGTTATTTTTAGTTGAAAATTTATATATGTTATTCAATTTATTGTACGTTTTACATATCATGGAACGAATTTATATCAGGTCGACAGCCACAGTTTTATACAAATATTTTTATGTTAATTTTTATTTTTGTTTGTGTTTCTACAAAGGAATACTGTTATCCTCTTAGGTAACCTAATTTCAGTTAGTAAGTGTTTTTTTGTAAACTTGCATCACACGTCTACAAACATCAACTGTAACTGTAATAATTTTTGAAAATTATTCTGTCGGGAAGACTGTAATGTATACCTTCCATAAATATCTAGTAACTTCACAAATACTGTTTTCAACAAACTAATCAAGTAACTTATTATTACCTGAACATTTCCCAACGATGTGACATAGTTTCGTAAAATTTATAACAGATTTTGTAAAGTGCGAAACGACTTATTCCTGTGCACCGTTAATCTTGCTACTTTACAGAATAATTGCTTACGGATAAGGAAACAGCGGATTGTAAGTGTATTAATGCTTGTACTAATTCTGTTTGTCGTTTGTTTGTTAGAAAACTGAGGAAACAGTTTTTATTAGATTTTATTAGCCTCTTAATTCTATCAACAACAGCAATATTTTTTCTCAGCTGTTTAAATTTAAATTTCTAAAATATAGATAAATAATTTAAAGGTAGAGTGTAACTGAATGTAAGAACTATAAAAGCTTTAGCGTAGTAACTACTAATATGTGTTAAATAAGAGATGTCCGTCAATGTAAGGCTCCCCACTTGTCATGTGTTATATAGGCATAGAATTTGTTTATTGTTTGTTTGGATAGTTAGCAGTAACTGAACAGCAAAGATTATGGAACACATTACAATACCAATACTCTTCTGTAATACTTGTACGGTCTCTATGAAACAAAAGTATACCAGAAAGATTTTTGACAAGGCCAAGAGTTATAAAAACGATAACGTAGACTAAAGTGTGAGTATAGTCCTCGAGTCGGTAAGGAAGCGAAGTTGACAGAATGACAAATTGGAGCATTGGAAAGCAAAGTCCGACAAGCAGGTAGACATACATGCAGACAGTTAGAGGAGGCAAACACCAAAAATTAATATATTTTATTTGCTGTAAAGAGATAAAATTTGATTTCGTTACATTCAACATAGGTATTTTGTTACGAGTTTTAAAACATTTCCTTCCTTACTCAAGATGATACGTGCTGCGCCAAATTGTTATTTGCCCTAACATTAAATTGGTTCTTACGTAGCACTCTTCATAAAATTTGCAACTTTTTACACAACATGGCATTACTAAGTACAAGGTTTCATTTATTAGTAGGCCAATATTATTGGGTCGGTTTGCGGTTCCAATATTTTTAAATTCACATTGCCGTTGCAATAGAAGTGAATTTATAATGATAGTAATGCTATTATGAATTACAAAAATATAAAAATATTATGTTTGCAATATCATCTCTACTATTGTAACTGTTATTTTACTAATATTATCGAGGTGTTATGATTACTTTCATTTTATTTTTATCAAACCAACATTGCTGTCCTTTGGTGTTATGCGAACTATCTGAACTGTTGATATTATCTATGCAACCATGCTAATTCACTTTTCATACTCTTCACTAGTGAAGAGATTACCAAGTTTATCAGATGAAAAGTTTATTGTCTATAGTTTCTAAAACTTGCAATTATATACAATTTTATAGACGAAGTATGTGTTGTTTTTAATGGATGAAATTCTCAATATACAAGGGGCATTGTCAGTCTTCCCTGATTATTAGAATCGTTTTACCTGTACAATTAAATGAACATTTTGTACATACTTTTGTGTCCCTACTGTGTTATGTCATTAACAAGATTATTAATCGACATATCATTTTGAATAAGATGAAATTAATTTACTAACTTGGAAGTGTTCGCCAAATATTGATTCATGAATATTTTTGGTGTTGACAATAACTCTCTCATTAAACATTATATAGAATATCTATTAAAATTTTTTTTAGAAACCTAACTATCGTCTGTTAGTGTATGAGTGTTTCGGTACCATATTGAAACTTACTCTTAGGAGAGTATAGTGAATTACGGTTGGTTAGAAAAGTTTCATTAGGCCTAAGTACTAACATTTCACGATTTCTTAGTATATCACAACCATGATCACTTTTTATGCTACAAACCAGATATAATTAAATTTTCCTCTCGTTGTGTTAAAACTGATTTTTGTTACATACATGAAAAATATGCACCAACGATATAGATTATATAATGCTTTGTTTTAATTATTTATTTTTACTTGAACTGAAGGCAAAATCAAGCTGTATTAGCTGTACCAAGAATATTATAACTCATACTTAGTTACGCAGATTTAGCTGCAAAATTAGAATATGCAATTTTAATACTACCTAGACTTTCCTCATTAGCAGTATAGAAAGCTTATTGTTAATAATACACGTGGCCTGCTGAGGGGATTAATTATTATGATTGAATATAGCTCCTTGTAAAATGTTACGGACTTACTGTTTTTTGTTCGTTATTCTGTCACATATACTGGTATTATGAATGGTAACATACTTATCACAGGATACATACGTTATTTTGATTTGACGTAGCTGATCGATTTCATGTCTGAATGGAATATGTAACACGGAGTGTGCAGTTAATCACCTTTCCTGCTTCAGTAAATATACAACCATTATTTTATCCATAAAAGCCAAATATATTAATTATATATATTACATTAAACAAATACTTAGATTCCTCATGTGGAAAATGAAACTCATAACCCGCATTCAGGACTGTTATAATACAAATATGAAATTATTAAAATTATGAAATTATTAACTGGCATCTCTGCTATCACCTTAATTAACTTATTTTAGTACACAATAGCAAGTTTTCTTACAATATACAATTATAAAGATAATTGTTCGCTAAAAAAATATTCAGAGTATATAAATATTTTCTTTGAAATAACACCTTCTTAACTCGATTTGCTGTTATGCCTAGATCTTTAGTAATTTAAGTGCTATAAATAAAGCTTGGAGTATAGCCTAACCACCTATGGTCTGTAACCAGGAAAATATTTAATCTCACGATCATCAAGTTGTAAAGTGATGGTAAAAGCTTCTGGGATTCTAATGATCTAATTTTCAATGACTTCTTTGACAGCATCGTATACTAAAAATAGCCAGTATTTTAATCATATGATAGAAAATAAAGAAAAATTCCATAGTGTATTATAGAAGAAGTGCTTTTCTGCAAAAATAATGCTACTCCGCATGGTATACACATTTTAACTAGACGTATTTATTATGTGCGTTTGATTAATAATTATTAATTTTTTCGAAAGGTTTAAAAAGTTTAAAAGTAATGCTTAAATTCTCTTGGAGCACTGGTAGATTTACCTTTCACTTACCACTGATTATTGTTGTCAGTCTTCCAAAACAGGCCCTGTAATACACTGAAATGTCACAACACAGTTTATAAAATATGTCACAGGTGTATTTGTGTATGCACAGTAAATAAAATGACTTTGTATGTTTGATACTATTTTGAAGTTCAAATATTGGCCGATCGTTCGCCGTACTGCCACTTTAGAATATAATTGCTCTGTTAATACTTTCGTTGTTGCCTACTTTGAAATGAAAGACTGATTCTGAGGTAAGAAAATTTGTATTTTATTAACAACATGTTAATTTTAAATGAGAATCCTTTAAAACAATTAATACACATCAAAAAACAAGTTAGCTAGTTATTGAGATTCTTAAAGCTCAGGGCTGGTAACACTGATTATTTTATATTGTATAGTGTTAACCTTGTTTGGTTAGGTTTAGTTTACAATTACCAAAAGTCGTGTGTTCTTTTAGTTAACATGATACAGGATACAAAAATGCTGAAATATAACAATAATACATTATAGAGAGTTATTACAAATCAAGAAAACAAGTTTAATTATGATATTGAAAATTATCGTATTTGTTCCACCTGGTATCCACTCGCCAGTTATATTGTGGAGTGTATGACACGATTGAAGTTGCTGTGTGTTAGAATAATATTACTTGGATGGTTATTAATAACAAAATATTTTATAATTAATTCATAAACTCATTTTGATTGAGTATATTCAAGCTTGTATAATTTTTAAAATACAACTCAGCATGACTGTTACACCTTTCGTAACGTATAGGTTAGATTGCCTTTTACTCTAAGTGAGTTAATAAAATATTTCAATTGATGGCATTAAAATCTTAAAACTATACATAACATTTATTCATGGTAAGTACATTGTTTATTAACTGTAATGATTGTTCTCTTTTATTATTTTATAAATGATTTGACTTCGTATTAACTATAGTCAAGTTAGCATCTATATTCAATCTTGTTTACTTCGATATTCGTTATAATATTAAATTCATTGGTCATCTTCGAAAAATCAATAATATTTTATTTAAATTAATAAAATGGAGAACTTTTGTTCAAATACTGGTTAAATAACAATTTTTTAATTAGTTTAGCCATGCACAACTGTACTTGACTAAAGTAGTACCAACGTAAAAATTTACTATTTGATAAATATTAGTTTTCATTTAAATATCGTTAATACTAGGTACTCCCTTAATTTTCCACTCATCATCGCCGATATTATACACTGGTAATGGCCGGATTATTATTTCACATCACTCGTTGCACTTCACTCGCTATAGGTTATGCACTTTGGTAAGGTTAGATTTACTTGTTTATACTGGGGGACGCGCACATTTTTAAAATCTTGCTCCCGACGAATACTCGTTCCGTTCACTCTGATGGTCAAAAAGCTAGTATTTGTTTCCTTCGAAGTTGCTGTCGGCGTCTAATGAAATCAGCTCTTCCTATTGGTTGAACATCTGTTAATCTCGTTGCCATATGCCTTAAAAAATTAAGAAATTTTATTTCTTAGCATCGGTCCTTTGGGTTTGAGATTATGGCGATGACGCGATCAATCCTTTTGGAATTGAAGAAAAACTTATTATTGTTTATAACTTTCTTATTAGACTTCGAATTAAGAAATTAATGGTACCACTATTTTGCGGATCCTTGTCTCTTTATTTAGAGTCCACTCAATTTATAAATCCGTCCATAATTAACCTAAATAACTTTTCGATAATGCACCTTTCGTGGTTCTTAATTACACTTAAATTTTTCCCCTTTATTATAATATATGCTAATTCTAACACTTATTGTAGACATTTAGAGTCCTTTTCTCTTAATAACTACTTCTAAATACTAAAATATGTACAATTCTTGTTAAATGCTTTTCAGGCGTGTAAGCCCTATATGACCTTGCATTTATATTTACTACTTCTAATATATATCTCATAATAATACACTTCTTTAGTGTTTATGTTGTACCTTAAATATCCGTACACCTTTGGTGAAGCTTTGTTCCCATTTATGGTGCTTCATTTATTTACATTGTATGGCTTTAATACACCATGTCATAGTTCTGTCATATATAATACATATTTTATTATTATTTGTGCTTAATGGATGTATTTGTATCCATTAAGGTGTACTTAGACCGTGTGTACTGTTTTTCTTGTGTGTATAATACTTCCTGCTGTGTTAAACATTCATAAATTTCAGTAGGATTGCTATTTACATCTAGTCCCATTGGTCATGTATATTTGTTTATTATTATTTTCACATAAATTTATGTATTTAATATCTGTTAAAGGTTCTCATAGATGTATTGAGTATTCTAGTTACTACTGTCAAACTATTTTCCTCTCCTTTATTAAGTTAACATTTTGTGTAACTCTGATAGTCATCTTGTGTTTCTGTAATCTGGCTATTGTTTGTTTAAACAATATAGATTATATAATTGTATTTCTCAATTCATATTGGGTTCATTTATCCTAGTTTGGTTGTTGATTTGAATAATTACTTTTGTCTGCATTTTTCTAATTGTTATTTGTGGTTCTGTGTTGCAGATTCTGTTCAGTTGAGGTTATGTGTCTCCTACTGAATTGATAACAATACTTATCTGGATTTGTTCATTTGCATGTTTAAATATTATATCTTTACTATGATAAGTTATTACTATTATCTATTACAATATTTTCCTTATTTTATTTACATTATATGCTATTCGTTTACACATTATTATTTAATTCTTACTTGTTATTGTCATACATATTATGTGTTTATATTTGGGTTTGGGTAAACTGCTTTGTCTTTCTATAACAGGTTGCCTTATTCTCAATGCATTAATAATTACATTATATACTGGTTTTACCCTTTATTCTCTTGATATTTAAACATATATCTTATTAAGGATTTTATATTTAATTTCAGTCATTATTGAGCAATTATTTCTCTCTTTATTATCAGTACATTTGTGGTCTTTTTATGTTTTTATTTTATTACATTCTTGTTTCATAAATCATACACTAATTGTTTGTGTTGTTTATTTTGGGTTTACTATCTATTTTTGTTAACACTTCCTATCTTCATTATCACGGAAAATTGCATTCTCAACAATTTTGCGGGGACAAAGTCATATGATACCCAGGGAGAAATATAAATTTATAGAAAGCGGTGGTTTTTTCTTTAAAAGTAAGAAAACATTAGAATATGTAGTAGGGAGCGGCAGAAATTCAATAGACGACCTTGCGTTGACGCCTGCATGTCGGCTAAAAAATTACAAATAGTCACTGACGGGACGAACCGTCATAAAACTGTATTGTTTGCTAGGGTGTAAGAAACATTCACCAAGATTGTAAAAGTTAAGTGCATCTAACAAAAGGAGATATATTTTTAGAAAGAGAGCGTATAGAGTGAGATGGAGAGTGACGCGAAGTTTTCCTACCACGTCTTCACGCGCATTTTGTGGACGAATAACGGATAGCGTCATTTTTTACGCGGGTTGCTTCGTTAAACAGATTGGGTAGTTTTGAATTTAGCGGTACGTCAGACCAATAGGCGTGCAGTTTGTCAATATTGAGTGAGGGTAGTTTGTAGCGAAGTATAAAAAATACGTAGAGTAAGAAGTTAAGGCAGTCAACGGAGATTACAGATATTAGACTCGTAACATTTATTTTAGTCTACGGGAAAATCACAACACTAAGACTCGTATTAGTTGTAATCAAAAATTTGTCAGTAATTTTAATAAGTATATTTCAATCGCCACGTAAATCAGTTACGGTAACGCGATAGTAATCTGTGCGTAATTTAGCATCGCAAACACTTAATAAATGTTCATAAGAAGAACTCTAGCGCAACTAAAGAAGATCAACTTAAAACCGAGTAAAATATCTAAGTTTTAATTAATACAACATCAACCGTTTAAAAGTCGAATTACCTAGCGATTTAAATGTGTGAAACGTCATTGTACGGGACGGTCGATCAAGAACAGTTATCAATCCGGTTTCAGACGCACTTAGCTTGGTTAATGAAATCCTGTGTTTTTTCTACAATTGTATTAGTATACAGCACCTGTGTAATTATCACTAAGCAAGTTGAGTGAATTGTGTAATACTTGTGAAACCAGTGTAATTAGTGCGACCTGACAAGGATAACTATCCAACGGATACTTCTGATCACCAGCCTGGAAACCACATCGTGGAGGACATCGCATCGCAGAGTAATTCAACAAACACGTAAATAACAACAATGAACAATCATTTTTATATTTGTTATTAATATCAATTATATGTCAATCTTGTTTTGGTGACTCAATCAGTCTAAGAATCCATTGCTAAGAAATAGACACTAACAAATTTTATAGTAAATGATTGAAGTACTGAATTATAAATGTTGTAATATTTGAATGCAATCGTTATTAAAAACTTAATTAATAACAACTAATTTGTGTTTATTTATTACTGGCGCCCTGGGATAATTCTAAAGAGTCGGTACACGAAAGTAAGTGTGATACCTTATTGTTAAAATTTGATATGTGATAAATATTAATTTAGTCATTGAATAATTTAATTTGATAAATCCTTACTTTATACATGCTCGTAGGCCAAGTAGTATGCAATGTAGTAACAAAATAGTAGTGATATAAGGCCTATATCTAAAAGTGTATTACATCATCTTCCATAAACATTGCACTTTTATTGTTTGTGTTGCTTAGTTTGGGATTGTGATATTTAGTATTAATCTATGCACTTATATACGTCACTCACTATTATTGTTTGTGGCTGCTTATTAGTTTGTCGATACTTTGTTCTTGGTCACCTTTTCTTCTTCATGTTCTTCCTTGTTGGGGGTATTATAATTCACTTATTTGGCATTCTTCACACATGCCTTATTAACTTCTTATTAGTTGGGTATTTGTTCCATCTAAAAATACTTTCCTTATTTGTTGTGTCTTCCTCACACTGGTAATGTTATTGTCTCATCCTTGTTAAAGGTTTTTCATGGTTTATTATACATATTTCTTCTTCTTAATTATATATACTTCTCCTCTTCTTATATTCAGATTTCTTCTTCTTCTTAGGTACAGGTTTCTTCTTCTCCTTATATATGTGTTTTTTCACTTATAGGGTATTTTCCCTCACTTGTATTATATGTCACACATATGATATGTTGTCTCATTTATATGATGTGCCCTTTCAATTATATTATATGTTCCCTCACTTGTGTGATAAATTGTTTCACTTATAAGATATGTTCCCTCACTTGTGTGATAAATTGTTTCACTTATATGATATGTCCCCTCACTTGTATGACCTATTGGGTCCTGTTTGCTAACGTAATTGTTTGGTTTATATTTTTTTCTCTTCTTATCATATTGATGATGCTTTCAATTATAATTCTTCCTTCTACTGTGTTGACTTACTTTGACATTATTTATCCATGGATACACGTTTGGTTTTGATACTTTAGAGATTTTTTATCATTTTGGCTTAGACATGTACGTGGTAGATTCTTATTCTAGGTATTGGATATCATTTATATGTAACTACAATTTTGATAAAATTTTTGTTTTCAAAAGCCTAACTTTAACTGATAAAAAGGAACTGGATTCAACGCTGGGGGTCTCCTCTCCGTCGAATAAAACAGTTAGGCGTTAGGTTTCTGAATTTAAAATAGTTTGTACAACCAGAACTAAACACATGTGTTGGCGTCCGATTAATCTGACTACGCTAGAAAAATATTTTAAAAATTCAAAGAAACGTTCTACATAGCGTAGAATAAATGTGAGGGCGATAATAGTGACTCATTGTAGGTGTATAAAACTGAACCTGTGAGCAATATCTACTCAAACTTCTGTGCGCTAGATGGACCGCGTTGGCAGACACTTGGCCAAAAACAGAGTCGAAAGGATGTTTCAACCAATCGTTTGAACTCTATACGTGCAATCCAACTAAAGTTTTGCGCCGATTCATAATTGTTGTTGTGACTTGTGTTCATCACAACATTCCTGAGACTAAAAGACAGTTAAAAGAATGGACCACAAACGGCAATCTAACTCCAAAGAAGGCAAAGGCATTTCCTTCTACTGACATGGTTATGGCGACCGTCTTTTCAGACGCACGTGGAGTAAGCTTCATTGACTAAAGAAAGGGGAAAGCAATTAGTTCCGATTGCAATGAAAGACCTACTGCACCTTTTCAACGACGGAGTTGAGAAAAAACGGCCACATTCAAGTAAAGACAGTGCAGTTTCAATTCACCATCTCAAAAATCCATCATTGTTGCGATGGCTACAATCTAATAAATGCAGCACAAATTGTTTCCTCAATCACCATACTCGTTGATTTCTCGCATAGCGAGTTTACCTCTTTTCTAACCTCTAAATATTTCTGGGTGAAAAAAGATTTGCTGACGACAATGAAGTCAGGGATACTGTAAATGGATAACTTGAAGACCTTTACAAATCGGTTTATCAGTCCGACATAACCTCCTTAAGGCATCGTTGGAAATGGTGAATAGAGCTAAATGGAGATTATGTTGAGAAATAATAAAAATCCAAGAGGATATTTAAAGAGAAGAGGGACAAGTAGTTTAGTTACATTCATTACCAAAACGAAATATCTATCCCGTCTGAGTAAGCTGTCACAACTTATAAAAACAGAGTGAGTAATACAGTAAGATATAAACGTTCTAGTAGCATGCGAAAGACCCATTATAAAAATAAAAAGAATTCGCGCAAATGGAGAGTCCTCATTATGCCAGGCAATTGCAGCTACCATGTTTTTAATTTGGAACGTGCTGACGCTAATATTCACATGCTCGCCAATATTCGACAATATTATATCAAAGAGTGGTGTGAATGGAGAAACAAAAATTGGAAACGGATGAAGCGCCTAAAAACAATACCTCTTTTGTTAATGGAAACGCGTTTCACAAACACGTTGTTTATTCAAACAATAAAAATAAACCACTCCAGAAGGACAACATTGCAACATAAGGAAATAAAGGACTTTACAGATAAGAACGTCTGTTGGAGTAATAGTAACCACCAAAGGAAATAGAGCAGATAAGAATCTTGCCAATCCATTTTCTAACTCGCCAGTTTTGTTTTTTCCTATATTAAATTCCATCCGATCGTATTTATACGTGGTCTCGCAACTCCTTTAGTGTTTCATTTCCGATTCCCCCACAAATTTAAACTGTTTGTGCTATGTTAACTCGTCAGTTTGCTACGCTTAATCTGCCACTCCATGCAATTTGCGAATATTTGCAAGAACAGTTTTCCCGTAAACATTAAGGCTAATATTGTTCCCAAAAACATATTTTGTTAACATTTTGTATGCTACTCTTTCAACATATTTCGAATTTAAATCATGGTTTTAGTTAAATATAGTTACAAATAACTTATAATAGTTCTGGGCTTTTAAATTCAATAAGAAGACATTGTACTTATCCGTCCAGTTTTTAGACATCTACTCATCCGCATCACATTCATCAAAACCAAGTATTGTTAACATCCACCAAAATCCATCTTCCACCAAGTACTGTTAACAAGATACTTGTTTAATTAAAGTTTATGATAATTAATATTCTAAATTTTAAAACTTAAGAATATGACCTGTGTGCGGTACCATTAAGTAAATTAAATTTTAATGATTATTGTTTAATTTTATATCCTTGTGAAATTCTCTTTCTGTATAAAATAGGGAGAAATGTAAACTCAACATAAGTTCAGCCCTCAGAAATACTAAGTATGATGAAATTTTTATATTGGAATTGCATTTAGTAAAGTGTATTTAAAAAAGAAAATTCATTCAGAATATTATTAATTAAATAAAAATTTTCAGCACAGTAAAAAATACAATTTCTGTAAATAAATAATGTCTGTTCGGCTTTAGTTTGTAATGGCTAACTTTATATTTTTAGAGTAGACAGTCTTTAAAGATATTTATAAACTGATATTTAATATTTAACCTACGCAGAATTTTGTACATTATTTTAATATGAACCGCTTAGCTATGTTTCTTTTTTGTATTAAAGTTAAATAAAAGTAGAAGTAATTTAATTATTTGAGTTAATTTAACAGACAATTGTACATAATGGAACATATGTAAGCCTGCTGTTGTGATAACAACTTGAGCTCGTAAATATAGTCATATAGTTTTGTTATTAGATAAAGAAATTGTCTTATGTTTAACTTCTATATACAGGATAATTGTAGTTGTTAAGATGACTTGCATTGACCCTGTAGATTATCTATGAATTTCTCAATTTAATGTTCATAAAAAATCTTATTCACCAGAATAAACCGGAGTCAAAACGGAATTATTTTAAAAAGACTAAAGGTTTCATATATTTCAGGATAGTTTACCACATTTTACTACTTACTAGTAGGCAACATTAAGTGAAATTGATAAATTAATTATTAAATTACTGTGGAAAATAAATGGTAAATCAATTAATGTCTTTATAACATTTGATTTCTATGAATTTTACTAACAATGTCTGTTCTGTATCAATACTTGTAAAAGTACTGAAGCAATAAAAACGTTTTAATGGCCTATGTTCAACTTTTAGTACTTATTTTCAGTGTAATTTTTCACTTTTTATAGGTCATCATCTTATTTTAAATTGGATATACGTTATGATTAAGTATTATGGACATTTTTTGCAGTTATAGTTTGATATTGTTATTCGTTCGTGCACTATTTAATCTTACGTCATCTGTAATTTAACGTCATAAGAGTTTACTTGCTTGTCCCGTTCGAATAATATGTGATTTTTAAGTAAAAACAAATTTATGTTATAAATACAGACAATTGAAGATATTAAGTTACAGTTTTGCTTGTGGTACCAATGTTATTAAATTCTATTGAAAGTTAAATGTGATTTTAAGAGTTTTAAATAATGAATTAATTATAACGGTTGGATGCTTTGTTACAAATTTGAATCCAGCGATATTTATATTGTTATAAGTTTTCTCTGAGTTAGTGATCACGATCGTGTGCTTAGATACAGATTATTGAAAAGTTTCCAGGCCTAGTGAACACGTTTTTTTAATATATTGTTAGGTAACTTTACCAGTTAGGCACAAATTCACATGTTAGGTAATTTTACTAAATGTTTTATATAACATGCTTAGGAAACGTGCAATGTTCAGACAGCACCAACTTATCAGCATTTACAAATACATTTGTGTAGATATTTTCAATAGTACTGCCAAAATTTAAACTATTCTGTAGTAATATTTACTCTAATTTGATGTGAAAACAACATAACAAGAGTTTTAAAGGAAGGGTTGTTAGAGAAAAGTCAAAATATGGGTACAAGTATATTAGGCGTACTAACGCTAGTTAATGGGAAGAAAACAGCAGTAGAAAATCATGGAGTTACAACAGCAGAGTTTTTACTTAAAACTTACCCGCTTGTTGTAGATACGGCAAAAAGTATTCCAGACCTGCTGAATGTATGTCAAACAATTACTTTAATCTTCCCTCATATATTGTGTATAAACGCACCTTTGTATCTACTATTAAAGAAGATTTGCCAACATCTGGGTCACGTTAATTAATAGGAGAAATGATTACTCTTAATTTGGCACTAGTCAGTAATGTAAGTTTAAAAATAATTTTTTTTTAATGTCAGTCCTCTATAAATTACAGGTACTTATTTACCTTATCTGGAGGATCAAACTTGACACTCACACACCTTTGATGTTTTTGAAAAACGAAAATAATTCATAATTGCTAAATGTGAAATAATCAAATCAACGAAATGAAATTACGTTGCGTCAAGTAGCTGTATGATTATTAATTTATTTAAACCAATATCAAGAGGTTGTTGAAGAGAACCAATCAGTCTTGGACCTAATGGCGTATAGGTCATCAGTACATGACGCAACGGGAGTGATTCCAGCAAAAATAGTGGTTGAGCGGAAGACTCGTATTCCTGGGAACTTGGTATTCGGATCACACGAGACTGATTTCGGAAAACCGGAGAATTATCCTTCGCAAGGTCGTCCACCTATATCGCCTGGCCAAGTATCACTTCAGAGATGGTTCGCCAGTTCGGGACAAACAGGCTTAAGAAGGAGGCAGTGTTACGCCACTGCAGAACGTTCTACATGTTTCTCGGCCTTCCCAGCGGAACCAGCAGTAATGTTGTGTGCGTACGTGATTCCTAACATGCGTTAACGAGGCTGTTCCGGTCTCAAAGGCTCGCGCCCACAGTGTTCAAGGCCGCAAGCAGTTACGCTCTAGTGTTTTCTAGTAATGCTGAAGCGTATTATGGATTATTCTGGAATCTCAGCCTGGTATAAATAAATATAAGCATTCAGCGACGCTTAGTTGCAATTTAAGGGGCGATTTATTCAGCTGAGTCTCGAGTTTACTTCGGGCGATTACTGTGTACGTTTAAGTGTTTATTAGTGAAAAGTGATTATTGTGTGCGACACTATTAGTTGATATTATTATTGTTGTGGACAAATTAACTTGTATTATTGTACGAGTATAATCTTGTTGAAAACGTGTTGATTACGAACTGTTAGTTGTGATAATTAAAGCTGGTTTTTAGTGACTTAATTGGTATCTTGTATTTTGTTTTCCACTGTACCATACGACGATCAGTAGACCGTCGTGACAATACGTTAAAACCAAACTAGTAATACTAAACGATGGTATAAGTAGTACTACTATACTGTGTATATGTGTATCATAGTATAAGAAGGTGTCATGAAAATTGAAACAAAATATTGAACTTGATGCCTAGTAAATGATACATTTCTATACATTGTAATAGGCGTATAGGTTTCTATACTATTACAATCAAAATGAGTCTAGCAGTCAAAGGGCAATGATTGTAGTCTCAGATGAAAGACAATTCAGTGTCAACCAGTTTGGCATCAGTATTTTGAAATGGAACATCAAACGTTTGTACGATTATGATTGTAATGATTAATTTTATTTGTACCATACAGGGAGGGATAATTGGCGTTTTTTCTTTGTGGATATCGAAAAACACAACATGTATACGGTACACGCGTCATTTACTAAACACTATACATACGTGGCTTTTTTAACATAGTAAGTTATTTGTTATCTGCTTTGTATACATTGTGAAATGAAGACGGTACCTAGTAGAAAGCTGTAAAAATAGCTTGTTACTTAGGGCCAAATACGTTTTGAATAGAAAAACTTTAACTCAGATAATTTTTATATTACCAGAAAAATTATAAAAACCAGATACTATAATATTTTCTATTGAAGAAACAACTGTAAAGACGACAGTCATGCAATAATTAGGATTATAAAAAGTTTTTTAGTAAAATTTACACCATTGTGCTTAAATTTCAAAATAATGTAATCTAAGTTTTATGATTATGTATGCTCGCATAGATAGGTGTAGAACTGTATCTTACATATTTTTACAGATATATGTAAATGTTAACAATATCTAAAGATTTTTTTGTAAATGTAGCTTATAAACGTTTTACAAGAAGTATTGAGAGGCATAATACTGTCAAGTTATTGAACATACAAAGTTTATAATTTAAACAAAATTCCTCTCAAAACTTGATTCTCATTATAAACTTTTAACAGTGTCTTATAATTTTAGTTCCACTTCTGGTTCATAGTGCCGTTCAAGCTAAAATTTTGTGGTAAATGCTACATTTCTGTTTGTGTTAAACGTCAACATTAATTTGACACCGGCTGAAGTTTCACAATTTTTCCTAATGTTGGTCCATTTTTTAGAACGTAATATCACAAAATTTTGAAATTCCTAAAATTGTACAATACAATTTATATTTTGGTTAAAACTATTTTATAATTTGCTACCTCACATAGTTTCTTACAATTTTATCGACATGTTATCCCATTTTCTAAGCCGTAACGTCCAATAGTATTGAAATTTTTATAAGTAAATAGTAAATTTATATTATTGTCAAAATTCTCTTTGTTTGATACAACATATGCAGTTTATCGATTATACGATTCTTTTTCAGAATTTTGTCCGTAACACATTTTGCCTCCTGCTCCCCAAACAATATAAATAACAATACAGGTCTATAGAGTCTGTATGTTCACGCATGCCAACTTATACGAAAATCGGTATATGCATTCAAAAGTTATCATGAGATAAACTCCAAACAACAGACAGGTTAGACTGACAACTAAAGTCCATTCCCTCTCTCGTCCATTCAACAAAATGTTCCATGAACACTGCAGTAGTCTCTTACAGATATATATTACGTGATGAACAGCCATACAAAGACACCATTAACTATCCGTTGGTGCAAACCCATAGGTGTTTGAGTTGGGTAATTCCATACGGACGGATGTTCAAACTTAAGCTTTATCCAAGTTGAAGGGAGTTATTTATTCAAAGATAATAATTGTGGAATGTAAGACTATCTGATCAACCTTATTGCTACGGCGGTCGGATTGTTCGTCACATTCTACAGTGGAAACGGAATAACTGACACCAGGTGACATCATTAATTACAATTTTATATGCCCGACAGTGGTTTCCGGACAGTTACGTTGCGTCTACCCAATGTATGAATTACCCCCACTTACAAGTATAGATAAGTTATCTACAGAGAAGAGAGTAGAGACAACGCGACCCCCGTTCACTGTCTCACTTCCATATTATCTCCCTCTCTGTCACACACATGCCACATGCTTCCATTGTTTCCGCTAGCTTTTGTTGCAGCCGATGTTCGCGCTATGAAAGTTCACACTGTACAAGACTATCGTGCGCATGTGCGAAATGAAAATTTTGTTACCCTCATAACGAAGTGTTTGTACGTACACGGCGTATCTCTAAGGCACTGCCTAATTGCTATCGGCAGGTTTCTAATTACAATTAGAATTGAACAATACATGCAAGTACAACAGTTCTTCAAACAAGACAGTGTCCCACACACGGTACTGTCACAAACATTTAGTGTTTTTAGTGTCACCTTACTACAGTTTCAGACTAATACAAACCAGTCAATAATCCTCAAGTCACAATAACAATGGCTCCGAACCGCATTGTAATATCGCTGGTCCAAAAATATTGAACTTTGCCTGCCTCTGGCTACTTATTTATAGCCTTCTGAGGTTCAATAAAATTCAATCACTTTCCGGTGAACGCGTCGAGTATAATTGCACGATTACAGGCGCCCTGCAACTTGCTAGAAGCTATGCCAGTGTCTTTGCACTCATTGCAGACATAATGCCGCCACATCACGCAGGTTGCCTACCGCATTAGCATAAGACTGCTCCTCACAATATACGTGCAAAGCGTACGCTTGTTCTCTATCTCCTTAGAATAGCACGGCCTCCTCCTTAGGCCTTTTCATCCTGAACTGACAAACCGTCGCTGCTATTATACTTTGCCGGATGTTTTAGGTAGACGATCTTTAATTTTTGCTATCCTTCTTATTTTATCCGGTAACAAAATAGTTTATTCTTTCTATTGCAGTGTAATAGCCTTCCTAGTTAGCTTGAAGTTTCAGGAAGTGACTACTATAACGCTTTGGGTTGTACAAAATTTACCTGTTCTCCATCTTCTTAACTCACATTATTGCTGCAAATGTCATACAGCGTTTATATTTTGTCACTGGCTCTACTCAGCCGTCCCCTTATCTAAACAATTCATTGCTTTCAGTTGCTTCACTAATTGGTAAGAATAATTTCGCATTTCTTGGAGCTGAGCATCGGACGTTCGGAACATTAATTTCCCAGGAAGACGAGTCTCCCGCCCAAACACTAGTTTTGCTGGAGCCATGAGGGTTGTGTAATGTACTCACGTCCTATGACGTGTTAGGAATATGGTATATGCTGGTCCAAGTCTGTTCCGTTCTTGTCAACAAACTTTGATTAATGCTTCTCAAGCCCTATTAAACCTTTTAACCATTCCGTCAGACTGAGGATGGATAGGCGTTGTCCGGGTCGTTCGAATACCAAGTGCGCGACATGACGGCAAACAGAAATTGTGAACTAACGCCTATGCCACGTTGGAGGTGGTAACCTCCTGATTTGGAATTGCGTAAGCTTCCAGCCACTTGGTAAAATAGTCGCCTACAACTATGATATACCGGCTTGCATCGTGTGTAACTGGGAAAGATCCAGAAATATGTGTGGCAATTCTCTCGAATGGCAGTCCAACATTATACGGTCTCACTTTTCTCCTGCTTCTGGTTCTGTGGACCCTTAGCATTTCACAGACCGACGACATTCCTGTACATCGTGGCGGAGATAAAGCCAATAAGGTCTTTCCGTGTTTTGTCAGTTCTTTTATTGACATAAAAATATCCTCCAGATGCTCCATCATGCCTTTCCTTAAAAACAGAGTGCACTTTACTTCTTGGCTTAGTAATGAAATAAAGCAATATGGTACATGACCGCGCCTTGTTAATCTGAAATTTTCCAAGACATATTTATAATCAGGTCTCCAAAGCTAGAAATTATCATTGTACTTAATAGCTCTTGTGATCTTCGGAACCACAGCGGACATCTTGCCAATCGACGACCCACTTCTTTTGCCGTCAGGGTCGGTCCAATGTGTTCATCAGCCATCTGTTCTTGTCACAAAGCTTGTGATGTTCAACGCTTTCCAAAAAAATCTAATTCCATGCAGAGGCCCCGCTAATTGTGTACCTCAAGGTTGTATTATTTCAAACGTTCAAACCACCTTTCCTACTGACATTCCACATTTTTAAAAACCAGGCAAGTTTCCGTTCAGGCAGACCAGCTGACCTTGCCCCAATCCGCTATACGACACCGTTTTGAAACTACTATTCAGGTAGAGACAATACGCCGGTCAGTGGTCGACCAAACGTGAATAAGTATGCACCTACTCTCGCGTACACGGACCCGATGACGACCTCCTACGAGGAATACTTTATGATATGATGATGAAGAATATGCTTTGAAACGCGTCATCAAAATAAAAAGAAGTGACAAGGAGAATTGGAAAAAGTTATTTTGTCTATTGTATTATCTTTGTATCTTTTGTAGCATGACAGATATTGCCAATAATTCTGAATGGTAGAAAGATCATAAAAATAAAATAAAAACAATTTTAAAATCCGAGAAACCAAAATAAAAAATTAACTAAGAACCACCGTAAAGTATAATCATAGATTAAAGTAAAAGTTCATTTAAAACCAATGTTACAATGAGTGATGAATCATCAAAATAAACTGCAAAACTAAAAATATAGAAAAAGGTAATACCCAGATAGGATAGGAGTAGGTAAGGAAGAAACCCAAAACATGACAACATCCACAATAAGAAAAGGAAATACGAAACAAGAAGAATAGGAGAAACCAATGAAGAAACTAGAACAAGATAGCATCCACAAGAAGAAGGAGTGCTCTTATAAAAAACCCAAACCCCAAAAGAAAATGATAAACATAATAACAAATGACAGTATAACAAAATATCAAATTTAGAAACCATGTAAAATAAATATAAGCCAAAACTGTATAAAGTAGAATTGAAAGTGAACCAATGTGAAATAATTATATAATGCCAAAAACAAACCTTCATTATCTTCTATAAATAGATTTATTGATTTTAATAAAACTATAAAACTATTTAGAAATAAAATCCAAGAATAAAAAGGGGATCAGTGCAAGTTTTTGTGTTATAATAAATAAACCTTATGTGTAAATATTGCAGTTCACAAACTGAGTAAATTGTGAAATAATACAACTTTGAAGTGTTTATATTGTGTCCATGAATAATATTAAATAAAGTATTATCATGACAGATAATACTGGTGTTTCTGAATAATAACTGCCACTCTTAATATACAACATTCAGTAGAATGATAGTAGATAAAACAAGAGCAGGCCATGTAAAAAGTAAAGTGATAAAGTATCATATTACCAAAATCAAAAACAGATTAATACTGAAAATAGAACCTAGTATAAGAAATAGAGTATATGATGGAAGGACAGAGATGTTTTGTTTATTTAGAATAAGTTACTAGTTATAATCAAGACTGAAATATCAGAATTAAATGACATTCTTTGTTAATAAAATATTTATTGTATTACTAATAATAATTAAGTATAAAATGTCTGAGTTTGAAAGACCGCTGTTAATTTCAATTATGTATTATGAATTAAGAGTATAAATTATATACTAAGTGTCCTTTTGTTAAAATAAGAAAAGGTTAATTAATGTCATAATAGAATAGAAAGTCAGAGAGGGTATAAACAAAAATATTATTTAAAAACTTTGTATGTAAAAACTGTTAGAAATCTAGGCCAAATGTTAAAACTAAACAGCATCAAAATTGATGAAATAAGTACAGAAAAACAATTTAACTGATGGGATTTATATAAGGTAAATCAGTCATAGAGTCATGTAATTGGAAATATAAGTAAGAAAGATTTTGTAAAAAGATAGCATGAATAATTGTTAAAAATGCAAATGTAAAAACTGAAAATTTAGAGAGGGGAGTCACATATTAATGTATAATATTTTAAAAGATAACCAATTAATCTAATTACAAGAAATTAACGGAAGATAAACCTTTTATATCAATCTGAGATTTAATACAATAATTAATATAACATGTAAAATGGCAACATTTTTTGAAAAGGACAGGAAGTGAATTTTAAATCTTACAATTTTCAAAATGAGGTAAAAATATCATTTTAGTTCAAAAACTTAATAAAACTCTCTTATTTGGTAACAAATCAAGCAGAATGAACTGAAGAAGAAGATTATGTATTTAGTAGTTAATAAATTTGAATAATAGCAAAATATAATCCGTTACATAATGTAACATTCTCACATGCACAGGATGTAAAATAATTTTGAAACAATGGATAGCTAATATTAATTCGGCTAAGACTTTTGGACAAGACGAAGGAAGTTAGTTCATTATTAGATATTGTGAAGTACACTTGACACGAGCTCTTAAGCAATTTTAACCTAGTAGCTGAGACATAAATGGCGTATAGCGACAAGTCTAGCCTGAAGTGAAAAACGCGAGTTTTGTAAAAATACGTTCTAAAAGTATATTCAGTGAAACAAACACCAACAAACATTAAACTAACTTCAAACAAGAACAGAACACAGTGAATACACTATTTAAACGATTTAAACATTAATTCTACACAACGAAACAAACAGTGCAATTCTCGACCTAACAGACTAAAGTTGAAAATAACTTTCACAACACATTTTATCGAAGTGGAACACTAAAACTTAACCAGGAACACTCCACCAACACAAGAAGGAATAATCGCTACAGCAGGAACGAAAAATCGCAGGAGAAGCAGCTTTTATTGGACGCAGAATTAGCGAGGTGTATTTGTCCTGCATCTGAACTCGAAGCGGCCATCTTTTTCTTCCCAGAATCCAATGCAACACTGCCTATTCGACGGAACGGTTTGAAAATTTCTATACTCACCATTATATATTGAACGACATATATGTATTTTAATTTTTAAGTTGATATATTTTTGTAATGTTATACTTTCCATACTTTGCCCTTTTTCTCTGACTATCTATGAAATAACTGCTAAAAGAACCCGATATTAAATAATTGTACACTATTGATATGCCCTGAGAATCGATCAATCAATCGATAGAAAATCGATTAAATAAACATTTGTTAATAAAATTCATTAATTAGTATAAAATTGAATATTGTTTATTCCTATATGATAAGTAGCATACTACTTAATTTTAATTGAGCAATAACTACCAGAATATCACAACCCAGAAGGAAGATAACCTCCAAATAGGAAAGTTCACCTATCGATTGTTATTGGAGACAATCTTATTAACTGGTGAAAGGAACTAGAAATACAGAAAAGGAGTTAAATCAATTAAAACAATTAACAAGAAGTTCGGAACACCACGGAACATAATTAAATAATTAATTTTAATTAATTTAAATTAAAAAAATAAAATAAACAATGAAACAAATTTTTTTTTACACAAACAAATTAATATTAAACAGAATCAATTTAAATTTGTTACAAATTGGCTTACCACAGTGGGGCTTAAAACAAAAGGAAGCAGACCCCAGCAGAAGTAAACGGTTTGTTACAGATTGGCTTCCATCGCGGGGAATTAAAGAAGGCAGGACCTCGGTAAGTTACACTTTCTACATTTAAACAATAAGTTTTACATTCTAAAATGATGCATAATCAATCTGCAAAACGTTAGTAAGCAAAAAATTAGAATTAACTATAAGACTTGCAAAATTAAGCATGTCTAGATAAAATTTAAAGGTAAAAGGTAAAAGTATAACCGAAATATAAACAAATTAATTAATTACTCAAATAATTAATACGTGACGAGCAAGTAATTACTATTTAAATAAATACAGAATTATTACAAACGCATGATTCTATTAGATCGCACATTAACGTTAATTATGAGTGCGAAAAATACAAAAAAAGTGATGTGTGAAAACCGACGCGCTGACCAAAGTGCCTGTAGTATAAAACCCTGTTCGATTCTGAACGAAAACACATACGCTAAAAATTTGCTCGCGGGGACACTATGTCCGATTGCTCAGCCACAATCATTTGCCAATCATTCAAACACGTGGGACACTCTGTTAAACGGATAACCGACAACAGACTCCGGCACCTGGAGCTTCATCATCATCATCAAGGGACAATACACACGCCGTTATTCATCAGTGAAAAACAGGTGAAAATTAACAATTTTTTTTTTTTTTATAAATAAAGACAGTAAACATGTATAATCTTGATATATAAAAAGAAGGAATAAATAAATAATTCTACATAGTTTATTCACAAAAATGTTTAAATTAATATATTTAATACATGTCATTGTAACATCTGTCGCCAGTGAATATTCTGGTTAGTTAAAATGGGTGCATAATAATTAATATTAATTAAAATACAGTAAATATTATATCTGATTAAAATACTATAAATAAAATTTTGATTTTTGTAAAAAATATTGAATTGATAGATGGTTAGCAACATTGAAAATAATTACTTCAATTCTATATTATAATGTCAGACACCCAAGTAAAACAATTTTATAATTGTTATATTAACAATTTTACAATTTCATAATTCTTTTTATATGTGCGTTTTATGTTTACGAATTATAATTTCATATCTGTGATTGTTTTATGATTTGCATATTATTTATTTGTAATTTATAATGTTTATACTATGACTAATACGTGTAAAACAGCTTCTCTTAAAAGGCAAATTTAATACATGTTTGTTTTTAATTTTTAAAGATTTTTTTAAAAATTTTATCTCCTCATATAAAATTTATTGTGCAACAAAAGGGACTTTACGTAGCGAAAACAGAAATCCCACGATCTAGCTGGTAGGTTATTTGACAGTTACGTGGAGTACTACTCCAATACATCATATATGATTTGTGATGTTGCAATATATACTGTTACGCAATACGGATCATTCTCGTACAGTCCATAGTGCTGTTATATGTGTTTCGCGACCAGCGGAGCAAGTGTTTTTCTGCCAAGGCCGCGGTAAAGGACGCTCTAGTCTTTTCGATTCCTTTTTGACACAAATTTTGGAACATCTGCCTGCTATAAATAGGAAACAGCTGCCACTTAGAAATTTAGTTTACGTCGGACGATTTACTGAGTGCGTCTCAAGCGGTTATTAGTGAGAAGTGATTATTGTGGGGAACTCTATGACATTATTATTGCGTGTGTACAGATTTAACGTGATTCATTGTACTTGTGTAATCTTGCTAAATAACTTGTTGATTACAAATCGTTATTTGTGATTAATTAAAGGTGGTTATTAGTGACTTCTTTGGTGTCTGTATTTTGTTTTCCACTGTACCATACAAATATCAGAGCAGCCGTATGTATGTCGTAACAGTGTGTACACACACACACACACACACACACACACACACACACACACACACACACACACACACACACACACACACACACACTGTGAGAGAGAGAGAGAGAGAGAGAGAGAGAGAGAGAGAGAGAGAGAGAGAGAGAGAGAGAGAGAGAGAGAGAGAGAGAGAGAGAGAGAGAGCAACAATACATTTATTTGTATATTTACCCAGGGCAATATTTTTCAAATAATTAGTGTAAAACGAGTAAGATAAATAGTCTTAAAAGTTTTGTGCATAAAAGTAATGTGTGTACATGCCATAGCCTTCCAAAGCGTACACCTGCCTGACGGAATTCTTTACCGTGTAAGTCATTGTGTGTGTGTGTGTGTGTGTGTGTGTGTGCGCGCGACAGTGCCGGCATGGATTGTACTACGTATGAAATGTAGGTTTGTATTATTAAATTAGGTATTGAGATTATTAAAATAAATTAATAAATATGTTTTTTACCTGTTACTATAAACATATCACAATTCTAAAAACACAATTAGGGTAAGGACATTTAAATGCGTCTGGTGATGCACAATTATTGCAGAAATGTGAAAATAATAAAGACGTCATACAAATTAAATGTAATTACTACCACAATTAGCTAGTAATTAACAAGTACGTTATATGTAATTCACGAGTGAAAATTTAACCAAGACAGTACAACTACTCGTCTAAAGATCAAGTTTTTGGTTATCGCGAAAATGGACTAAAATGTGATCAGTTAAAAAAGGACGCTACACACGAATTGACAAAGCTTTACATGTTAAAAATAATATCTGAAATGGCAGTTTGCCGTCTTTTTACGAGAATCAGACTCAATAAATCTTCACACGAGGAATCTATGTCCGTTTCCGAATCGACAGCTCGAGCAAATTTCACATGAGGTCACTATGTCCTGAACTATGAGTTGATTGACTTGAACTCATCATCATCATCATCATCATCATCTGCAATACACCGCGATTGATGTAGGAGCACAGGACCACCATCAACAACAGGCTATAGAATACCGAGAAAGCGTCGTTATCATCATCATCATCATCATAATTGTCATTGTCATCATTCAGGAGATACGCGCGCACACACGCAAAAACATCCATACACGCACTGACTTACACACGCAACGGTTACTTCGACAATATGCAGGTGACAAACAATTATATTCAGAGTAAAAGACGGAATTGGAAGTTCGTGTTAAAAGAAATAATAATTGTATTCTGTTAATTAAAAAATTGGGTGCAACATTATAAATCATAATTATTCTTCATGTAAATATTATTTTTATTAAAATATTAATAGCAAACCTTTTATTATTTGATAAACTTAATATTATTTGCATAAATGAGTTGCTGTGATTTCAAGTTTTAATAATGATTCAAAGTCAGACAGCCAACCAACATAAAAGAATTGTATAATCTGTTCTTCATATATATTTATATATTTACATTTATATATATAATATATATATATATATTCAATGTGTACCAAAGACATGTTATGTTTTTTGAGTGTAACTTATAAAAGAGAATATTTTGAATTTTCTAGTTTCAAATTTTAATAATAAATTAAGTTTGTTTGCAGCATCTAATGAACCGTTGGATGATTCTTTTACTATGTTTTAATTAATTAATTCATATCATCAACGACTCACTCCTCGTTTAAAAAATACATTTATTTTTCAACCTTATATAGGCCTACTTTACGCAACTACCACACAAAAATCCTATGATCTAGACGGTGTTTAACACTATATAGTTGCGTTGGGTACATGGGCAGAAGTGTATTTAAATAGGCTTATTGTATTGCACACACACACACACACACACACACACACACACACACACACACACACACACACACACACACACACACACACACACACACACGATATGTTTCATCACAACTTCATTTTGAAATGGAATTCTGAAAACGCAGGTAAGCAATGTCTTCTTGATAATTATAAAGCCTCAATATCTAATTTTTTATCATCAAGTAGGCGCAGAAGGTAGCCTAGAATCTGTTGAAATAAAAACGAACAAGCCAGCAGTGGAAAATTTGAGGGTGAGAAGAAGAATTTGCGGTTTCAGAAAGGGAGCAGTTCCCGTGATACATCGTTTCAGCAGACTCTGCGTTTTATAAATTCAAAGCATCCTGTATTGATATCGAAGTGATACAGACGTCAAGATACGAGAACGAATAGAGCTCAACCATGTATAAACAAAAGTTATTCCCTTGTTACAAATGCATATTTATGTACTCGTTCTCCCGCAGTTGATGACTACAACGCTGGTTTCTTTTTTGACTAAAAAATTCTTCAAAAGTTAAGTGTGTTTATATACGTGCAAAAGGTATGCCATACAAATTGTAAGACTAATTTTTCCTAATTTTTTACATTATTAGTTTAGAAGTATATTTTTGCTAGTGTGCGTGGGAGATAGACAGAGAGAAAGAGTAAGGGAGAGAGAGATTTTTGTAAGTGTGTGGGCTCGCGCGCGTGTGTGTTGTGTACTCCCTTGTGCGTAAGATTCATCTAATACTTTACGTATCAATTATTCTATTTTAATCGAAGTAGTCATCGTTTTAACACTATATGTAGACGTATTTCTAATAATAGTGGGAATATTGAAATTATTGAGTTACCGGAATGTTGTTGATACGAGCATTTACATTTTTTTGTAACATAAAGTCTTTACGTAAAAGACAAGAGGTCGAAAAAATGCAAAAACAAAAATCAAATTATAATCATTGAGGCTGCTTTGTTTTCTTACCTATCAGTTTAAATAAACCACTGAATGCATCTTATTTTCCATATACACGATTTACACTATCGCAATGAATTTTGACAACTGCCATCTACATACATACTTTACATAATGCCAACGTTTGTTTCTATATTTTTGTTTATATCTCAAACCACCATCCAGTACTTTATTGGCCTTGTAGTAGAATAAAATATGACATTTTCTTTTTATCGTACTGTATTGGAAACATTTTTTTTCTAAATTCACGGCATTTGTTGTTCTAGATTACTAAACAATCATGTACCAACTCCTGTTACACAACATTCAACGCATTGTCACTAATTGCATTAGAAAATTAGCTTATTTAATTAATAAAGTTGTGTTAGTGGTTATAATCACAAAGATAATTACTACTGTTGCAGACATCTATTGAAACGTTATTCCCATTAGCGCTTTCAAGCTTCACAGCTCACCATCAGATCGAAAATAACAATCATTTCCGATATGTTATTCCGACCAATCATTGTTATTTCTGATCTGATGATGAGCTGTAAAGGTTCAAACCGCTAATTGCAATAATTTTTCTATAGTGGTATGCAACAGTGTTAATTCTTTTTGAGCAAAATTAGCTGTCTCCCTTTACATCTTATCTCTGATTCTCAGCTGCCTTTAATTCAGCATTATTTTAATTGCAGACGAATCTTAAGGTCACATTGTCACATCGAATTGAAAGCGTATGTATAATGTAGGGCTCAAAATTTATATTTATGTATAAAAAAATAGGGCTTCTGATTGGATGCGTTCAGACTGGGGGTAAATTGTTATAAAAATCTAGGTAGTCACCTTTAACGGTTAAGAGAGATAGATCTAGCTTTTGTATCGGCATAGAACCATTATACTCTGAAGACTTTGTAGCCTAAATTGTTGAAAGTTCCTCCGTACTAGTAAATTACTGAGTACTAGTCTCTAGGGAACCTACCATCTTTCATCTGCCTATTCAGATGAGCAGTCCACTTATCTTTATTTGCTGCAATACGACGTTAGATATTAGAAATGTTTAACTATTTACAAATGTCTTCATTGTAGAGTCCACCTCTTCGTGTGCTTCCTTTACCAGATCGCAAGAGTCTCATATCCGATGCCTATATGATACTCATATGCCATTTCCGCCGGAACCCGAGATTCCGAAACGTACAAAGACACTCGAATAACTATTACCTTTAGCCATAACCAAATTTTTTGTTTTTCCTGGTTTTCCTCGATAATGCTCGACGTAGTGTGCTACATGTAGACTCAAACTTAGCCAATTTGTGATCAACATCATAATCCACATCATAAGTGATGTCACAACTAAGATAGCAGAAATGTGACCCTGTTCTATACTCTTAATATCTAATACAGTATTAGTTCTAAAGTGGTATTTGCTAATAATGCCATAGTTTTTGTCTTCTGCACAGGAACTTTTTAGATTGAGCAGGAATTTAGATAATTTGAGCAGACTTGCTGTAACAGGAACATTGATCTTTGGAGCTCGCATGCATTGTTTTGGACGATTACTTAATCATTCGCAAACTAGTGGTAAGTGAATTCGTAAAACTGTGATTTTAAACCATCCGCAAGCTATTGATGTAAGATAAAGGAGTAAATAGTAGTAGAACGTATAGCCTAAATTACAGAGGAACAGCACAGAGACTAAAAAGTATGCAAATAAAAGTAACAGCATAGAAATAAGTAAAGTGTAAAGTTAGACTAGGTAATGAGAGACAAGCAAATCCAAAGTGATAGGTATATAAATGATACAAACATAGAGAAAACGTTTACGCAGACTACCAGCATAAGTAGTCTGCGTTGAATATTAAGATCCTTTGATATTATATATTGGACCGTATAGAATACTTCTACCGTGGGGTTCAGAGCAGTCGGTAATGAGACAACTTGTCGACTCCTAGTTTCACTAACAACTACAACCTGTCTCTTTGTCGACAGACGTACACCATACGTAATCAAGCGTATTCATTATTTCCTAGTTTCATTCATGTGTACAAGCAGCCATATTCTAAAAAAACTACCCTCGGATTAATGTTACCGACATTCTTTCAACTTGAAAGAGCCAGACATTTTTATTAGAAAGAATAAATTACATGTAGTTAAACTATACTTAATTACTTACCTTAATTATTATTCATTTTCAAATTTTTCCTCACAGCTTCAAACAGACCTTTGTTGAAGAATATTTTATTTTATAAATAGTTTCAGTTCAATTGTTTTGAAGATATTTTAACGTTACTCAGGACGTAAAGTTCACATCATAACTTACTTTAAAACAAAATCCAATATTTCAAAGGTTTTTTAACTATTGCAAATTTATTTTAACTGTGTTGCAAAAATTTTGTAACTATGCTGCTCTGTTACTTGTTGGTGATCATTACATCTTGCTTGAAATGAATTAAATTTCAAAATTATTGCGGTTAAGTAATATTACGTTGTTTTTTATACTGCTATACCGAAATATTACTTCATATTAAAAGTTTCCAAAAAGTCCAGGACGCCCCAAAAAAATGTGTGTATTATTATATTGTATTGTTATGGCATCACCTTGGTTAATCTTATTTTGATATTCTGAATTCATGTTGAATTGAAGTACTTAGTAATGTTCTCCCTACGAAATAGGTTTAATATTTATTTTTAATTCAAATCGCTCAATTGAGTATACCGTATATGTGAATGATGTGTGTGTGTGTGTGTGTGTGTGGGTGTGCCTGCGCGAAATGACAGGAAGTATATATAATTTTATTATATTTATGTTAGTAAAGTATATTTTTTGATAACCGGTTCTTTCCATCGTGCATCTCTCTTAAAACAAGAGGAAGGGCGCCCTTTGATTTCCTTGTTTCCTTTTGGCAGCCAATCGTTTAAAGATAAAGCACTTCAGACTACGTCCCACCTACTCTGTATCTGGCTAAGATACGTCGACACACTTGCATCTGGCTATACAAGGACTTAGCTCTATATAGGCCACAACACAAACACAGCATACATGGAGTATAAAGGGTGACGTAGGCCTTTGCTGTACCTCATGTCTACATAGGCCATATCATCTCTGAAGACCCTTCTTACTCTTAACTATTCCTTATGCTGCGAACTACATAAGTATACCACGGAAGAGCAGGAGAAGTCCCCGCTAGATATAACGTGCTTCCTGTAACCATCTACTTACAAGAAGACTAACTAAATTCGCCGCTTTGGTCTTCTAAGTTACATGCAAATTATATACATAAAATACGTTACATCCAAGTTATATACAATTTATATACAAGTACATAACGATGCCCATCGGTGGCTGCGAGGAGACGACGTTTCGGTACACAGACAGGCGGACGGGTGAAGCCAATCTCAAGAACTGGCGCAGGGTACAGGCTCCTACAGCGTCGGTTACACAGACCTACAGGTTCGCACGATTTGTTCCGATTATCAACATTGATATAATCGAAAACGGGCGCACCCCAGCCACGTAAGACAGCGTGTGCCAGGATGGGCGCTTCAGAACAAGAAGGAGCCAACGGTAATCAGCGGTACAGCGTCATATCCCATGTTTTAGAACCGTAAACTATGCACACATATACGGTTTCAGCCAGTCACACAATGATTAACCCTAAACAGCCATTCCCCATCTGAACAGTAGCACGCAACATGAACAAGTTCTGCTAATAGGGTTCGCTCTGCTTGATTTAAAAGTCTCACAGTAAAAGGAGTGGTAACCTCTTTTGGCTACTGCTAAGGACGAGTCAACCTGATGCCCGTTCGCAAGACACACGCCTTAGCCCATCACCATGAGCTCCAACACAACCGGTTAAATTTTTTGCCCCAGGGCCTGCAATGAGCGGTCTGTGTTAGATGTAGGTCGCAACCGTGGATGGCCACATTACTAGATCCCTTCCTTTCGTTCCCAGCAACTAAACATTATAAACACAAATTTTTGCGGTGAAGGGTTAGTAAGGATCGGTCAAAAAATTAACACAGATTTTAAATTATTTGTGTCGACATTTCGACAATGTTTGTTGTCATCATCGGGACCTGTGTATGAATACAAAAGTAATGTTCAATACAACAACAAAACAATTATTTTAGTAAACAACAGAACACAACAGAACAATATAATGTACTATAATGTTTGTTGTGTTAATAATGTTATAGTCTGATACTGATCACAGTCTGCTTTGAGAAATATTTTCCAAACTATGTATATAAATATTTGGTGAGTTTTAAATTACAATCAATTATTTGACTGTTTCTAAACAGTCAAATAAGCGAAAATCTATGTGTAGTATTTATATCTTCAATATAATAAATACTCAAAATATAAAGTTATAAGAAACCGCACACGTATTTTTTTTTAATTTATATATATAGCTGCAGATTTTTTGGATGAATGTGTTATTTAATTGTACAGGTTTAGTTAGATGATCTTACAAATTTATATACAACAATTGTTTCAGTTTAATTTAATATTTTATTTTTTCGCTATATTGTAATTAGCAATTAATTTTTGAAACACTTCTTCTTCATTTCAGGGGTGTCGGATCATTATTACATTCTTTGCTTGTAATGAAACGTGTCGTCCTTTTCCTTACTGTTTGCAACACCAATGAATAAATGCATATTTTTAAGTACAATTCATGAAATTATTATTATTATTTATAGTCAAACTTTATCAAAAACGATTTTGTTATTCAAGTGCAAACACATTTAACCTTGTGAACACACGTGAGTGTTCTAGTCCTACAGTGTTTACTGCTAATGTGCCTCATTTTATCTGAAATTGAATGTTCTCATTTTTAAAAAGTTCGTAATTTTAAATTTTGTACAATACTATTTGTACAATACTAATGAAGTTTTGATTCGAATAACTGCAGTCCAAATGTCCGTGTGTGTGTGTGTGTGTGTGTGTGTGTGTGTGTGCGTGCGCGCGTGTGTGTGTTAAATCGAAAACTCCTGTTGCATATTCTCCTGTTGATGTATATGTGCTGAAAATGATCCATATCATTAATAAGAAATCCTTAAATTTTTAGTGACCGTCATCACCAACACGTTCAACCAAATATTTAATTGTTTCGTTATGTTTGATATTTCTATTGTATTTCATACACAGGTCCTGAAGATGACAATAAATATTGTCAAAACGTCGACGCAAAATAACTAAAATTTGTATTATTGACCGATCCTCACTAACCATCCACTAAAACATTCATTAATAAGAAAATATATGGAATGTGGAGAATTGCATGTTGTATTTTAGTTTTTAAGGAACCTAGTTATTAAGACTTTTAAATAAATTATCATAAATGCAATATATGGAACAGAGTAATTATCGTAATTTCGCGTTGCAAGTACAGTACGGACGTGTGAGTGTCGAGTATACGCTAATTATTAAAAAAATTACGGCGCCGTTGTTAATTAATCTTTCAATATGGATTTATACATTAAAATAGTTTATATTCATGTAAACAATATTCGATAATATATGACACAATTTAATGGGAACTCGAGTTGTCGGAGGACGCTTTTTTTGACGCGGATAGCGATCGAATCCAGGTCTAAGATGATTCATGTACAATCGAGTGCAAATTGCACAACCTTATACAAAAATTCTCGACTAATCTTAGTGAGAATTCTAATACTACTGCTAATGACAGTAGAGCGGGATGATTCACTCATGTCACGCAACTGGAGACCATTAAAATCCCACAATTTAACGGAAATGTTATGGAGTGGCAACACTACATACACATATTCAAAGACTTGGTAGATTCTCGCTTGGATCTTACCAACATACAAAAGTTGCATTAGTTACACAATTCATTAAAGCATGAAGCGCTCCAAGTTATACAATCGCTGCCTACAACTGGTGAGAATTATGACGTAGCCCTAGGGTTACTCAAGACTAGATTTGACAATAAGCTAATTATTGCCATCCACCATGTCGAAGATATACTGAAAATCAATTCTATCGATAGGCAATCGGTGGGTAGCATATCTAAATTTCTTAATAAAATAAGCGCAACCATAAACGCGCTCAAGGTTATGGCGTTACCCGCCATCAAATATTTATGAGCTTATTGTCACTCAGCTTTTAGCGTCGAAATTGGACCCGAATACTTCCAAACGTTGGAAGGAGTCACTCTCTAACATCAACTTTCCCGATTTTGAAGGGTTGATTGAGTTTTTAAACAATAGGAGACAGATGCTGGAAACCGTGGGGGCAGATTCCGAGAGTGGTCGGGCAGGCAACTCAGCAAGGCCTAAAAAACTGATAAAATATGTAAACAATTCAAAACAAGGCAAGGTGGTCAGCTAATTCTAAAAACATTCAATGTGCAATGTGCAATGCTAACCACCACTTATATACGTGTAAACAATTTGAGGGGTTAATCATTGACAAACGTAAGGAGATTTTAATGAAAACTAAATGCTGCTTTAACTGCTTGCGGGTGAACTATTCTGTAAATGAATGTGAAAATAATCACACTTGTAAAATTTGCTCAAAGAAGCATTACTCCTTAATACATACAGGACAGGGCACCTACTGTGCCCTCAAACTAAAAACTAATAGGATCATACTATTGTCTACTGCGTTATGCAAAACCTTAGACAATTCTGGTAAACCCCGCCTTTGTAAGATTTTACTGGACTCTGGTAGCCAGGCAAATTTCATTACACAGGCCTTGGCAAAAAACTTAAATTGAACCTTGTAAAAAAATGAGTTGCCAATTACAGGCATCAACAATGCGTCCTATCGGTCCCACCACAGCACCACTATCACCTTACAATCGCTGTACGAAAAATTCTATTTTAGCATATAATGCTCAATTCTGCCTAATCTTACTGACAATCTCCTCACGGAATCCTTTGATACTGAGCAGTTGGGATTGCCCGAGGGTATATTTCTAGCGGACCCAAACGTCAGCACCTCTCGAGCATTGACGTTCTGCTGGGTGCCAAATTCTTCTCAAGTTTGATTAAGCCCAGCAAATTTGTCAGGGACGGGAACTTCCCCATTCTTCAGGAAACCAGACTTGGTTACATTGTGTCCGGAAATCTTCCTTTCAAATTTAAATCTCCTTATCGTGCTTCGTAATTTATAGCGAGAAGTGACAATAAAGGGCTGACTTCCATGGTTGAGAAATTCTGGTAGTTCGAGGAGTATCCTGTTGATTTGCCCTCAGCTGCCGCCGAGTCATGTGAGGGACACTTTGTGCATAACACGCTAAGAAATAGTGACGGTAGATTTGTTGTTAGGTTGCCCCGTAGGGCTGGTAATGTGTCTCTGGGCGATTCACTGGTCCATGCTAAACAGCGTTTTCAGACTCTTGAGCGTAAACTCATGAGGAATCCTGGGTTGAGGCATGACTATTCCAAGTTCATCAAGGAAAAAGGATAAAAAATATTTTAAAGAAAAAATATTTTATGAAATCCTGTAGCATTTAATTAGTTATTTTTATAATAATAAAAGAGACCATTTTCACATTTATATCAGTATTACGCATTTTCATAACATATTTCAGCAAGTTTGAAATATTACTACAATTTGTACTACTATTGATTGCATTGCAGCGTTCAGCGTTAATTACATGTAATGTAGGAAGTTGTGAAATATGTGAGTTATCTTTTAATGTATCAAACAAATTGTGCGGTATCAAATTATTATGTTTGTTTTACAAAAACCGTTTAAAGAATTCCTTTGGACCTTTAAAGAGTAAACATAACTTTCAAATTTTTACGCAGTAAAATTGCAAATTAAGTAGCAGAAACAAGAACAGTCGCTACGTAATTAAAAGTAAGGGAGAGTACGGGAGAGTAAGAGAGAAAGCGTATTAAAACATCAGCATGCAGTAAGACAACAATACAACTTCAAGGTGGCGAGATTGCAATCTGGTGTTCACGCGTCTTACAAAATGTCTCCAAAAACGAGCTACATGTGTGGAAGTCGATACATTGCAATCACCACCCGATGTGAATTGAGATAAAACCCTTTTCAACCCCAATCGTTTTCGTGTCGTTTTATCAGTTGTGGCCAGCTAAATTATGACACGTACGACCGAGCGCCTCAGGGAAACTTCATGTCTCGACAAATGTGTGGCGTTTAGATTCTGTAATAAAAACTGGAATAGTGTATCATTATTTCATGCAGACGCAATATAATAATCTGTATATAACCTATTTGTATACTGTTTTTTATTTATATTACAAATAACACTGATCAATATGTCCATTTTAACATTCTTATTCACTGCGCAAGTAGTTTGATCGTGATGAAGTGTTTTAGTAAACATTATGGGATGAGACCAAATATCCGACCTTCATTACAATTTGATATTATTTTCTTACCTTTTAAAAATAATTCTAAAACAATGTTATTACTTATATAATTATATATATTGTTTGTAGATGTATAAACTTTCTATATTTTGGAAGAACGTATTACGCTTTAATAGACACTCTCATGTGTGTGTGTGTGTGTGTGTGTGTGTGTGTGTGTGTGTGTGTGTGTGTGTGTGTGTGTGTGTGTGTGTGTGTGTGTGTGTGTGTGTGTGTGTGTGTGTGTGTGTGTGTGTGTGTGTGTGTGTGTGTGTGTGTGTGTGTGTGTGTGTGTGTGTGTGTGTGTGTGTGTGTGTGTGTGTGTGTGTGTGTGTGTGTGTGTGTGTGTGAAAATAAACTTCAAATTATAGAACACCTTGCCATACGCAGGATCATACTCCAAAGTTGCCAAACTTCAAATTTGCCATATGCCGTAAAACCTTTATTGAAACTCAATTGTATATACAAAATTCACTTGCATTATAGAAATAGCGTACGGTTGTTACGTAAAATATTACTTAGATTCCTCCCTTTATAAATTAGGCAAAGCAATGTACACTTTTAAACACTGAACCCTATAGCTTACAAGGGTTATAATTCCCTTCAGAATTAATTATCTTAAATATTCTTTCCCACAAACAAAATTGACATTGAAGCTACTGAATGTTCTCATTTTTGTGGCACCTTAATTCCGAAGGAAATAAAACGGAGAAGAAGAAAGGCCACAGGCGGATTTTGTTTAAATTAATATAGCTAATTACTTCTGCAAATTCAATATAAGAAACAAAGGTACAAACAGGCCTCTTCCTTTATTACTAGACAGCCATGTTAATTGCGCTTAAGGATCATACGTAGAACAAATGAGTCACTGATATTTATATATATATTAGCACAGCAGTGAAATTAAATGCAGTGCAATAATGTATATTTGGCTCAAGTCACATTCAACATAAAGAAATTCTGTTTGAAACCGAGCAATCTACTCTCTTCTCTTTTTCTTCTTCTCTTTCTCTTTCCGTTAACTTTTTGTCCTCTGTGATAGGTTATATACATAATAATCTAAATAACGCACTTTTGCCAACACATAAATTAAGAAGGAGAGACATTTTAGCTACTGAATCTACAGGCTAACTATAAACAAATACATAAGGAATATAAGTAAGGAGTACTTTACTTCCATTATATATAGTAAAAGTATAAGTAGGCTCCATCTACTACATAAAGCAAAATTGGGTCTGGTTGGGCCCATATCACAGTGTTTTTTGACCTTGATGGTGTGTAAGTGTTCATGTACACAATGTCATGTTGTTTTGTACGTGTCGTGTGTTTTCCTGATAAGCCGTTTTTGATTATTTATTTGTATTACTCAGTTTCTTTGTCATACTTTGTGTGAATATCTATTACTATTTATCTCGCTCTCACTCGTTGATACAGTATTATTTATTATTTACATTTATTACTTACTAGTTTATAGTTAGCTTGGAAGACGGGTAAAGACTATGGGTGGTTGAAGTTAAGGTTGCTGCTTATACGTCTTCTGTGATATTAAACGTACGTCACAGGTTAATAAGTGAATGATTTAAGTCTTTTTTACCTACAGGATTTTTTAAAAATTTGCGAGAGCAATTAAAATGTAAAACTTATTGTAGTATCAAAAACACTAATACTTTTGGCATGGAACGGGTATACATACGGAACTACATACATGTATGTGTACTATGTGAACAATATACAAACGTGTATGCAGTACTGTTCTCTCTAATTGCAAAATGGTTCTCCAACTGGTCATTATAGGTTTTCGGATCAGCAATTTTGTCGCTGGGAAAATGTTCATACGCAACTGCGCTGCTGAACGCAAATATTACACAAACTATATATTTACTGCACTTCTCTCACAGTCAGTTGATACTAAAGTTGACTCATTGATAAACATCATAATTATTTTTATTGTTTAACGTATATAACATTCAAGAATCAAAAATATGATAGTCTCTCTCTCTTCCCCCTGCCTTCGCTTCTCTATTATATGTGTGTGTGTGTGTGTGTGAGTGTGTTAAAAAACTTGTGCTACAGATCTTTTCTTGATAAATAAATTAATTTGTATATTCAAGATGTCTTTTTCTTCCGTGGTACATACTTTAGGCATCAAGGTGCCTGTCCGTCGACAGCCACCAGCTGAGACTCGGCAGAGTGGTTGATGCCTAAAACATGTAAAAAGTAAGACCAAACATCTTGAATTCAAACTGGTATTATACATTTAGTAGTACGTACATATACACACGCGCGCGCGCACACAAACCACACACGCTTATTTATTTACTTAGCATGACATATATCTTATTCTTATTCTTCTTCTTCTTCTTCTTCTCCACGTCAAGGTATAGGCTTACAGCCCGTTCCGCCTTCACTGAGTCTACCTATATCTCGTGTGATACTAATACCTGTCAAAATGTTATGTAGCTTCTTCCTATTCTTAATATTCCTATGCAAAAGTCAGGTACTTTCTTTCTCGCCCTTACAGTTCCGCATTAATTACATTCCTTAAACAATTCGTCAGTCTTCTGCGTCCTCTTCTACCTCTACGTGTCTAATGATCTAATTCAGGATCTGTGTGTGTGCGTGTGTGTGCGTGTGTGTGCATGTGTGTGTGTTTATTTGTTTGCGTGTATTTGTGTGATTATGAATTTTTAATAAAATCTTAATTTACATATAATAAATACACGTCCGGAACAATATATACAGAAGGCAAGTTTTAAAGATATAAAACTCTTAGTGATCTTAAATATACATTTAAAAAATAGTAATATCTAAATAAAACTATTTACAGTATACTTTAAACGTATGAGGATGTTTTATGGCACGTAGAAAAATTACTGGATTAGAAAACTAGCAAAGGTGAAGAACAAAGAACTGGCATGGTGCCTTTGAGACTAGATCAAATAAGTTATACAAGAGACAAAAGATTCGGTATAACTGATCTTCTTGGTTCCAGTAAATTAACTAGATAACAATTTTTTTTTGAAGTGTTTACTGATACCCGTTTAATGACTTCGATAATTCACATGCATGTTGTTTTTTTGCTTTGTTTAAACTTTGTTATACACATATTATAACACAAGTTCTTTGTACCCCATACACCCTTCAATAATTTTTACTGAGATTAATGCGCAAATGTCCCCTAACGGGAAGTACAGGTCTGTTGGCACATGTCCTAGGAGGTTTACCTCACAGAGCATTTAAGTTGACTAAAACTTTTATGTCTCTACGAATCCAGGTTATTTCTCAGTAAAAATTCTGTAACGAAAATGACGTACTGTAAATTGATCATCATCGCAAAATTGATGCAATGACTACAAAATACAGTACTACACATTATTGCATCACGGATAACACGGTAAGTGATGCATTAACGGTAAGTCTTGATTGAGTGGGTACTCGTATTAATACAAAAAATAAATTCATATATGTGACGGACAGCTCAAGTAGAGGCTACGCTACAGTGATGAGAATAATATAAAATGACTATGAAAACATGAAATGAATACTTTTGCAAGACTTGTTTGCAATTCAGAACAATCGTTATGGATCTATATGTGAGAACTAAACGGTTTTGCTTCCCTCAACAGTGAAAACAAGAACATATTGCTTTATGAATAATAAAGTAACGTAAATTGCTCTCACGAATACACTAGTATATATTTTTGATTACATCGCATTTTTGCTTTGACTGATATTTATTAAAAATTATTGTGCAGCATAAATAAATAAAAGTAATAATTATTTTATACTGTTCTTTACTTTTTGTAAGTGTTAATACTTACATTTCGGCATAACGGAATTATATGCAGAGTAGTTTATGGATTCCCACGTGAATGAAGTGACGTACTATGCAAACCCCACTGTAGTAAGTAGGACAAGTTTACACAATGACGAAATTGTTAAATGGTTACGAATTGTAAACTCGCTCATTTGTATGCAATTTAATTATATTATAAAAGACGTTTGGAGAAATTGTAGTCACACCTACATACGTATAGCCTCATGTTTTGTATAATGGATATAATGGATACTGTAGCTAAGAAAATGTGTATCCTCGAAGCACACATACGCACCTGCGCGCGCTTTTAAGTATATGTACATTATGTGTACATAATATGTCCACAAACACACACACACACACACACACACATGTTGCTATGTAGAGGTGTCGCATAGAATGAGTAGTCGAGATATACTGTACTGGAGTGAATTGGATTTATTAATGATGCTATACTTTTATAACACTCTGAGGTTTAATACAGTTTATAAAAGTAATTTTTTATTCTACATACATAACATAGATTTACTTCCCTATAATGATCGACGACAGGTTGATCCTGAATCTGGATGAGTACGTGAGTTGTTACCCTGTCTGTCCTCAGGTTGATCCTGAATCTGGATGAGTACGTGAGTTGTTACCCTGTCTGTCCTCAGGGTCGTGCTTTCCAGAGTGTAGATGTTCCCACGAGCACGGTTATATACTTTCACCAGGAACTTAAGTTTTACTAAATAGTGTAAGTTGATGGTTACAATTTTTCCAGTTGGCTTAAAGTGTTTATATACCCTAATGGGATATCTTAAACTTTCGCGGAATAGGTCACTTATAACAATATTTTCAGTGACTGCAGGAAATTCTAAACTTGTGTTAGTCGCGAGTAGCAGACAAATCGTCATAAATCACGCGGCTCTTACACATTATCGATTACCAAGAGAGACTGAAATATTTGCTTAACGATATTTCTATCGACTGAATTTCTGTAATCTGATTGATTAATTCAGATACGGTTACCCCTACACATGATTTCTCTGCAGGTAATTAACATTCGTGTCCAAGAAGCTTCCGAACAAAGCAATTCTTGAAAAAAAAAACTGATAATTTTTAGGACTGCAATTATAGCCATAAAAGCTTTTTACTTAATATATGTATATGTTTATTCTTCGTATTGTTTAAATTAGCAGCCATCCTTAATATTTCTTTATAAAGTTGCTAAACTGCTACTTTTTTATTGTTTAGACAAAGCTTTTCGTCATCACTGACATCATCAGTTGTTTAAGACCTGATGATGTCAGTGATGACGAAAAGCTTTGTCTAAACAATAAAAAAGTATCAGTTTAGCAACTTTATAAAGAAATATGTATATGTTTAGTTACTGATTTTTTTAACACCTATTGTTATCAGTTAGGTTTTATATTACGAAGGGTGTGATATAAATGTCTTCTACAAATTTCCCGTATTATCGAAGTTATTTAATTTAACGTGTTTTTTACGAATGTCCCGTAAAATAATTACGTACTCTTGCACACGCGTGTAAGCATTTTTTCGAACGATTTCGTTGTTTCATAACCTAAAAATACTTGAAGATAACATTTTAAACAACGTTCCTTATAAAATAATTTTTATTGTTTAAACCTGCAAACTCTACTTATGCACACAATGTCTTTATATACAGTACTATTATACGCTTTTACTCTCCGATACATTCCATATACAATTAGAAGTTCCATTGCAACACACACACGCGCGCGCGCGCACATCTATCCCCATATATATGAATGTATGGGGACATATATTAGTCGGTGTCCTGTGAAAAGGGGTGAGTGTTGTTATTGTTATTATGTACACGTAAGACGCTATTGTTATTATGGTAAGTACTGCATGTTAACAGAGTTTAAGACAATTACAAACAATAAAGAAAACAGCAGTGCAGTTTAGTGTGAAAGTGTTGTGTAAATGACGTCATACGTGTAGACATATTAAAACTTTGATAAGTCTTGAGTTTCGCAGTCTATCGTACTCACTCGGAAGTTGCAGTGGCAAATTCGAGCTCCAGCCAGTCCTTGGGAAGCCGAAGTGTATCGTCGAGGGAGCGGCTGAATTACTACTACGAATTCAGGCAGAGCGTTCGAGATCGTCAGCGATCGATGGCTGTCAACGAGGACTAAATCAGGAGCAACGTGGACGGACACAAATCCCACGAGGAAACCCTGAGATCGACATCCGAACTAGGAGGACAACGGCCGGTGTGAAAGCGTAGGAACAGGCTCGAGAGATTGTCCGGACTGATGCAATTTAACCCAGCGTATACAGGAAAGTGAAATTATAAAACTATTTACGAAGCTAGTGTAACGTCTTTTCGCCGCGTTACAAATCCAGGGAACCCCTCGTAATTAAACTCCGTTAATTAGATGGGCTGCCTACGTTGTAACAGAATTGATCACAAATAATTAATGTAACAAATTACTTACTAACTGTGTAAGGAAACAATAGCAAGGTATACAATTGATTTAAGCACTCCTCATATGTGTGTAACAAGAAGACTTCTCTTTATTTAACATTTAAAAACATATACTGACAGATCCCATGACATTACTAATTCAATTATTAAGTTATTTGAAAGGTTTCTTTAAACTTTGAGATCAAACTTGATTTTATATAGCTATACCTCGGATCCGGGTCAACTTTCTGTATTTCTGTAATTAAGACTTTTAATTATACTCATTTCATGATATTAGCTTGCAAGACTTTCTTTTATTCAACCATTGGAAGAATGGTATTATTGCTTGAATTATATTACTCTCCATTAGCATATAAACTGTTACAACGTATGAAATTAGAATAGTTACATGAAATTCTTAGATTTAATTTATAAGTCTTTACAAAGTTAATAGTTTCTGAAAAGTCTCTTTCAAGATGTGTTGTGTGACAAATATTAGTAACCCTCGATAGACAGGCTATCGAGTCACCTTTTAATTGATATGCAGAAGACTCGTCCGGGGCATCCGTCTTGGGAAACAGGAACAGCTACGTCGTCATCTCGGTCTGGCCTTCCTCTGTAAAGGGCTCCAAAAGTTCGCAGGTTGAACAATATGTCGTGTAGATATCTACGATGATCTTGTAGATTCTCGGATGTCCTGATCTGCATATTCTGTCACGTGCAGTAGAGTTTGTGGCTTCTGATAGTTCACATGTCCGGGTATGACTTTGGAATTGTTGTTATTTGTTCAAGCACGATGTCATCTTGTGTTACACTCTTTGTTACGTTTCGATACTTTTTGTTTTACATTACTTTAAACTTATTGTCTATTCACATGACTACATTAATTAATACATCCAGATGCTTTAAACAGCTACATCTGGTACACCATCTTAAGACGAGACAAAATGTAGTTACATATTTTAAGCGCACAGCTCCTACGTCTATACTGTACGAAGTCACCATTGCAAGAGAGAGAAATTCCGCTCCCTTCGCCTGGTACTGGGCAAAAGTTAGTGGGATAATTTCCGCGCGAGAATATAGTTCCTAACTATATTTAAGTTAACATTTTTTATTTATGCAAACTATCCCTAAACAAATATACATAATTTAAATCAGTTATTTTAGCGACTATTTATGCCTTCAGATTTTTAATTATTAACATTAGTTTTTTTATCTTATTCTTACTCACACAAGACTCGGAAAGCATGTCGAGTCTGGAATCAACAGGACAGCGCCTGCTTACAAGCAAAGGGTTAAATACGATATTAATAACTCTTTACAATTTATCTTTTTATTAGAGCATCTTATAACTAATTAATTACTGCTTCCTCTCATACTGAGTACATACAGGTATTTTATATTAATACAGTGAGATTTAAATGGCTTAAGAGCTCGCAACCTTAATTTTTTTTAAATTTTTATTTTCTTGATTATTTCTTTTATTTAAATCGTCACATACTCCACCGCTTAATTTGCACGCTACGGTTAAGCTTTTTGAGTCTAACTCACTATTGGGCACTGGGATATTGAATGGGGTTAGTGTGTGTAATTTCTTTCACATAGTTGTCGTACACTTTACAACGTTGTCCACATAGTTATTACCTATAGTTACAACACAGTACACTTTATATTCTTATGAACTACCTTTTTTTTTTTTACATACTATTTACACTAAATATTTACACAATTAAAACACAAAACTTTTTCTTATCTCTATCACTTAATTTTACTACCGGTTTTTTGTTTGTCTTACTCTCTCTTCTATAGAGTAACTTTCTAAATCTTTACTATTTAGAATTCTATCCTTTCTTCTGTGAGTGCTATTTAACTCATGTAGTTAATGAGTGTTAGTACCCATCTAGTTAATGATTATTCATTAATGCATGCTTCGCAGAACTGGAACTCAGGTTGATCAGGCCTCGTTTCCAAACTCTACGTTTCTTACGTGGATTCAGAAATATAATTTTCTTTACTGCCTAGTATTCCCTTTTCTTTTTGGGTTATACTATACCGTCACTTCTTCTTATACAACTTTAGTTGCGAAATATGCGTTCTCCGCACATATTTCTGAGGTGCAGGTTCGCACAGGGCTACTGTAACTGGAGTTAGGTACTTTTGGATTTGGTAAGGGCCACACCATCGGAATGATAGTTTAGAGGTGGTCTTATCAATTGCACTACTAATGGGGTGAGTCTTGTACATTACTAAGTCACCTACTTGGTACCTGACTGAGTTGATATGATTACCTTTCTCGTGGTATCTTCTGGATTTTTCCAAGCTTGCTCTCAAGTTAGAGCGGGCTTTGTTCCATATTCGCTTTATCCGCTTATCCGTTATTTGCGGAGGCAGCAGATCGTGTATATTCCATCTTGTGGACAAAGGGTGGTTTGGTCGATACTTGTATAGTAACTCGAACGGGGTCGACTTGTGACCTTCGTGGTAAGCTGAATTAAAAGCGTATTGAATCCAGGATAGATTTTGGTCCCACGACGTGTGATCGTTCGCATGATAGGCGATTAGCGCAGATTTGAGGTTTCGTAGATACCTTTCAGCAATATTGCCTTGCGGTCGATACTCTGTAGTGGTTATATGGTCTATCCCTAACTTGAAACACATATTCTTAAATTCTTTTGCTTTAAACTGCGGACCGTTATCAGATACTATACGTACTGGAGTACCGTAATCTTTAAATAATCTTTCCTGTAGTATTTTAACTGTTGTCGACGCTAATGCTCGTCGCATGGGATAGATCCAAACAAATTTGGTGAACGAATCTACACATATCAGTAACATGGTATTTCCTGATTTGGATCGTGGATACGGACCTGAGAAATCTAGATAAAGTTTCGAAAAAGGGGTCTTTGGGATTTCTGATACCAATTGGCTTACTTGAGTATTTCTGGCGGGTTTGCTAAGGGCGCATAATGAACATTTCTTTACGAAGGTAGCTATTTCGCAGTTCATATTGTTCCAATGATATTCCTTTCGAATACGATGTATCGTCTTATTGATTCCCATATGGGCTCCTATGGTAGATGAATGGAAGTATTCCATTAGCATGGGCTTAATTACATCCGGGGCTATTATTCTTAATTCCTTTCCGTCTCTTATTTTGAGACACAGTACATTCTTACTCAATACGTACTTCTCGGATTTAATACCTTGGGTAAGTTGTTCTATAATAGGCTTCAGTAAGGGGTCTTGTTGTTGATATAGGGCAATGTTTGTAAAGGCAAGGGGGAATTCAGTAATTACGGCGTTCGCACTTGCTATTTCCGGCTTCACTACGTTTTCGGAAGTTTTAGTGGGTGACTGGAACATACGGGACAGGGTATCGGCGACTACATTTTGAGTACCTTTAATATGCTGCACTCTGAATTTGTAGCAGTTTAATTTCAATATCCATCTGCCAATTCGTCCTAATTGTTTAGGGTGATTCAATAACCATGATAACGCCTGATTGTCGGTTTCCAAAAGGAATTCTTTATGTTCTAGGAAGGGTTTAAACTTTTCGAACGCAAAAACAATTGCTAAACATTCCAATTCATATGCAGAATACTTTCTTTCTTGATCGCTCAGTGTTCGTGATGCATAACTAATTGGTAGTCTACAGTTATCTATCTCTTGGTATATCACTGCACCTAACGCTACACTGGAACTGTCGGTTTGCACGACGAATGGTTTTGTGAAATCAGCTAATTGCAAAACTGGGGGAGATATAATGCTTTCTTTAAGTTGCTGAAACGCGTTTTGATGTATTGAGCTCCATTCGAACTTTGTTCCCTTCTTTCGTAAGGAGTTTAAGGGTGCTGCTATTTCGGCAAGATGGGGAATGTATTTGTGGAAATAATTCACCATACCTAAAAATCGGGCTATACCTTTTGCATCTCGTGGGGGTGCAAATTCTCTAATAGCACGGGTACGTTCGGGGTCAATGCTTACCTTTCCATTCGCTTTCACTATGTGTCCTAAGAAAGAAAACTGAGGGACAGCAAAACTTTCCTTATTTGGGTTCACCGTTAATCCTGCTCTTAGTAAACGAGATAACACTTCACGCAAATGTCTGATATGTTGTTTCATTGATTCACTGTATATTACGATGTCGTCCAAATAGTGGTACACATATTTAAATTTAATGTCGTGAAATATCTTCTCCAATAGTCTACTACATACGGAACTTCCTTGGGATATTCCAAAGGGTACCCTAGTAAATTGGTACAAGTTAAAAGGAACTGCAAACGCGGTTAGACGTTTGGATTCTTCTGAAAGAGGTATTTGGTGAAAAGCTTGATTCAGATCCATTACTGTAAAGACCATAGCTTTAGTAAAATAATGAAACGCACTATGGATGTCTGGAAGAGGGATTGATTCAAATTCTATTCTTTTATTTAATTGCCTGTAGTCTACAACTAGTCGGTGTTTATCTGGTCCTTTCGGTACTAAAAAGGAGGGTGAAGAATATGGGGACGTAGAGGGTTCTATGACTCCTTGATCCAATAACTTATTGATATGGTTTCGCATGACTTCCATCTTGGGGGGCGACAACTTGTACGGGGGTAGTCGTATTACTTTCTGATTACTCAGATTAATTTTATACTCTATTAGATCCGTCAGTCCTAGTTTTGGTGTAAGAACCGAGGAAAATTCTTTTATTAGTTTTACTATTTTGACTCTATCTCTTCGTTCTAGGTGAGATAAATCTGAATCTTGGTGTATTACATGTGCAGTAGATGAACAACGTTTATCTTCATTACTATCGAATTTATGTTTTCTTGCACGGTCAAATCTGAAATAAAATTCTCGCTCGTAGATGTCAAGAATCATTCCTGTCTTACTAATAAAATCTGCACCTAATATTAAATCAGGTCCTAATTCTTTACATACTAACATTGTAAATATCCAACTTAGGTTTTTTATTTTAACCTTAACGGTAATGCTCAGGTTTATATTTATTTTACGTTTATCAGCGGTAGCACACTTTATATTCACAGGTTGGTTCCGTTTTACTAGATGATGTTTAGCTAACATGTCCGCTAATTCTTGGCTGATTAAGGTTCTACTAGATCCCGAATCAATTAAGGCGATGGGGGATGTAACGCCTAAGTCGACTCGTATTAATGGTAGTAGATTTTTTCCATTTACATCTATTAATCGCATTACACTTTTCACGAAATTCTCGCACATAGGGGTCGATATCTTTCGCACCTTTTTTGTTTTTCACTTGGTTACAGAATAATTCATTCTTATTATTATTACTGGTTTCTTTTAATTTACCCAATTTTGAGTAGCTGCGGAAGACACAGGTTTTCGGGTCTCCCTGCCTTACATGTTTTTGAATTGGGGTTATTCCGTTCCAATGACTTACTTTTGCACTCTCTTCTTATGTGCCCATATTTTCCACAATTATAACAGGTGGGTTTTCTGCGAGGTGGGTACTTGGTTTCCGCTTTATCTGGGTTTACAGTTAACTTACCAGCTTTGCGCACATGGTGAGGTCTACTAGAAACTTGTCTTTCATACGAGGTTGTTACATCAGGCAGTAGTGCTCGCAATTGATGTCTATTAGTTCCATAGGTTTTCATTGCTTCTCTATTTTGATCTGAGTACCATACATTTGAAGAATGGATACTGCACTGTTCTAGATCAGCAATAGTTTTGGGGCTATTCATCAATGATAGTCGAGATCTTTCTTCAGGTGACACTCCTATTAAAATGGTGTCCACCAGTTGTGTTTCATTCCAGCTTACACGTAGTAGTCGAGAGGACTCCCTAATATCGGAGATGTAGTGAGCTAATCTCTCCTGATGTCCTTGTACTCGGAGTACTGTCTTCCTTTTTATTTCCTCATAGATGCCGGTGGGAATAAAGTATTTTATTAAAGAGCTATGTAGCTCTTCTACTGGGAAAGTAGAGGTTAGGGCTTCTAGCACACGATTTTTTAACGGGGGTTTACACTTTGGTAACAGAACTTGTAAAATTTGCCAGTCATTCAGCTGCTGTAGATCCTTTATCTGAAGAAGATAACTAATAAATGTTAGTAACTTGGAAACATTTAAACCATCTGTATAAGGGATTTCGGTTAAAATCTTCTCCACAGGGTGAGTCATTTTTCCGTATAGATCTGCGTTATAGTTCATAGGGGTAATTCCTCGATGAGGGTGATTAGATTCATTGGGGGTGTTGGTCAATTCATTATTTCCGGGACGAAACTGAAAATGCTCGGGAGGAGGGACATTTACATCTGTATCAGTTTTTTGTTCTGGGTTCGCTTGCACTTGCGATACGATAGGTGAGTTCCGATCCGAGTTAGGCGGAGGTAAACCAGTGGTGGGGGATTGTACTGGGGAGATGTGTAATTTCATTAATGATTTCTCTATTTCGCCCATCCTGAATGAGTCGGATTTTCGTCTTAAATCGTTGATAATTGAAGGTAAGCGGCGTAGAGCTTCGTCTGTTAGCTTTTGTACATCAACGGGTATTTCTGTGAGATTCGGCCAGATCGACAAATTTTTTATTCGCCTGGTTAAATGCTCTATTCTCTGGGTAGTCCGCAAAATTTTTGCCGGAGATTTCTCGTCTTGGAGTGTTTGAGACAATAAGTATAGTTCACTATACTTGGCATTACAAATTTCTTTCTCGCTTTCATAATCGAATTGGCTTAGATTGTTTAATTGCACGGGCGCATCAAATCCACATTCGCGAATTGAACTTCGTAATTCCGCGACTGTTACATCAGCATGGGGTAGTCCACGCAAAAGGGCTTCGTAAGACAGCTCGTCTTTTAATAACAAATCCGGGTTAAATTGGGCCATTTTGTTCTAACACATTAGCACGTACTTACAATTAATACTAGTATATTACACATATATTACATATACATATAATAAATTCATAAGTAATAAATTTACACAAATTAGAAAAGAACAATTTCTCTTCTAAGGGAGAGACAGAAATCACACACACATATCTTTCAATGTTAAATAGTCGATCAGCTGTTTGCTGGAATGTAGGTCAGAGGGTGGCCTACATATCTAGTTAACAAAGGAGGGTTGAGCGTGTGTGACAATGGGGTGTTTGCTTTTACATATTATTGTCTTCACAATGCGAGTGAATAACACCAACGACCGGTATAAACACGAGAAAAGGGGAGCGCAATCTTATGCAACACATTTATTATTATTCCGCTTAGACAACACTTTGGCTTCGTTTATTCATAAACTTTTCTCAATTAAATAATTACTTATTTTGTTCACAAGTTTTAAATCACGAACTTCTACTTAATTACTTTATTATTATTAACAAAGTTATTTTTAATCAAATTTTGTTTATAACACATACTAGTGTATGTAAGCTAGATAGTTGGACATACACTGTGCAGTATGATTCAGGAGACAACAGGTCATAGATTGTCGTAAACAAACCTGTTACAGATTGTTCGGTTGACCAAAATTGTTATGCTTGGTCACAATTCATGTATGCAAGTACTTACATAGAATTATGCAGGTTCCTACTGGCCTATAGAATGCAAAAGCTACATGCATTGAGTGACGCTAAGGATATTTTACTTATACATACTACCATCTACGTAACTTAATACATATTACGTTATTTAATAGTGTATTAAATATGTTTTGAACATTACATTTATTAAAGTAACTTTCTGAGTGCATATATCAATATTATATATTTCGTTATTGATCTTACAATTTATCCACGCATAGTGAATGCAATTTTGTTTGTGACACTATATACACAATTAAAACTCTTTCCTTTGTTTCCTTTATTTTTTTTGAATGACGCAATTTTGTTTGCTTAAAACACCATTATAAAATTTAGCATAGTGCCGCACTTTTGTGACACTCTGTAAACAATTACCCTTTTATTTTTTTTTACAAGTAAGCAGAGTGGCGCACTTTTGTAACGTCTTTTCGCCGCGTTACAAATCCAGGGAACCCCTCGTAATTAAACTCCGTTAATTAGATGGGCTGCCTACGTTGTAACAGAATTGATCACAAATAATTAATGTAACAAATTACTTACTAACTGTGTAAGGAAACAATAGCAAGGTATACAATTGATTTAAGCACTCCTCATATGTGTGTAACAAGAAGACTTCTCTTTATTTAACATTTAAAAACATATACTGACAGATCCCATGACATTACTAATTCAATTATTAAGTTATTTGAAAGGTTTCTTTAAACTTTGAGATCAAACTTGATTTTATATAGCTATACCTCGGATCCGGGTCAACTTTCTGTATTTCTGTAATTAAGACTTTTAATTATACTCATTTCATGATATTAGCTTGCAAGACTTTCTTTTATTCAACCATTGGAAGAATGGTATTATTGCTTGAATTATATTACTCTCCATTAGCATATAAACTGTTACAACGTATGAAATTAGAATAGTTACATGAAATTCTTAGATTTAATTTATAAGTCTTTACAAAGTTAATAGTTTCTGAAAAGTCTCTTTCAAGATGTGTTGTGTGACAAATATTAGTAACCCTCGATAGACAGGCTATCGAGTCACCTTTTAATTGATATGCAGAAGACTCGTCCGGGGCATCCGTCTTGGGAAACAGGAACAGCTACGTCGTCATCTCGGTCTGGCCTTCCTCTGTAAAGGGCTCCAAAAGTTCGCAGGTTGAACAATATGTCGTGTAGATATCTACGATGATCTTGTAGATTCTCGGATGTCCTGATCTGCATATTCTGTCACGTGCAGTAGAGTTTGTGGCTTCTGATAGTTCACATGTCCGGGTATGACTTTGGAATTGTTGTTATTTGTTCAAGCACGATGTCATCTTGTGTTACACTCTTTGTTACGTTTCGATACTTTTTGTTTTACATTACTTTAAACTTATTGTCTATTCACATGACTACATTAATTAATACATCCAGATGCTTTAAACAGCTACATCTGGTACACCATCTTAAGACGAGACAAAATGTAGTTACATATTTTAAGCGCACAGCTCCTACGTCTATACTGTACGAAGTCACCATTGCAAGAGAGAGAAATTCCGCTCCCTTCGCCTGGTACTGGGCAAAAGTTAGTGGGATAATTTCCGCGCGAGAATATAGTTCCTAACTATATTTAAGTTAACATTTTTTATTTATGCAAACTATCCCTAAACAAATATACATAATTTAAATCAGTTATTTTAGCGACTATTTATGCCTTCAGATTTTTAATTATTAACATTAGTTTTTTTATCTTATTCTTACTCACACAAGACTCGGAAAGCATGTCGAGTCTGGAATCAACAGGACAGCGCCTGCTTACAAGCAAAGGGTTAAATACGATATTAATAACTCTTTACAATTTATCTTTTTATTAGAGCATCTTATAACTAATTAATTACTGCTTCCTCTCATACTGAGTACATACAGGTATTTTATATTAATACAGTGAGATTTAAATGGCTTAAGAGCTCGCAACCTTAATTTTTTTTAAATTTTTATTTTCTTGATTATTTCTTTTATTTAAATCGTCACACTAGTAATCTCTGATGTACATGTGTTTTGTGATGTAGTAAATACAATAAAGAGACGTCCCGATAGCCGTTAGAAAGTCAGTTCTATGTAGACCTACTTGTCGTAATATGGTAATACAGCGCGTAATCCGTATGAGGCAATTATTATCGTAATCGAGTTTTTGTTTTCTATGAGTGCCAGCTTAAAAGGGAGATTGCTAAATTGTCTTAGAAAGAAAAACATTATATTACGGTACGGCAAAAAATCGTACTGAATATCTCTCATCTTCAGTAGAGAGGGAATCCTAATGTCAAAGTTAACATCACCAGTGTGCAATATTTTCTATATAATCCTTTGATGTGGCATGACCGCACAAAACGTATATTTGGGTTTGTTTGCAATAGCATATTTATAATTAGCAATGCTATTATGCTATATTTATTATATTTATTTTTACAAAATAGTAGGTTAAAATAGGCCTACTAACAACCGTGTAAATATCTGATTATACCACAACTTTGCAATTCAGGCATACTACATATACATTTGACAACCATATATATTGTTTTTATATCTGAATTTATTTGTTCTAAGTTCATTGATTATGTAAACACATTAAGTATATGTGTATTGTTTTAACTGTCGTAAGGAGAAACGACGAAAATCTTATGAAAACTATTTTGATTTTGATAATTAAAGGTAGACAATGTTTTCTTTTAAAATCTCATTGACTTTAGTCAAATTCACTTACTATAATATCACTTATCAAAATTACATCAGTGTTTAAAATCCTTATATTATAAAATAAAAATATGAAACCAGAGGTATTTAATTATTCTGCACAAATAATCTAAGGCGTTTAGGCTATTATTGCACTATCATCGTCTGAATAAATATAAGAAATAATATTCTCCTTCTTTATCTACAGACTTTGTAGAGAAATTGAAGAAAGATTTTTTATTTGCTTTCTTATAACGAATCAGGTTTTTAAATGTTTTAAAATAGTACTTCATTACACGTTCATGTACTGCTTAACATCGTGTAGAAAATTACTCCACTTTCTCGTTCCGCCCTGTACCAATTAAATCAATCCGGCATGAAAACTCTTGGGTCACTTATACTGATTTACAGGTTCATCAAGTTACGCGTAATTTACAAAATTTAATTTATCAAGTTTGATCATGAATCCCTAGGACTGCCTTACGTTTTATTTGTTTTGTTTATTTCCACTTAGATCTCATAAATTATACTTGTCAAGTTGGTAGGGTGATACCACATTATGCTGGCCATATATGTATAATATATGGATCGCGGGCTGACTGGCGAAGTGAGAACAGAAAACGGTCCGAAGCAGTACCAATGGTGGGCAAAAGCGTTTGATGCTAAGTTACCACGTGTACTAAATGAGTCATTCAGTCAATAATGCACCTGTTTTGACACCTTTCAGTTATTAAATTTGGGAAAGTTATACAGAAAATTTGAGTTTATGAAGATTTTGTTATTATAACAGTTCCTATACTTTTTACGTGTCTTTCAATTAGTAAAATCTAAAAATTTAGATATTAAGTTAAATTTAACTAATAAAATCTAAAAATTTAGGTATTATCCAAATTTTAAGTTATTAAGTTTCTATGATCATGAGCATCCTGCTCGGCACACAATTGTACTAATAGAAACAGGAAGAACAGTGGCATTTTATTTTATTGGTAAGAATCAGATTATTTATACAAATTATTTGAAATCGATACGAATTATTGTAGATCAGATAGTAAACAAAATAGCAAAAATTGTTATATTAGTGTCTTCGACGGGCAAGTGTTTAAAAATCATATTTCAAACAACGATTTTTCTAAAGACAATCATGAAATAACATTTGTCTAATTAAGAAAGACATTATGTTATAAAATCTTGTGTTACAATATTGCTAAGAACTTCTGCAGCTACATTTTCGAAAGTTGGTGTCCGTCAGAAGTTACATAAATTTTCTCTTATTCAGAATATTGTTTAATACAGTTTATGCAATTACTGCGTAACTAATAAAATAAAATAAAATGTTTAATATAATTAACATTGATATTTTACTATTCTGATTTTGATTACATTTAGCTAAATGATAACATAAACATTTTAAAATTTACGGTTCACGTTTTATTATTCTTTAATTCCCTTATCTTTAATATTTGTTTGTCTAAAATTAGTGGTTTCAACATTAAATGTTCTTAAAAAAGTATCATGGACGTAATAAAACTTAGCAACAAACTAAAATAACGTGTCAAAATACTGAAATTTTACAGAGAAACAAATCTGTTTATTTTGGAAAAGAACTTATTAAAAACCTCTCACTTTGGTGTCATTAACTAATGTCAGCTATATCATTTAATGTATATATGCTCCACTAAAGCAATAACAGCTATAACAAATCAAAAAAAGTCAGACTTTGTACAGGCACACTGTATGGCATAGGCCTGCCGTGTTCTTCCCTTCCAGAGGTGGGGAGAGCGCCAAGCAGCGGTTCGACCGAATTCTGTGAACACAGCACACTATCGTACGTCAATGATGCCGGCAGAAGCAGATCGTTCGGCCCCTTTCAGAGCGATGTCGGACTGAACACGTCAGCTATTGTTAGCATCCAGATATTATTTTCCTGACAGGTGTTTTTTCTTTTTAATTAAACTGTAGGCCTATAGGGTTTTCTGTTTATTTTAGAAAAGAACTTATTAAAAACATCCCACTTTGGTGTCATTAAATAATGTCAGCTATATCATTTAATGTAAATATGCTCCGCTAAAGCAATAACAGCTATAACAAATCAAAAAAAGTCAGACTTTGTACAGGTACACTGTATGGCATAGGCCTGCCGTGTTCTTCCCTTCCAGAGGTGGGGAGAGCGCCAAGCAGCGGATCGACCGAATTCTGTGAACACAGCACACTATCGTACGTCAATGATGCCGGGAGAAGCAGATCGTTCGGCCCCTTTCAGAGTGATATCGGACTGAACACGTCAATTATTGTTAGCATCCAGATATTATTTTCCTGACAGGTGTTTTTTCTTTTTTAATTAAACTGTATGGATTTTTCTTAATGTAATAAAATATGGAAGTCGTCACCACCATTAGGTGAATATGAGATTAAATTACTTTTATAATACTTCTGCTTTTGTCATGTGTTACTATCAGGATGTCATTAAAACATAAGATTTTTATTATCTTATTATTCTACACGGTTTGCATTCAGACGTTTTACTTTATGCTTTACTTTAAATGGCTACTTGACAGTTATCACTTGAACATCACATGAATCAAAGACAATTATTGAAACGTCACAACTATTTGGGTAAGTATGCTGTTGTACAGCGTGCTGTAAAAGGGGCTGTCAAGAAAGGTTGACTTTCATAATTTCCTGTAATAACACTTACTTCAAGTTAAATCTCGTTTTCCTATATGCGTGTATGCTTAACATTTTTGCGTATATGTGTGATAGGAAAGAGCAAAGCGTGTTATTAACTTTCGTCATTAACTAACATTGACGTACGTTGCTCGCGTCGCTTATCACACTGTTATTCATGCGCTTGAAAAGTTATCAATATACAGGTTTATGTTTCTAATTAACAACATATTACGTGGAATTTGTTTTATTACAACATACAAAAAGCAACAATTCTTAAAATTTAGCGTAGTTTTAATTTTTTTTAAAAGCCAATGCTTCTTATTACTTGTTCTGGCTCTGTCAAGTGAAAAATACATTTGGATTTTTGTAAGCTATATTTATCGTGTATCATTTACTTTGCAAAAAACAATACAATACTAAGTGTTTCTCCCTTCCATTTATGATAGTAACACTGTGACTTTATTTACTTACTGACATAATCTTTACGCAAGAATAGAATCCAATCATTGGATTATAACAGAAATTAATATATAATAGATAAAAAGTGACCATGTCAACGCAAGTTTATTGAAGAAGCTAATTTTTAAGAATGATCTTCTACAAAATTAATTGAAAATTTTGTTTTTAGAATTCTATGACGTCCTGTAAACTATAAATTTGAAGATGTAAATGTCCTGTACGGGCAAAGGTTTACTCTGTGTGGTCTAAGCGATTGATTTTGAAACGAACTGATTTATAGTCAGTTAATTTCGAAACATGTTCCTCATTACGCTGTATTTTCTCGAAAGCTGTTTATTCCCATTAAAAACGTCTTTATAACTGATTTGTTTGCAGTGTTGATATTAAACTATTCCATCTCATTCTTTTTTTAAAGTAGGGAACAAGAAGAATTCATTCTAACGCTAGCACAGGCTTACTGTCACAGACAGAAGTTTGTGTGAATTGTGTTTCAATCAAATGTCTGGACAGACAATTAATGTACTAATTGTCATCTTTAATGTACGACATCTGTCGAAATCAGATTCTAACTATTAATAAAAAATTGTGTGAAAGTAGGAAATGCACGTTAGATCAGTATGTATCTAGTGGTTCGTATATTAGAACACTGTGAAAACTAGAGGAGCAACCAGCATTTCGCTATACGTCAATGTAAAAATTGATTTTTATGGTGTTAAAATCGTTTCCTTTTAGAATTTCAAAAGGTAGTCTATTTGTGCACTGTTATTTTTAGTGACGCAGCATTTTGGCTACTTAGATTGAGTGATCCTAAATACCAGTGATACCATTTATGGTAGTTTAAGGTATACCTTGGTTTTACACTTGTCGGTATTTTTCGCAGATGTTTTATAAATATTGGTAAACGTTAATCGTTAGAGCCTTCTATCAAGCCTACACTTTGTACATAATATTATTAAAAAAATTATTCATAAATTAATTAATCTGATTTAGCGCTAACACTCAAGTGAAATGTACACAGAGGCCGTGTGACCTACATTGAACATTTGAACCTTATAAAGTTTATATCTAACTTTGGTAAACTTATTGATTAATCAAAGTTTCAAACTTTAAAACATGTTACTAATACGCAAATTTACTATTCTCATATGCAAATCAAATGAATAAAGGAAATGTAATATTTTTATGGTACTAAATTACTATATTATAATGATATTGAAATTATTTTAAAAATAATAACCAAAGAGATTGGAAAATGGGTTTTACTCTTAATACATATTACGAACTATTTTTGAATCTAATATTTTTAAATAAACCCAATTTTATTTTTAAAATGACAAACTGTGCTTGTCACACTGCTTTCAACACTAACATACTTACTCTATACACGAGTAGAGAATTTCAACACTTATTTAAACACACTTATATTGAGACATCGGTGTACTGTTATACTTGTTTATTAAATTGTGTGGTTACACACACACCTCATGAAACGCTTACAATACACCCAGAATTTCCGCAGATAAACAAAGTATTCTGAGTTTATTGTAGAAACCCATACACAACCATTATTGAGATAGCCTAATTTCAAAACAAGTAACAAGTAGTTTGAGAGAAACAAGTAAGTTAAAATTTAGAATTAATAGTCACATTGAACACAGTAATTGATATGTACACAATGTACCAATGTGTTATATGTGTCATATGTATCGTAACATATGTATTATGCACTGTTCTATAGACTCTGGTACACACTGGCTAAAGGGAATTTAACTGAGATGGCATGCCAAGCTATAGCGGAGACTCCCTTTGTTAAGAGAGTAGAGACAGTTACGGTCACATTCAATCTTGGGTAGTAATTGTTCCAGCTAATACCATAAACCACGAGGAATTGCACTAACCTCAGCAACATGTGGATCTGATTTCCCTTGCTAAATACGGCTGCATATATTTAAGCTGTTACACAAACACTCGTTTTCCATGCCTCCATATTTTTATGGTATATTTCTAGCCTAAATTTGACATAAATTTGTACACATCAGAGAACAGTCAAACAGACTGTCTAAACACAAGTATGAAAATTCAGATTTAATAATTAACGAATTGTTAAGAATAAGATACATAATAATTACTAATAAGTGGTAATCGTAATAATCATTACCAAGGGTAATACCCGATTATTAACTGAATATGATAAGGTTAAGATTAATAATTATAACAATATCGTCTATTCATAACAAAAATTGTACATCTTTTATATTATATTATTAAAATATTTTACTATCAGGTATATTCTTATAATATATGGGCGTCGCCCTTAGCACATGTTCCCATGTAGCATATTATGATAGAAGTTAAAAGTAGGCGTCACTGGCGTCATTAAAATAACAGTACTTGCAAATTACTGAAGAGATACGTGTTAAACAGACTTTATTTGGTACACAATAGCCACGATGAACGCAAGCTTGTGGTATCGACATTATCATCTAACCGCAAGTGGAATTTGCGTGGAAGTAGAGGCGTTCCACAAACCGCGAGAGAGGTTTACACCTCGTCATTGATAAAACGTGTTCTTCACTAAAATGTCATATTGATGACGGCCGATTTCATTGAGGAATACATTTAATATTCAGAGGTATGTGCTTAAGAATGTATTAGATATCACTAAATACAATTCCCTTAGCTTCCCATAGCAATTTCTCCATATTTTCTTTAATTTGCCTTTAATATCTGACATAGTACTATAATTTATTTAAATATACAGATTATACCAATAGGAAGATACAAATGTTTCAGGTTTGCAACCAAGAAAAATAAATTGTTGGTCCATCTTTGTATATGCAAGTGCCTGTAATTTTGTAAGCAACGTTTGGACAGCACGTTGTTGCTGTAACGTTTTCTATATAACTATTGCATTTTACAAAACACGTATCTATTAATAGGTCTGTGTTATAACATATAAAGTGCACAGAGTACGCTTACGCTATTTGTGAAATGCTTACAAAAATCAAAAGTAGAAATGTGCAAATTATTATACTCTTCTTAAATTTGTTGATTCTTCATGTATTCTTTGCCACTAACTAGAAATGTAGGACTGTTGTAAGTTTTTTTATGTATTTTATATCATGGGTGGTTTGTTTTTAATGCAATTAAACATTTATTATTTTGTATAAATTTAATTGAAGATATGATCTGTGCTCATTGAGGCATGTACAACAAATATCTTTATTGCACAATTCATTGTTTCATTCTACTTTTTGTGTTCTTTTTTATAAGTTTTCATAAACATTAATATTTCTAGTTATTCTTAACATTCTAGTTATTTGCTTTGTTAGCAAATAAAAATGTTTTCTCTGTCTGTTTTATTAGAACGTTTATAGGAGCAATATTCTTTTCTTAGAAAGTAAGATTTTTTAAAGCCTAATATACCTAAAAAGGAAAAGCGTTGACTAGTGCTTATTAATGGAGAAATGTTTTATCAACGCGACATAAAAAAATTGATATTTTGCTATTTATATATATAATAAATGTATTATAACATGTGTCAGTCAGCTATATTCGTATTTTACTCAAATCTGTTAAGGCGCTAGTTTCAAAAGAAAATAGCACGTATATTACTAAAAAGCTAATACAAACCTTTAAATCGTGGATAAGCGTGTATAAATGACTTCAAATATGTCCAGCTGAACAAATAAAGATATTTATAATGATATAAAGTCACAGACAGATATGAAATACACCATCTATTGTTTGATCATGACTTTGCATTGCTCACCTCACAGCTTCCAAAACCATGTAGCAAATAGCCAAAATTACTCTGAAAAAAAGGGTTAGTTTACTAAAGAATTAACAAATATATTTAAATAATTAGAACCAAGTCATATTTTCATTGGACAACAAATAATTAATTTCTTTGCCTTACCATCATTTTTTCATGGTAAAAACAATAGAGAAACAGGATATTCTACTGACTTAGACGCAGTGAAATGAAAAAATATATTTATTCTTTGTCCTTTTCACTCAGGCCATATTTGTAGGTGAATTTGTATTCTTGTTAGGCTAACAGAATTGACAAAATATATAGGTTTAAGGACAAATGAGGAGTTTTGACATCAGCATTAACACAGAAAGTGAAACTCCCAAAGTCAATAATGAGATGGAGCAGTATGACTTTCAAAGGAACTTGGAGCTTGCATATTGTTCTAGGTATAATGATGCAAACCAGTATAGAACAGTTGTTAAAACCAACTTTTCTACAACTTAAGGACTGGTTACATGACTGAGATTTAGTTTGAATGCAGGATGGAGCATCACGTTATAAAGGCACAGTAGTTACACGTTATATGGCAGAAATTTACTTCTCTGGTAAAGCTAAACCTAACCCAAATCTTATAGGCAACGTTTAGGAAATTATTAAGACAATTTAAGAAAAATTTGCTCATTATCAAGACTTAATTTGTAGCTGAACTTGTATGAATATTTCACAGGAAAGTAGGAGAACAAGAGAAATTATAAAACTCATAAAAAGAGTAACATACCTAATTAAATTAATTGTAAAGTACTTGAAATATAATACTAAATATTAAAAGTTTTAAACTTTGGGTAAGTGAAAGAATTTAATTTTTTGAAAAATGTGTTTACTTTAATTACACATTTGAGTTTTAAAATTTGCATACCTCTGTATTAAAGTATAAATTTAAAGTAGACCTTGTTTCCTTTTCCTGCTTGTAAATTTTTGTAGTACAGTTTAGCGTAGAATTTATAATGAACTATCTCCATTTTTAATCAGGAAGGTATGGAAAACACAATAATCATTTCTTAATAACTATGTAGGCTAAGCAAATAATAACAAAAATGACGATAAAATAAGAGTATCAAATTTAAAAAAAGATTTTCTTTTGTGCATTACTGCACAAACATTTACTGTATGGGATTCTGTTAACGGTTGAATCAAAATATCTATACGGGGGCATGGTGCAAATAAGTGAAAATATAGTCTAAAAATTGTAAGTTAAGTTCATTTTTTAACAGTCATTTTCTTTAACACTGCTGGAAAATATTGATTATAAATATTCACGTGGTACATGTGACTGTCGATAAGTCTCAGGAAGTCTTAACAGAGCACACGCATTGTACGTCCATGTGGAACATGAATGAAACGAAACAAAATATTTGCGAGACATATGTAAATCTGCTGGACAGAACTGAATACAGCTGAAGAAGGAAAGACACGCGTGTGCAAAGGGTTTGAAGCAATCCTATCACCTCTAAGTAGTTTCGTGATTACGGTTGCAATAACAAACGCTGTGTGTTGACATATATGTAGCTTACCAAATGTTTATGTGTAGCTGTTTCTTTTTATTGACCCAATAAAAAACGTATATGTGAAAGGCATTTCCTGTATAAAAAAGAGGAACCGGTAGTACGTGTTTTATTTGTTTTCAATGTCCATTTCTGTATTCACACCATTACACATTGATATATTACTGCCAAGCACCGAAGTTGGAAACTGGAAGAGCCACACGCTCATATGCCGACTCTCGCTTCTCCTAGCATATTGACTGGAGCACTCTCAATTTCCGGCCATGCTTCATATTTTTCCAATACACTTCGCCCGTGGCACTGAACGCCTAGAAGTTACAGAAACATTTATATTAACTGTTTGTATATTAATAAGGAATGCGATTCTCCATGTTGTCTTACCTTTATATTAATAAACTTAGTTTTTAACTCCAAAAATGGAAATCTCATGTTAAATAAATTTGAACTTAAATATCGAGTACATGTATAAGAATCATTGAAATTGAAATTGTTGTTAGTTTATAAATCAAAATGTTTATGCACTATTCTTTCAAGAACATTTTCTTACTTTAGCGCATTGAAACAGGGAAAACTTGTGGACTAGCAGTACACAATGTTAAATAAATGTTTGAAAGAAAACTCAAAACTACATTAACGGAGAAGGAATTTTTTAATCCATTCAGTAAAAATCAAAATGAAAATTGCTGTTTCATTATTTCAACTTTACTTCAGAAAGAAGTTCTCTCATGGACTCCGCTAATTAATTTTCATAATTAGCAGAATTAAAGATAGTTTATTATAGTTGCAACTAAACTGTCTATAGAGTGTAATTTAATAATTATTTATAGTAGCTATAAATTGTATATCCTATGTTTGGACATTGAAGGAATAGACTATACAAACATAACAATAATTTTGATTGTTAATTCCCACTCATACTAACACATCTAGTTATAAATGCCAGGTACAGTGTGGTTTACAGTTTATTCTCCGTAACGGCCTACACGTGTCTACAATTGTTGCAAAACTTGTATACTAGAGTTTAAACATCTATCATAACTGACCAGGAAAAATCAGTCCTTATGTAAGTTACGACGAAACGAGAGTAGCCTTTAATTTTTTTGCCAGGATTAGAACAAAAAATCACATCTTTAATGCATTTACAAGAGACATTTTAAATTAATATTTTGAAATCATAAAGCTATATCACTGAATGATTGTAGCATTTACCTTATGGATTTGCTAAGAAATCAAAGTATTTCTAAACGTAAGAGCGTTTTCATTTTATGAGAAAGTTATTATTATTGTTTTCATGAAGCTAGGTTTCTTGTTATGGTATATTTCAGTAATACAGACTTACTAACAAGAATGTGAATTTAAAACCTACAGGAATGTATTACTTAAATAAAGATTATTATTTTGAGAAAAATCTGAGTGACAGGAAAATTTATATTACGCCCTGCTTACAGTGTTAATGTTTTTTTCTTTGAACAAGTTATTAGATTTTCAGTAAATTCACCTAATTAAACGGTTGTAGCTGTACTTTATTTGTATACTTTTCCTGCTTAAACTCAACTTTTTAAAAACGTTTATTATTTATATCCTCTATCCATATTTACTTTCTTCTATCAAATTTCAAATTTGTATTAAAATGAATAATCATTTAAATGAATTAAACCATTACATTTAGGTCTTTTCATATATTTATCTTTACATTTACATGAATAATTAACAACTGTGTCTATATAAACAATAGACGAGGCGTAAAATAACTGTCAAACATTAACTAAGAGAAAGCTTTACGGCTTCAATTAGGCCGTCAAAGCCTAATTATTTTGTGATTATTTGTGATTATTTTGTTTTTAATCTCAAAATTTTACTGGAAAGCAGTGAGAGTAAAAAAAGAAAATAGTAATAGTTTCTGCTGTGCAATACGGCATAAGTTAATTAATAATAAGTTTTTTGTAATAAATCGGGTATATGACTGAAACGTTCAAAACTATGTAAACCTATTTTACTATACCATTTTGTCAGATTAGCGGAAAATGTTGCCTAACAAATGTCCTTAATAAAGAAAACATATTATTTACGACAATACTAATCAACTTAACGTAAATGGAACCATGAAAAGAATACTGTGAGATTCTAATGTACCTAAATTTATATTTCCTACCTGACTCCTTTTTATTTAGTCATCAGCGGTTTGGTACATGAGTTCAAAAATTAGAGAATCAGCAAGTCAAGGAAGGTTTACAAATAACTCCTATTTTTAATCAGATTTAAATTCGTTGCTAATGGTATTAAAGAAATAAAGAAGGCATGTCTAAATTTATAGCGTAGATTTATGGTAAGAGCAGAGATTTGGTACATTGTTTGATGAGTGGAATTAGAACAGTTATTTCCTTTTACATTTTGAATTAGTGTTTTATAATGTTTATGGGTAGCGCCTCCTGGTAGGTTACACGGACGATACCGCGGCAGTGGTTGTAGCACGGAACGCCGAGGATGCACAAAGCAGCCTGAATCAGGTGATAAGGCGAGTGAGCTCCTGACTTGAAGAACACGGCCTGGATCTAGCCACCGATAAGACCGAAATAGTACTACTCACGCGGCGACGGGTTCCCACCATCATACCGCTGCAAGTGGGAACTAAGACAGTATTTACAACGAAAGCTGTGAAATAACTAGGAGTGAAACTTGACGCAAAGCTCTCCTAGTGGGATCAAATGAAGTATGCAGCTGACAAGGCGGCTAACGTTACAACGAAGCTCACCAGACTTATGGCCAAGCAAGTAGGAGGTCCCACTGCAAACAAGAGGCGATTATTGATGGCGGTCACAGAATCCATCCTTCTGTACGGTTGCAAAATCTGGGCTGATGCACTAAAGATGGAGAAGTACAGAAAACATATGGCATCGGTGCAGAGAAGGGGAGCCCTCAGATTATCATCCTCGTAAAGGACAGACCCAGAGCCAGTAGTCCTGGTGGTAACGGGAGTAATACCCATAGACCTGTTGGCTCTAGAGCGGAAGCATTTATTCAAAAGGAAAGAGGAAATTGGAAGAGATGCCGCAAAGCATGAAGCCAGGCAACTCACTCTCTGGCACTGGCAAGATCGTTGAGATAGAGAGGAGAGAGGAAGATAGACCGCAAGGCTCATACCAAACTTGAAGGTATTGATCGACCGCCAATACGGTGAGGTAAACTACTATCTGACCCAGTTGCTCAGTGGCCACGGTGGCCTACCTCCATAGAATGGGAAAGGTGCAAAGCCCGGCATGCCAATACGGAGACTCTTCCCATGAAGATACATCGCACACGTTTTTCAAGTGCTGCAGATTCGAAAGACAGAGGATGACACTGGAAATGGAGCTCGGGGAGTTCACGCCCGAGAGCGTAGTTGCACTTCTGCTTCGTGGTAAGGCGGAATGGGAGCGCATCAATGCATATGTTCAATGGGTCCTACTAGAAAAAAGACAGTCCCATCTTGCACCCAACGGGCAGTAGAAGGTGAGGAACATCTAGAAGGAGCTCCTGAAGTAATGCGCTGAGTGGTTCCAGGATGGTTATGAATGCCTGAATTGGAGGAGGGTCTTTAGTGGGTAAGAGTCGCACACACCAGATGAAGCTGACGGTGCATAAAGCATTTTTCCCCCTCTAAAAAAAAATGGTCACTGATTTTAAATTGGTTTTATGAATTAAATAATTGGAGTTGGTTGCTTAAACATGTTCGTCTAGTAATAAACTAAGTGCAAGAAAACGATTCAGCTCGATCTCTCAGCATGTGAGTACATTATTTTTTTTTATCATAAATAAAATTATTTTGAATAATATTATCTAAATGTTTAGAATATGCTCACATTCTTTAAAATATTCGCTTTGCTTTGAGCAACATATTTATGGCAGTGGGGAAATTTTGGGTGGCCACACTGCTTGTTCGTTTCATCTATTTCGTTACACATTGAATTAGTTTACTACCGTAGCAGCGCGAGGTCTATGGTAGTTAGCCGGGCACCGTAGTGCCTGAAGTTCATACTGAAGTTCATAGTTCATACTGAAGTAGTATGAATTTCCTACTTCAAAACCAATTCAAAACTAGGTAATGTAAAATTATTACGTCAATTGAACGTGGATTCACATGTTGCTCCAATCAAGTTTCTACTATTATCATTACATTACAATACTGGTCATGCATTTACAGTATATGTATACACTTTTTCTCCCTCTTACAGCATACATAAATCGTTTCAAGACTATTTGACGTAACCACACATCAACCACGTTGCTCACGTTGCTTAGTTCACAAGAGATTCGTTTCAATATATAGCCATATACGGACTTTGACGTCAATGTGAAATGTGACATTTGGCTTAACATTCGTTAAACTAGTTCTTCGGGATCTGAAAAATTTACAAGATTATAGAAGCTGATTGCTGTTTACAACATACTCTTACGACGGTATCAGTGATCGTCGTATGGTACAGTTTAAAACAAAATACGAGACACAAATTAAGTCACTAATCACCAGCTTTAATTATCACCATTACACAGTTTGTAATTAACTAGTACAATATTTCTAGTTAGATTTGTCCGCAAGGAATAACAATGTCAGTTAATAGAGTTTCACACAATTATTATCACAATACTACTTCACTTCGACAACACTCAATCAGCGCTAGCGAAAATAGTTCACGTAACTGAACTGACAACCCGGCTGCTATGGCTTTATATACACCCCGCTGAGGTCCAGTATAGCTTTCTCACCTTAACTGCACGCCGGCGGCTTAAAGCTTATCTCAAGTGTTCCTGGAACTCACTAGAATCACCTACTTGAATGACGCAACAGTTGCCACACTGGAAGGGGTGAGTGGAGAATGTTCTGGGTTGTTCGGTAGGCTTCTCGTAACACTGCTCCTCCTTAAGCCCGTTCGTCCCGTTCGTTCAAATCATCTCTGAAGTAATACTTGGCCAGGCGATCTAGGTAGACGTCCTTGCTTGTTCTTCGGTCTTCGAATTTAGTCTTGTGTGATCCGAACATTATGTTCCCAGGAATACGAGTCTTCCGCTCAACCGCTAGTCTTGCTGGAATCACTCCCGTTGCGTCATGCTCTGATGACCTAAACACCACTGGCTGATCCAAGTCTGTTTGGTTCTTGTCAACTACCCCTTGGGTAACTTCAACTTCCGGAACTTTTCCTGCGGGCGCTTCTATTAATTAAGGAACAAACATGGGGGTTTCCTTGACATCCATAGTTAGCTTTTCAATAACTTCTTTTGCCGTTACACTTATTTGTACTTCCTCTGATAGTTCTTCCATTTCCACCTGCAATAGGAAAGGTTCCCCTTGACCAGACTTGTTGACTTCTTCTTCTGCGAATGACACTTGCTTGATTGAATGGTTGGTAGACCGTGACATTTTAGCCATGCAAAGCCGCACAATAGACACGGTAGCGCCCGTGTCAACTGTAGATGATGTTTGTTTACCTTCCGCAAACCCAGTAACAATCAGGTTTCCACTAGTCTTATGTAGCGTGGAAACTGTATGCTGTTCTGGGGCTTTACTTCTCCAATTAGTGCGATCAGTCCCTTCTTTCGGTATTTTCTTCTCCCAACAGTCTACCTGTAGATGACCACGTTTTCCACAAAATTACTTCACTTCGACAGTACTCAATCCGCACTACCAAACATCGCTCACGTAACTGAACTGACAACCCGGCTGATATGGTTTTATATATGCCGCGCTGAGGTCCAGTACAACTTTCCCTCCTTAACTGCACACCGGCGGCTTAATGCTTATCTCAAGTGTTCCTGGAACTTACTAGAATCTCCTACTTGAATGACGTAACAGCTGCCACACTGGACGGGGGGAGTGGAGAATGTTCTGGGTTGTTCGGTAGGCTTCTCGTAAGAATACGTTGTTAACAACTATATAATGCAAACAACTTTATGAACAGCGTAGAGAACGTACTGAAAACTTGTGTCTGCCTGTAATATTGTTAGGAATGCCAAAGACGCCTAGTACATGGGGGGATTGACTAAAAATAATTCCAATTTGGCAACTGTAACAATGCGAAACATCATGGATGGTTTGTAAGTTACTTAATTGCAATAGACAACTGTAATAGCTGTATTGGTTTAACGTTCACTACACTAAACATGACGGATACATTAGAATAGTGTCTGTTCTTTCGATACTTAGAGAAAATCATCAATAAACTGCGGTTTCTATCCTGTGATATCTGTTGTATACATACTCATTTTAACTCAAAATATCAGTATTTGTGTAGCCTACACAAAGAAGTTAAATATATTCCTACGTGTTTTTTAGATCAATTTTTGCATGCATCGATTGCAGAAAAACTGTCAAACATTACAACCTGTAATGTCAGACTAATATGGCGTGACAGTCACGGCATTAGATTAACTTTTCTTATGAACGCATATTTTATGTAAATTATAATGTTGTTGATTCCATAAAGCATAATCCCAGACAGCCGCATGACAACGGGGTCAGGGTCAACTGACAGCTTCAATTAGTCTTTGTTCAGCTGCTACTGTTTTCCTCGTTCAGTACAAGATACACAACACAAGCCTCTTTTGTTTTTCCGTGACCTCTATTGTCCGCTTAAACGTTTCCTTCCTTTTCTCGGCATTAGGAAAGGAATAAGCCTACAATTTTATTTACTGCTTAAGAGTTATTATTAACAAGGTTGCAATAAGTCTCGGTTCCAATTTCCTGCCATTAAAAATTTATGAGTATTAATGAGAATCAGGCGTATTGGTGAGAGGGAATAACGTATTTTGGTATTTTATTTGGGTGGGATACCATTTCTATGTAGTCCGTATTCTGTTGTTTATACAGCCAGGTTTCAGGCTTGTTGATCGTGATATTTGTATCATATTCGTTGTTGTTTTATTGCACCATAGCCTGCAACTGAGTTGTCGTTTGTGCTAGGACGTTTTTTGACCTATTGGAACATTTCCAGTCCCTCGAACATGTTTTCTTCCTGCTTCGATGAACCCAGCACGCACATAGACGACAGTTTAGTTATTTGGTCACGGAGTACACATCAGTTATATCTTTTCTTAGAACATATTGTTACGACGGTCTACTGCTCGTCGTAAGGCACAGTGGAAAACAAAATACAAGACACCAATTTAAGTCACTAATCACCAGCTTTAATTATCACAGTTAAACAGTTCGTAATTAACAACAGAGTCTCTTACAACAAATCAAATAAAAATTGTTCACACGCAATAAAATGTCAACTAATATAAAACACAATTGTATTACAATTATACAGCCCGATTATAAAACACAACACTTCGCCACAATAACCACTTGAACGCACAGAGTAATCACTTGTAATCGCCCGACAATAAACACGAACCGCATTGTAATATATCGCAACTATAAGTGAAACTGAACGTCGTTGAGTACTGCTATTTATACCCCCCCGAAATACTAGATTATTCCATACTGAGCGTTAGCTCTACACTACGACGTAATTAATTGTTAGCCTCGAAACAGTCCGCGCTGTTGGCGGCTTCCAGAAAATTCTCGCGAGCGCATGTTGAAATGACGTACGCTACAACATTTAGCCGTATTCCACTGGATCGTTCGAGAAACACGTAGATTGTTCTGTTATGTCGTAACACTGCCCCCTCCTTAAGCCTGTTTGCCTCGAACTGGCAAACCATCTCTCAAGTAATACTCGTCCAGGCGATCTAAATAGCTGGTCTACTTGCGAAAGATAATTCTTCGGTTCTTCGAATTCAGTCTCGTGTGACCCGAACATCAAGTTCCACAGAATATGAGTCTTCCGCTCAACTACTAGTTTTGGGGGAATCATTCCCGTGGCGTAATGTATTGATGACTTACAGACCATCAGCTGGTCAAAGTCCGATTGGTTCTCGTCAACAACCTCTTCTGTGACTTCATCTTCAGTAACGTTTTATCCGGGTTCTTCCATTAACTCAGGAACAAGCAAGAGTCTTGTCTCGACACCCCTGGTTGGCTTTCCAATCAGTTCATTTGTCGTTACACTTATTTGTACTTCCTATGGTAGTTCTTCCTCCATTTCCGCTTGCAATAGGGAGGGTTCTTCTTGACCAGACCTGTTGACTTTTACTTCGACTAATGCCACTTGCTTAATCGAATGGTTGGTAGACCCTATCATTTTAGCAATGCAAAGCTTTATCTTCTCTTGACCAACCCTCAGGACATTCTCTCACGAGTCCACAACGAATCCGTAGGCATTCATAATGTCCGTGCCAAGAATCACTTCATCGACAATGTCTGCAACGAGCATTTGGTGGCTAAACTCAAGAAAACCCAGGCTTACACATACGTCTATCTTTCCTAGCACCTTGACGGGGCTTCCAGTCACAGTTTGTATTGTACAAGAGCTAATTCGAGGCTGGCGGTTGCTGACTAAGTCAGGGCTCACAATGGACAATGCTGCGCCCGTGTCAACTGTAAATGGTGTTGGTTTACCTTCCGCAAATCCATTAACAATCAAGTTTTCACAGGTTTTACGTAGCGTCGAAACTGTGTGTTACATTTCTACCGTTTCAAAATTTGTAATGTTAGACTTCATACTTTCTTTTTATAAATACTGAGACACCCCTTTTTGCCAGTTCATCTTTTGACATTCCACTGTTCCTAAAACAGTGGCAAACATAAGAGAACAAATTAAAATTGAAGTTGAGCAGTGCCTAAAGATACAACCAAAACAACATTGTGAACAGGGTGTACCAATGAACCAATGATGAAGACAGGAAAAGACGCAAAAAATAAGTTAATAGAGAAAGTCACTTTGCCAGCAGTAGGGACAGTTCATGTCAAAGCTCCAACCTTTGACGGACGCAGTCACTGGGCAACATACCTCCAATGTTTGGGATTTCACATGTTTTGTAATATTATCTAGTGTTGTTCTACTTATTAATTATAATATTTTGAAGATTTAATTTTACTTCACTCAAAATTCTACTGTCAAATAAATATAAGGTTTATAAACCACATACTTACTAAAACGATTTTCGTGTAAATACACAGGTGAAATCATATAAAAGACACTAAGTTTGATTGAGTATACTTAATAAGTAAAGTTTTTTTACAGATTACCTTTTTTTAATAACTATGGCAGTTTCAATTTGCAGTATATACAATACATGGAGCAATCATAGGTGTTTAATAATTGCCAAATAAAATGTCCTAATTTATCAGGATTTGAGTTTCTCTTATAAAGGTAATCAGGCAAGACATTTTTAAAAGTAGTAATTAATAAATGAAGTATAGCGCCCTACCCAACACGATACTTAAGGAATTATTTTTCCTGTTATTTCCTTTATGTTATTATTGATTATCCAAACATATGCGACAACTGCAGACTTTAGTTGGACGTTTGTAACAAAAATAAATAGATTGACAAGGCATAAATCATATGAATTAATTGTGTAAATGAAAATGCCCCAGACGAAGTCATTACAATGTAAAACATTACAAACAAAGTAAATAACTATTAATTATGCCTATTGGTGGCTGACTTACTACTTGAATGAACTACCTTTGATGTTGCAAATTGTAGTTCTTATGAAACATGTTAAGAAATGAAGGGATTATAAGATGTGGATGATAAAAATGGCGTCATGTGAAGTGTACGTGAAATGTGCGTTTAGCGAAATAATAAGTGAAGTGCATGGCTGTTGTTAAAACGGAGCTTATCAAGAGGCCAAGTGGAAAAGAAGGTAAGACTTAAAGTGCCTGTAAAATTAAAGTGAGTTCAAAAGAAAATAGTCCTAAACTCTTGGTCGGTTATCGCGAACGGATTTTAATTTGATAAAAGTTAGCAAAGTTCAAAAGACTAAGGAATAATATGGCAAGTATAATTTAGGATAGGCACGTATCTAAAGTGCTAAGGAACAATTATAAGATAGTAGTGAATTACAAACAGTGAGTTAAAAACCTTCAAGTGCTTAAGAAGCATGTAAGTTATATTTTATCGATTAGTGATATAACTATAGAGAAATCTGAAATAAAGGTGAAATCAGTGATCGTAGGATACAAAAAAGGACACAAGCAATTACTTAAGAATCCTCAGAAGGAAAAAAAACGTTGTAGCTGAAAAAGTGATTTATTCAGTACCACTTAAAATGATTAGCTAATAGACACTAATTACGCTTCTGTGACATTTACGAAACCATAGGCAACCCGCACCGCACGATGTAAGTTGCGGGTCGTAAGTGGCAAAACCTAGTGGAGAAGGCTCGAACCAATTCAAGCCGTGCCGTCTATTAGTAATCAGCACTAATGGAGAATAATTTAAGACCTAGTTCACCAACACATTTAGCTCGGTGAAGAAACAAAGATTAAGTAAATAGGTCAACAATATAAAAAACGATGTAGAGAGCACTCTCAATTTAATAGTTGACACAACTGAAAAAACGGAAATATAAAAAAAGAATTAAAAACAATAATATTTGAAAACGCCAGTAATCTGAAACATTTATTTGCAAAAATCAGTGGACAACTTGAAGCTAAGGAAGAAGAAATAGTGATGTTACAGGACCACGTAAAATCAACCAAAGAAGAGGGAGTGCGGAAAAATTGAAAATATAATAACATTCACAAACGGAGCAGAAGTAACAATTGGTATGGATAGCAGTTTTGTATCCACATTGTGACATGAAAAAATCACTAATACAAGAGGGAGGATGTTAGAGGAATTCCTTCTTAGCAGAAACTTGTATATTATGAATGAAAAAAGTGACAGCACCACTTTTCAGAGTCGCAGACAAGCCAGAAATATAGACCTTACTCCAGTCAGCAACAAGCTAATCACCGCCATTAATGAGTGGGAAGTAAAAAAAGAAGATTGCTGCTCAGATCACAACATAATTAAGTACAGTATAAGCGAAGACACTACCTACAGAAATGTATATACTTTTCATAGAATAAGATATATAGTGAAAGAAGAAAACCTGAAGACGTTCAATACAAATCTATCCTAATTGATAGCAACAAAATTTATCCAACATAATTGGAATGGTAGTACAGAAATGCTCGACAAGCTTATGTTATCGAAACTGCGAGAAGAAACCAACATAGGAACGAGCTTCCAAAAAACATTGACAAACGCTTGCAATAACTGACTTCAAAAAGAAACGTGCTTCAGATAATGCAGTCAGAAAAAATCAGTTTCATGGTGGACAGAAGAACTCACAATAGATAGGAAAAGAGTAAACGCCCTCAGAAGACAACACCAACGGACAAAAAACAGCGACGAACTAAGAGAAAACCGTAAAATTGAATACTTTGAAGAAAAATGAAAATGTCAAACCCTAATAAGAACGAACAAAATAAGTCCGGGAATGAATATTGTAACATGACACATTCTACAAAACCCATGGAATGATGTATATAAGCTAGCTTCAGGAAAACTTAAGAACACTTCGACAATGACAACACTGAGGAAGCCGGATGGGTCACAGTGCATGCTTCAGTATCGCATACCTACGGTCGAGAAGGGAAATGAAACAGACTACGACAAAAAAGTCAGAACCACTGCAGAGCAGTCACCGGATACACAGGACGACCGAGAATTTACATAAGCAGAAATTAAATACGCTAAAAAAGATATGGACCACAATAAAGCTCCACGTGAAGATGGTATAACAAGCACAATTCATATGCGCGCATCAAATTATTTCTACGACTTGTCACTGCATTGTACAACAGATGCTTACCAACTAGAAACTTTTCGAAAATATGGAAAAGAGCAATACGTCTTCCCATCGTAAATGCACTATGTCTATATCAACAACCAACTCAATCAGAACCAGTATGGATTCACACCACAGAAAAGCACAACAGATGCAATTATGTCGCTAAAGAGTACGTAGAGGCCACATTATTGTACTTGTTAGCCTAGACATGAAGTGCTTTTGACGCTGCCTGGTAGCCGAGCTTTCTTCTCGGATTAAAGAAGTTTAAATGTCCTAGAAATACAACAGCTCAAAGTTATTTCAGCAATAAAACTGCAACCTTTGAGAGAGAAGTGATCAAAGGCAGATTACAAACAAAACTCAAAATGACTCCCAACTAAACGGCAATAGTGACTGGCCATGGAAAAACGAAACCATACCTTCACTGCTTCAAGATAATAAACGACGTAATGTGCCAGTGCAATGCAGGAGAACAAACAGTGGATCACATCATATATGAGTGTGAGATGTTAAAAATCAGAGACAAAATTTAATCAATTGTGTAAAAAATAAGGAACGTGGCTACCTACAAAGAAGATATTATAAAGGAACATTTGAAAGAATTCAAAACATTTATTAGTGCAATTGGAATCTAATAAGTTATTTTCTTGCAAGTAATAAAATGTTCACACAAAAGGATTGTGAAATATGTTATGTAATACGTATTTGTATTTACTTGATAGAAGCATATAATAACATTGTTATTCAAATAAGGAAAATCTTAACATGTAGTATTACTCAATTGTAATAAAGCATGTTGTAAAATAAAGTTATAATTTAAAAAAAGTAATTGTAAGACTACACTTTTAACTAAATTTCAAATTAATTTCAAAAATTCAGGACTTACATTTAATTTTATTAATTATAAATTTACTGTTCATTATTTATATTTTACCGTATTGCTTAAAATATCTGTGAAATATTTTACCGCTCTATGTGCTCTTCCCAGTTTCAATGTTTTAGACGTAAAAAAATGTCAACTAATAATTAACGCACCTATATACTATACAAAAATAAAAATATCTACTATAATAAGAAAATTTAAACGAGTGTTAATAATTTCTCTACTTTCTAATTTTGTAGTTATAAAAAAGTTATTTCATTTTTAATAGTATAATAAACTAGTTTATTTAAAGAGAAAAGCATAAAATGTTTGGTTGCTTGCATTACTAATCAATTCAGTATCAAGAGAGGAGATTAACACTGTAAGCCTATGTTGTAAATGTTCTAGTAGCGTAGGAGAGATAAATTGTAACCGGAAAACTAGAGTACTTAATAACCAGGTAAAGGGAAAACGGCAATCGGATCTGCCACTTTTGCAGTTTCAAACGTACTAACGGCAATGCTCACGTGGTCTACAGTAATATATCACGTAATGGGGCGACTACAGGAACAGAAGTTGAAAACGGATAAAGTACATAATACCTCCTTTGACGACCGAAACGCGTTTCTCATAAATGTTTTTATTGAGCTAATAAAAATATACCGCTAAAAATAAAGCAGCTGTATTGATCTATATCAATACAGAAAGAAGCGTCTGTTGTAAACCGTAACCACAAACGAAATAGAGCTGATAGAAATCTTGAAAACCTTTTCCACACAATTCTCTTTTGTGTCTTTTTTATGTTAAATTCTGTTTGGCACCATTTGCACAAATCCTGCGTCTCCTTTTAACGTTTCATTTCCGGCCCCGTCATACATTTGCATTGTGTGTGTTTTGTCAACACGATAGCTTCCTAGGCTTTATAGGCTCCGTCTTCTTGTGCGCGAATATTTAGAGGCCAAGCTTTCCCTCCAGTACTAAACGAACTTACTGTTACAAAAGATTGTATTTAGATGAGTTACAATTTTTGTATGTTTTATGCATTGTATGTGGTATTAGAAAATGATGCAGTTCCAACTGTAGCAAAGAGTCATAGAGAACTTTTTATAATTTATAAAAGAAGACTGTGGATTGAGTTATAATTTTACACAATCTTAATACATGTCACCCATATTACTTCTTAAACATTTGAAGATAAATTTACTCCTTCCTTGTCCAATATCCCCTACGTTTAATTAATTAAACCGTTGGGTTAATATTTTTTATGCAAACAATAATTATGAATTTCGGAAAGGCAAATTGCAGAAGAAGACAGCTGTTATGTTTCCCATTTTACAACTAATACATTTGTAAGCACATATATTTTATGTTACCATGGTTGAATAGCCTGCAGATCATTTTCAGTTTCCTCAAACCGCTGATTCACTAACGTCTGGCACTATAGACATATATTATCATATAAATAAGCCTACAACGTTTGTGCAAAGTACAAATAAATGTCAATGTATCTTTTGTAAATACTTTAAAACAACATATTTTGCTTATGTAAGCTGCATATTATTAGCAAGTTAATAACACCATATGGTGCAAAAAAACCATATACGCTGGTTTTTATTTAAGTTACCTTCTGAAATGTAAATGTTCTTTTGCAGCTAGCGCATACACAAACGTATATATTTAGAGCTACACTTGTATATGTAAGTTGCTGGCATATATTCAGTTAAAAACAATTATAAAATTCATTGCTACGTACATGTTAAATTAAATATTATAAACTTGGTATAGCCCCGAGGTTTAAAACATTCTGACAGGATCCGACTTTACAAACTATTTAACTGTTACATCGTGTTACTCACGTCTACACAACCTCTGAAACCCTGTACGAGTTGATTTGTCATATGCATCCCAAATACTAAACTTACATTGCAAATAAAATTTAAACTATCTTCTAAGCTGAAAATTGTATTAGATTTTTATAAACATTCGTGCTGACTGATTACTACATGTAAACGCCATATACCCAGTTATACGGTAATATATAGAATCTAAAGTATTTACCTTTACGTTAGAAGTGACCGCAAATTAATAAATGATTGGTCACTACAAGTTTTGTGAGGAACGGTCAATAAGTATAAACAAAAATTGAACACAATTTGTTTCGATATATAGGTAACGTTTCTTTCCATCACCAGCATTTGTGTATGGAAAATACAGAAATACTCAAACGTATAAACAGATCAATTAATCGATTGTACACATGTGCTTGTTTGTGTGAGTAAAGCTGTGAGGGTTACAGCAGCAAATGTGTTTATTGTCACTCACGGAGGCCTATTGTTAGCACTGTACTTTGACAGATATAATTATAATACTCCAAATCATTATTATTGCGTTAGTACAAATTATATGTTGATATAACAGTAATCGCCTAGTCATAATTATTATACATACAGATTGATTAATCATATATTATACAATATGTGTACGATTATAACTTTCCTTATAATTATGATTATGCAAAACAAGCAAGAGCAAGCAATGTCTCAGTATAATAATAATAATAATACATTCTGATAGTAAATAGGAGATGCATAGTTGTACCTTTATATCCTAAATATGTTTGAATTAATAAATAATTTTATTCGAATGGCATTTGTATGTTTGTGCTCTATGTAAGCATTGTCTGAGAGCTCGAGTGCATTACAGTAATTGGGAAATGAGGTGATTTGCGCTTTGAAACTATGTTACACTGTTACTGCAGAAGACAGTATTCTCCAAATGTAACGTGAGAGATATAAGCGGTGTAACTGCATTCATTACCAAAACAAAATATCTATCCGTCTGAGTAAGTTGCCAAACGTTATAAAATCAGAGTATGTGAGTAATACCTTAAGTTATAAATAAGAGATACATTAGTGTACCATGCAAGAGATACATTGTACAAATAGAAAAGGGTGACAGGAAATCGAGAGTATTGAGTTTGCCAGGCAATTGCAGCTGTCTTTTTCAATTTCAAACAAACCGACGCTACGGTTCACGTGCTCGGTAACAATAATATATCATATAATGGCATGAGATGAGAAACAAATTTAGAAACAGCTGAAGCACGTAAAAGCAATACGCTTTTTGTTAACAGAAACGCGTTTCACATACACTTTTTTATTGTAACAATTAAACTAACCGCTGGAGAAAAAGCATCGAAACATAAGGAATAAAGGACTAAGGCTACACAGAAAAGAACGTCTGCTAGAGTAATCGTAACTACCAAAGGAAATAGAGCTGATAAGAATCTTGCAAATCCTTTCTGAAAGCCGCCTGCTGTTTACTTTCCCTTGTGTTAAATTCCATCCGGTCGCATTTACACGTATCTCGCAAATCTTTTAGCGTTTCAATTATGGTTCCCCCGTAAACTTAAACTGTGTGTGCTGAGCCGCCAGTTTGCTGGGCTTCATCTGTGCAGAAGCACCTGTAGTTTGCTAATATTTACAAAGACAGACGTTTCGTAACCATTAAGGCGAATAATTGTTCCTAAGAACCTTTCGTTGGTTAGTTAAAATTTTGTGTGTTATTCTTTGAAGTATACAGTAAGGGGAATTAAATTCACGGTTTTAGTGTTATATATAATTAGGAATAACTTGTACTTGATAAGGCTTCTTATATTTAGTAATAAGATATTTGTAGTAATTAGTACATGTAGTTAACAATTGAGTTTGTAGATGTCTAATCTTCCGCATCACATTCATCAGAAGTCAAGAACGGTTATTGAGAAACTTGTTTAACTGATGTTTAGGTTAATTAATGTTCTTAATTTTAAATATTTACAAATACGACCTATTTGCGCGACCATCAAACAAATTAAGTTTATTTTTTTGATGTTAAATTTCATATTCTCATGATATTCTGTTTCGGTATATAACGGAGGGAAATGTAAACTCATAAGTGCAGTTCTCACAAATAATAAGTTAAGTATGATAAATATTTTTACACTTAAGGTCCATGTATTAAGAGCATTTAAAATGGTCATTCATTCAGAGTCTTATGGATCAAATCAAAATCCTCGACATAAGTAGAAATACAATTTCTTTAAATAAATGTTGTTCGTTCCGCTTCTGTTGGCAATAGCTTCTTTTATATTTTTAGAGGAATGAGTTCTTAATAATACATCCATAAACTGTATTATGAATTTTTTTTCAAATAATAAATATGTTTGCAAGTAAAATTTATTGAATTATATTATTTTGTTTGATATGGAACACAATCTGTGTGCGCGCGCGCGTGTGTCTGTGTGTGTGTAAAGCTCAAAGTCAGAGGATTTTTTGTATAGAATACAAACCTACACCGTTACACCGATTGCCACCAAATTTTGCACAGGTAACCTCTGACACAAGGCAAAAGTTACTGTCAAACTTGAAAATTGATATTTTGCCCCTTGGCACAAGTTTGGCTCTTTTCATTATGCCTTTTCGTTGGCGCGTATAAAGATGTCACCAACACCATGGAGACCAGAATAATTACCATAGTAACAAGTAAATAAACAAAAGCTATTTTGCGGCATCGGAAATGTACTTTTATCCTTTCTGCAGTACATTTTCGATGTTTTTAATATGCGATTGTATCGATATATTACGATGTGAAAAAGAAGAAGTGTACTATAAATTGTCCTATTTTTAAATGCATAGCGAAAATACGTGTTGTTTTCGTTTGTGAGGATAGGTGACAACGGTTTTTGGTATTTAGTTTACTGCTGAAATAAATAAAAGCTATGGTTGAGGAAAACATAACGTTTAATGTGTATATACAATGATTGTAACATAGTAACACTTAAAATGAAGAACCTAACGTTTTTGAGATAACGGGTACTTGCGTTGACTTAATTTGAAAATGCAGATACGCCTATATATTTTGTAATTGTATATATGGTTTTTTCACGACTATAAAATTTATGTTTATACGTATTTTTGATGATGCAGTAAATAAGTAATGAAATACATTAAATACTACACACACACACTCAAAGTCTGAGGATTTGTTTCTTTATATTGAATACAAATCCACACCAAAGGCGTCGATTCCGACCGAATTTTGCACAGGTAACCTTTGACACAAGGCGAAAAAAAGTGTCTAGCATGCAATTTGATATTCCGCCCCGTTCGCACGATTTAGGCTCTCTTAATTATGCGTTTTATTCACAGTAGGTGTGTGACGCCTATAAAGATGTCAACAACCATGAAGAACAAAATTAATTACCATAGTAACAAGTAAATAAACAAATGCTATTTAGCGGGATCTTTGAACAGTCCGTGTGACCACCTTCTTTCGTGTCAGTTGACGACGCAGCAAAGTTAACGACCGTGAGTTTTTTCCACATCCGTGTGAACAAATTTATTTGCTGCCAAACGTATTACATGCAATGCGTTTGCCACCACCTCTCAGAAAATCGCAATCCTAAACGACACATAACAATAAACGAGTAAGTAAGAACCCAGTTAAAAAACCTTTAAGAACCTTTAAATAGAAACAAACACAAAAATAAAATAGAATAGAATAGAATGCTGCGCAGAAAACACAAAAATAAAGATAATTTGACAAATAATGATTTTAAAAATTTGTCTTCTAAAAAAATGACAATTAAAAGAAAACAATAAAGCGGGCGAAGCCAGGGGTGTAACAGCTAGTAATTCAATAAAATTAACTTGCACATGTAGTCATTATTTGAAGAAATATCATAGCAAAGAAAACCTGCAAGGACTATTAAAGAGTTAATTACAAAATAAATATTTATAAAATTACGCATATTTAGTATTAAACGAACAGAGAAATTTTTATTTAATTTTTATATAAGCCGTTTAGCTATCTTTTTTCTATTAAAGTTAATTAAAGTAGAAATTAATTAAGAAAGTTAATTTAATTGACAATTGAGCACAACAAATTTTATGATCTATCTGTAAGCCTACTGTTTATTTAAATGGCATTCTGTGATAGTGACTTTAGATCCGAAATATAGTAATATGCTTCGGTTCTCAGATAAGGAGAGTCTTTTTTTTTGGTTAACGCCTATGCACAAATTGTTTGTAGTTGCCAATATGACTTGTATTGAGCCTGTAGATTGTAAATAAATTAGTCGAAGAAGGTAAATAAGTAAATTACATTAAGAAGGCTTCTTTGCCCGGAATAATGGAGTGTCATAATTGAGTTATTTTAAGAAAATCTAAATTGTCAATATATTTCAGAATAGTTTGGTGTTCGATTACTAAAATGAAGGTGAACTTTTGTGAAATTAATGAGTTAATGTATATATTACTACGAAAAGTAATTGATATACTATAATTAATGTCAACATAGCGTTTGATATCTATCAGTTTTACTAACAGTAGCATACTATATCAATATAGTATTCTACTCTATATCAATACTTATCATAAAACGCAAGCAGTTAAAGTGACTTATTGCCATACCCAAATATTCTACGTTTAATAATAATTTTGAATATAACTTTTCCTGTCTTTTATAGGTCATTATTTTACCTTTTTTTACATTGCATATACTTTTTGGCTAAATACTGTGCATATTTTATGCAGTTATATTTTGATCTTCAATTCGTCCTTGCTTTCTTTAATCATAAGTTATCTGTGACATAACGTGATCCAGATTTACACAATTTTCCAGTCTGAGTAAAATTTAGTAGCAAAGGAAAACTAATTTTTAGGTTAAATGACGTTTGAATAGAGGTTTAAATTTAGGTTTAATTGAGATAAATAAAAATTTAATAGCGTTTGTTAGTTGAGGGTTTTGCGTGTAGAATCAGTGTTATTAAATTCTGTAAATTCTACTACCGTTTTCTATGAATTTTGAAGGAAAATTCTTGGCTTGCTGAAAGTTCGTAGTGAGAACAATCGATTTCTTAGGCAGTGGACCCAAAAAGAACCTAATTATATACACTCTGCGCTACAAAAAGAAATTATCCAGATCCTAGGAGGTGAAATAGTTGCTCGTATCACTAAAAAAATTCATACTAACAAATCTTGTAATTTATTCACTGATTTGTGACAGTGTACAAGGAAATTCAACACATCAACAATAATTGTGTGTGTTCATTGGTGTGATCACAACATGGAACCTGAAGAAAGTTTTATTGATTTATATACAACTGGCATAACCTGTGACACAGCATCATTTATTTCAAATGACACTCCTAAGACGGAGCTGGGAATATGAGTTACATCAATAAAGGCATACAGGCCAACATAATCCAGAAGCAGACTTTGGCTGATTGTATGTACTGTGATGCTCATTGCTTTAATTTAGTCATGATATGATGTTGTAAATCTTCTAGAATAGTAAAAAATTCTATGGAATGTTATTATCCATTAGGAATTTTGTTTTCAAACACTAAAGCGAAATATGCGATAATGCAAATCCAAGTCAATATAGTAGATAAGATCAAGACAATTTATTGGTAAGATCAAGTCACCGTGTCACAAAATTGCCTTTATCGGCAATCACAAATAAAGGATATTTTGAAAAATTATGAATTAGTAATCATAATACTGACTGAACTAGGATAAGAAGGGTATGGTGGCGCTCTTTGTCTACTTAGTGTATTTGAGAATGGAGTGGCATATCTTGATTTGATCATGGGAAAAGATGTAATCGTACTTCTAGAAATACGTCCAGCTGAATAACAAAATTGTAAACTGTGGCAGGACTTTATAATAATTTAAACACATCATTGATGGATTTAATGCCCGGAGAATAAATGAAAAGTTTTCATATAGATTTAAATAATGCAATGATAAGATTTCTGAGCTTGGTTTGGAAGAGTTGAAATTTTCCAGAAAAAAAATACTACAAAGAATTGATGTAACAACTGACCAACACGAAAGTCTAAATTTTAATTTGTGTAAAGTTCGCTATAGGCAATAATATTTTGAAGTCCGTAGCGCTGCTTCAAAATCGAATTCTGAATCAGCCTAGTTAGAAGAAACAGTTTTTGCTATAAAACAGTCTTTTGCAAAAGGAAGTATGTGAAGCTTTAGCTCCGTGTACAGAAATTGACGCAGCATTGTTTGAAGTAGAAATATAGCTTTTTCAACAAAGATGCAAGGTGACATGCTTACAAGATGGGAGGATAGCCTTTGACTCGATGGCTAAAGACGAAAGTAATCTTAATAAATTATTTACCTTAATAAATTATTTACCTTAAATTATCCGCCGTGTGATTTCTTGTAACTTCGTCTATTACGCGTTTCAGAGCTTATGCTCCATCATCAGATATTAAATAAAGATAAAACTATCACTCTTTAGCTTTTCAGAAATACAAAAAGTTTAGTTCATTGTCTGCTTGTGCGTCAAGCATATAGTTGTGAGGGAAAAAGAAGCTTCAGTACTTTTTGGAAACTAAATACTTACCTTAGGTCTAACTACGATCCAGAGAAGGCTGAACCATGTAACCCTATGATATGTGTACAAAAAGGCATTGAACGACATCGACAATAAGAAGATAGCCAAAGTATTAAAGTACTTTTTCCTAATATTGATGCTAGGAAAAAGTGTTTGGAGCGTTCTATGATTAAGCAATGCTAAGAATGTTTTGAAAAGTGGAGATGTTTAATAGTTTTGTTGTAATTAACAGAAAAGTTACCAAAGTAATGTTTAATACTTCAAACTTATAAACTAATACTATGTTTAATACTGGTTGGTACTACATAAACTCTCACCTGGTGGTATAATAATTGCCCCTTGACTACTAGATTCATTTTGTTTGTACACTCGCTTATTATTGAAGTAATAATTAATAATTATTAATATCTCCGTTATGAGGCATTTTTCAAAATTTTATTTGCATTTGCATGATACCTTCTTGTATCTCCATTAATAATACACATTACAGATACACTTGCGTACTAGTAATATTGGTATCATCATATTTGATATTAACGTATATTAGATAATGGCTTAAATAAAATAATGTTTTTGAAAGCTACTTGAAGCGACAGCATAATTGCTGATAGTTGATTAGATTATTTCACATTTCATAATTATAAATTATTTTAGTTTTAAACAACTTTAAAGGAATTAAGTGACATGTTTAATCCCCCATATAAGGAAAAGAAGTACTTGTAATTTATACTTAATTAAACTACATTATGTATAAATTAAGTATTAAATAAGTATTTAATCTTACTGAATAGCGTGAAATTTAACAGTAATAATTTCTCCTATTAGTTAACATGCCCCAGATCTGTGTAAATTCTCTTTAATAGTAAACACAAAAGCGCGTTTATACAGTTCATACAGGAATTGTAAGGAAATATTATCCCAATTGTATGACATACAGTTAGCAAATCTGGATTACCTTTTGTTACAATTGCAACAAGCGGATACATTTAAAGTAAAACCTCTACTGCATATAACTGCGTGACATTCACCTGCTGTTTTCCTCACTTTACCTGGTGGTAGGAAAACTAATTTCCTCGTTCCCATACATCAATTTCACTTTAACCCTTTCGGTTATAACTCTTGTAGTGGTCTCTTTACTTTATATACGCGTAAATATTACTATAGAATTTAGTAAAATATTTTTGAATTATTATTATTATTGATATTTCTACATTAACCTTTTTTTAAATGATGATGTAAATGGTATTGTCTGAACAAAACATATGTTTTCTGTTTGTGTTATAATAAAAAGTTGAGTATATTACCAAACTTGTGGACTAAAATTCGTGACTTTTTATAAGCCTGTCCCTGTCTAACGAGATATTTAAGAGTACTTGTAATAACCACTAATGACTCTAAAGCTACCTTTTGCTCCTTGGCTTTCATTTTTTACAACTGTCTTTCATTCTGTTGAGCATTGTTAAATACAGATTGGACATGGGCAGTATTTTTTATGGATTTTCAATATTTCAATTGCCTTTATTCTGGTTTTGAATCCTTTCCCAATTCAAGCCACGTCTTCTTTGGCTGAATGCGTTTTACCTAGACATAAGTGAATGTTATTTTGTACAGTAAATACAGCTTACTTCATGGATCCCAGACACATGCAGCACCCGAAATGTTGTACGAATTTTTTTGAAAACGTGGTACTTGTCCTGTAAAATGCTGATAGATTGAAAACCTTCAGGTAAAATTTTGGGGTGGTATAAAAGACATGCTGATCAGTTTCGGGTGTAACTGCACTACATGCTGCCGCCACTGGTTACACTGGTTATGGTTAGCTTTCAGGAAATTTTGAGACTTGATATTCATCGGTAGAAAGTGGAAATATTTTATGTGATAACCCAAGAACTGAATGAAATATATTATACTTGAGGGATCAAGAAAGTAAATTTGTTTGGAAATGACTATTATGACGACTATTTGACAACCAACCTCAGATTAGTAGCAAGAAAATGCAAATAGGTACATATCTATATTACTTTTGCTCATAATCGTAACATAGCCACCCACGTTTAGGATCAGACAGTTATCACATTTTGGTACCAGCTTTTGCCTCGATGGAAAATCTGCAGCCAAGTTACCCACCCAATATTTGATACCAGCAATGAGGTTTCGAAGCCGTAGGTTATCAACAGCTCTTTCACGTAGGTAACAAGAGACCCTGCCCAGATTAATTTCAATGGTGTACCGACTCGCTTCAGTTGCCAACAATGCATGCAAAAGGTTGCCAGTAAGTTTCAAAGTGTAATCTCTCCTGAATGGAAGGTCTCTTAAGTACATGGTGCCTGCCCTCCGTAATTGTTAGGCCTATGTCGGTAGGTTCTCAGCAGAGAGGGGTCGACAATCTGATGAAGACACATAAAAAATCAGCACATCGTACTAACGTGTTTCCACGGTGATTGGTCAGGATGACCGCCGTCTACACTGGGTTGTAGGTTGGGTGGGGGCAAGCTTTCGACTGATACGGCAGCGTCTAGTCTATCTTGCTCTCGCCTTAATTAGTAGAGAACCTCCCAGTGCGACTTCGTCGATCGATTTCGGTATAGTACCGAAAGTACCCGGCCTGAGATGAAAGGTTTCACTAAGTAGCACAACACACATCACAATTGTCTTCAGAGATAATGACAGGCTCTAGCGAATAGTGACAGAAAATATACAGGAATAATGGTAAGCGATATTAAGCGTTGTTTTGATTTTGCAAACTTTTCGTGAATCATGGCCAGTCTGTGGTCGATTATCGAATAGCCCTCGTAGATTCGTGCCAGCATAAAAACTCCTTTTAATTTCATATTCCAGTTTTTGTCGTTTTACGAGAGTTGATGAATGTATTTGTTCCTAGCTCCTCATAAAATTTACTTCTTTTTGTACACAAACACGTACAGAGGCTTACGAAGCCTATAAGCATAATTTAATGGTTAGATAGCATTTTCTACTGGGTGCAATTTTCCTTCATTTTATAAAATACTGATTGGTAAAGTGAGAAGTATGGGCTCAATATTCATTCGGAAAAAAGCGCTTTTCACCAAAACTTCTTAAAATTATAAACAATAAGATCATGTCATCCATCAGAACTTTATGATTCAAAATAAGTCACTCTCCGATTCAAAAATATTCATACGGTGTGTTTTGAATAACCTTAAAAGCGTTGCATTATAAAATTTGTCTTTATATAAATGAGTGTAATACTAATTTTTTTTCCACTTACCATTTTTATGCTCTTCGTTTTTATTCAAAGACAGAAGCTTTCTCTTCGTAGTATTACTATATGTCGATGTCTTCAGCCAAGATTTAACTGAACCCTGTTTCTTGAGTTTCTCTTTACACGCCCCCCCATCGCTTTTTTTTACTAGTGCAAAACACAATTAAACTAAAATAAGTTAGAAACAAGTTAGAGTGACCAACAAACACAAACTAACTGAAAACAAAAGACATAATCTTAAAACCTGTGACAATTATTCGTAAAATAACGAGAACTTCGTTTGTTGCCGAACGATAACAGGTGATAATCTCATCATATACATTTGTGTTCATTCGGGCAAAGTAGTGTAAGAAAGAGCTAATGCCAGTGCCTCTTTGAACAAGAAAGTACTCACGGAAATCTAGCTTTACCACAGCTGATGTCTGTGTCTGCACCAGTAAGAAGTAACGCATCTGTTCATCGACAGCCCACATTAATTACTGTAGTAAAGTTTAGTGCCGTATTAAATGTTACAATTATTGTATACGTCAGTAAATATAATAACAATAAATATTTGTAATAATATAGTATTACTCAACAGATTACGTGTACCTATACATAGTTGAATACGCACAGTTTTAAATCCGTAAACTAACATTTACTACATCTGTATACTTTACTAGTACGTCAAAAAAAAGGTCACTATTATTATTACTTTACATCAGTAGTCAGAATGCGGTTTTATTTTTCTTATTGCAAGCTTAAAAGTTTCTCGTTGCGATCGGCTGCACATACGCGTATATGCAACTCTAATAACAAATTTGCATTGCAAATAGGATTCGGCAAACCCTCTTTATTATCACCCCTCTGTTTTCAAATTACATTATCAATAATATTCGTATCGGTCTTCCCACACGTGCTGTCCCTCTCAGCTCTTCTCTTTCGTTACCTTGGTATATCTAATAACCAAAGCAGAGGCTAATCATAATCACCTATTGCGCAGGTCATACCACTGATGAAACTACACTATTTTACACACGGATAAGATAATATAATCAGTCAAACTGAATGTTCGATTTGGCAGAAGCTATGTCACCCACGGATAAATATATTTTCGTGTTCGTACTTGTATGCATTGTGGAGTTACACACTATTTTATGTTCAGATATTCAGATAATAAAAGTTTTACTTCAACGGGGGTTTAAATTTACTTTGACCGCATGGTACACATGTGCTAATTTCAAGAAAGTTTATGTTCTACCCACCTATACTATAGCTTTTTCATTGCATATTGGTACAATGGGGTATATGATAAGCAAACAAGATTACTTTCATGCGATTAAGTTATGTATTATTTACGCAGTTTACATGATTCTTCTGAAAATGAGGTTGGAACGTACCTGAGCTGCACAACTTTAACAGTAAACAGACTGATACAAACACATTACCTTTTACGTTATTTTAAAAATAAGTGTGCCAAAACATATTAAATTCTTCAACTTTGACGTTGGGGCAGGGCGTTTATAGCGTGGTTTTTACTGCCGCCAAGCCAATTATGTTTTCAAAATAAGGTAAGTTTAATCACAGGCCTACACACAACACGTGATATATCACATACACGCTAATACGTGATGTGATATATTGTAACAGAACCGTGCTAGGAAGTCATCAATAAGGGATTAGTGCTATAACACATTCTCTGACGATCATCGGCAGGTTGTAAATTGATTTTATTCCTGTTTTGTAAATTAGATATAAGTTTTGAATTAAGATATGGGTAAAAAATGAGTTATGTCAAAATACCCATAATTTTATGCTCTACCATGTCCAGTGCAATGTTAGTGCGCGAGTGCGCCGGTGCACGTGTGATTCACATTCTATTTAATAACTTCATTAATAATTAACATTTCTTCATGAAACTTGGACTGTATTGCACTGCATGTAGAGTATGCACTGTATTGAAGGCTACGGTTTTCATATATTCAATGCTGCAGAATTATTATTTTAATATGGTTTTTTGAATGAAATTAGTTCTTTTTCTAAAGCGTTACCTGCAAGAAGGTAATAGAAATTGTAGATTAAATCTGGACAGGCCTTTGCCGACTAGGACATAGTTTTAACTTCAAGTCAGTCTATCATGATGAAAATCTGTGACGTATCTAAGATTTCAACCAGACAAAGACATTGGGCAGTTTGCTTCGAAGTCTCGTCATAGAAGGTCACACTGACTGTCACGAATTTTTCGTGTCATGACGTGTCTATTCTATAAGTGACGTAGAACTTAGGTATACGTTACGAGTTTTTCGTATACATTATCTAGGAATCGAATAACTCAAATTATAACAAAGTTAATAATAGATCAATATTATTGCTTTTCGCGTTAGTTCAAGATTTTCCGCCTAGGACTGCAATATCCATCGGGGTACTACTGATTGACGCAAGAACACTTGAAGAGTCTGGACTGTGTAAGCCTAATACACAGATCTATTTAATTACCCATTACAAAACCCTGAGATCAATTAATTAATAAACAATAACAGATTAATAACCGCGGCGTGTGTGTGAACGCAAGTGTCAGCTACGCTACGGTCAACGGGCAGTGGATCGTCAACAACTGTTCGACGGACATCGACGTAGTTGTGGAATTCAACACCCAAGTAAACAAACAGTTGTAAAATAAGAATCTGTAAACTCTTTATTTGAAAGATTAAATAATTAATGAAGTTATTTTATGTTGGAAAACTTAATAACACACAGGTAATAATTTTATTAGTTAATAAATTTACTACCTCCAGATATAGACTCTGTTTTATATCATCATTATACCTAACTATGGAATATTTATTTTGATACGCTGCAATATGTGTGTGTGTGTGTGTGTGTGTGTGTGTGTGTGTGTGTGTACACTCGACAAATTTCATCACAACTTTATTTTGAAATCCCAGGTCACCAATATTTTCTTGATAATGATAAAATTTCAATATATAATTGTTTAGAATAAAAACGAACACGAGAGGAACGGAAAATTTAAATGTGACAACAAGAATAGCCGGTTTCAGCGAGGGAGCAGTTCCCATGATACATTGTTTCTCCAGACGCTGCGTTTTATAAATTCAAAGCATGTTGTATTGATATCGAAGTGATATAGATGTCGAGATACGAGAACGAATTGGGCTCAACCATGTATAAACAAAAGTTATTCCCTTGAGACAAATGAATATTTACGTACTCATTCACCCGCAACTGATAACCATAACGCTGATTTGTTTAATATTTACAAAACTTGTAAACGTGTTAAAATTTCTTCAAAATTGAAATGTGTTTGTACAAAAGCGAGATGTATGACATTCAATTTTAAACTAATTTTTCTTAATATTTTATATTATTTGGTTGGAAGTATATTTGTGCTTGTGTGCGTGTGTGTCAGACGGAGAGGATAGAGAGAAAGAGAGAGAGAGAGAGAGAGAGAGAGAGAGAGAGAGAGAGAGAGAGAGAGAGAGAGAGAGAGTGTGTGTGTGTGTGTGTGTGTGTTGGCATGCGAATGAGCTTCACCTAATACTTTAAGTTTCAAATATTGTATTTTAATATAATTAGGTTTAAAGAATCGAAAAAGTAGCACCGAATTTGAGGCTTTTCTTTAAAAAATCATCTGCGATATCAATCAAATCATAATTTTAAACACTGTGTTTTGGTTTACATATATTACTAATATCTTATAAACCTTTACATTAAACGCATGGATATATTTAAAACTGAAGATTAAATGTTTTATTGTGTATTTTGGTGTGTGACTTAACTAAACATTTATAGTAAAATTTTAACAGTTATGAAACAAATTTAGTGTGACGTTTTTTCTATTTTTGAAAAATTTTCACGTTTATAGAATTGTTTCTATGTTGGAGTCGATAAAATTGTTGTTAATACTTACTTGTGTGTATTTCAATACACAGAGGCATGTCAAACGGTACATTATAGCCTCTTATAAAGAAGTTCAATATACCGCCGCGTTTCAGAGGTGTGTTGTAAGCGTAAAACATCTCTGTACACTTAAGTCATTTATTCTACGAAATATTAATCATTGATAATTTATTAATATAGGCTTACGGTATTTTAACATTTATTTATCGTTTTGCTGCAGAAATAGATACATTGTTAATCATGATGACAGTGTAGTTATTTCATAATAGACTAAAAGAAAAAATGAGAGGGAGATAGACCGACAGACAAACACAGAGAGAGACAAAGGGTAATACAGAGGGAGAGGTATGTGAATTTCGGCATTTAATTATTAGTTTATTACACAGAATAAGAAGACAGAATATGGTGACAGGACAATAGTACTAAATTTACTGAATTTTTGAATATTTCCGTAAATTCTGTACTTTATTTTTAATAAAAAGTAATATTTTCTAACTTACTTTTAATGTATAAATTGCTAATTGAATTGATTACTTGAAAATTTCTTTGAAATTTATCTTCTCAGTTCAACTTTTGTTGGAGAGTGGAACGTAAATTTGCAGTGTCATGCCCAGCGGTCTGTTGAAGCCCTTTGTAACTTATTATATAACAAATCTAAAATAATATAAAATAAGAAAATAACGAAGTTATTATTTTGTTTACATTTTTATGTATTTTGTACATCTAGCTACAGTACAAATATTGTGTTGGGCATTACCATTCCTCTCTATCGCTTTTAGACATATTTAAAATTTTATGGTCATACTGCTTCTTAGGAACGTTAAAGTATGAATACAAAATTTTATTTATATTTCGAATATTTAGAATATTATTTTACTTTTTTATGTAAATCTTGTAGGAAATTTATCTTATACTTTAAAGTTACGTATTTTCTGAAAGGCTTGGCAATTTAGAAATTAACGCAATTTTCATATTTATACGTGCTATTAATGATCTGATGAATCAAACAGAATACTACGTCAGATACAGCCTGAGAAGAAAAGCTATCAGCGTAGTAAGTAATATTCTAAGTAACATTATAAAGCAAATTAAAAAAACAAAAAGCAAATTGTCGTTAACATAAAAAGCATAAATTCCGTGATATGGTAATTAAAGTATAAAACGAATACATGTATGAATCTGAAGAAATAGGATAATAAAAAACGTATACATGAATAAAGAATTTTTAGTACTTACAAGTACACCTCTAGGTATTCCAGTCGGTGATTTCTTAGATTTTTATCCAAGATGCATTTCAGAACCGTTGTGTTCCATCTTCAATTGGATCATTTAGTAAATTTACATAGCATTTATAAAAAATTTCCCCTCAGGTGAGCGTCGTCTACACAGGTACATATAACACGCAACATAAAACACAACATTTAAAAAATTTTAAATTTTAAAAATAACGTGAATATTACAATGAAAACCGAATCCAAACGGACGATTTGAAAATCGAAGCTGGCCAGCACTTGTTGCCCGCACGTCATACGGAAGCCGACTAACGATAAACTACCCGACGCGCGACCTTTGTGCGTACTCTTCGAGGTAATCTAATATTTCAAATGTAACTAAATCCCTATAATCCCCTTTTCTGTTACGCAGTGTTTTTTCACCGGCTTTTCGTTTGTATTTGTAAATATGATATTGCTCATATATTTTTGATGCTTCTTTGTTCGAGCTATACCTTAATACTTCTAATGGGGTGTTGAAATTGATGTTGTGTTGTGGGTGGATTTTTAGGTGTTACGCCACAACTGACGAAGGTTTACGGTGATTTCTGGCAGCATGTTCATTGAACCTTTTACGAAAGGTGCGGTCGGTATAGTCGATGTACTTCTTATTGCAAACTTCTTCCCCTGCATTACAAGTAATCATATAAACGCCTTTGGCTTCTTCTTTTTGCGTAACTTTGTGTTTTCTTGTTTAAGATGTGCCTTCCAATTTTGTAGGCTGGATTGAAGCCAAATTTTTTTGAAAATATTTCCTATTTTTAAGGAATTGTCGTCTGTGTAGTGGAGTGAAAGGAAATTTGTTTTTGTTCTATTGCTAATGGATTCTGAGCAGTTGTTAGTTGTAGGTCTATTGTTTTTATTCTTCGTCCTTGTTATTAAATTATCTATTAAGTATTGGTTATATCCATTATTTCTGGCTATTGTTTTTATCGTGGATATTTCTTTTATGTATTCTGTGTTGTCCAGTTTATAATTAAGTAGGCGGAAATCCATGCTTCGAAAGGCTGCCAGTTTGTAACTATAAGGATGGTTTGAGTCATAAGGGTTAAACAAATCTGTCTGTGTGGGCTTTCGGTATATTCCTGTTTTTATTTCCTCATTCGTTTTGGTGAAAGTAATATCTAGGAAGTTTATTGCATTGTTATTCTCAATTTCGTGATTGAATTTAATTTTTGAGTGGCAGTATCTCTGATATTTCAAAAATGAATTAATATCTTCCGCTGTACCCTTGATTATGAGAGTGGAATCATCCACGTATCGGCCATAAAAAACAATGTTATTTAGAAATGGATTGCTTTCTGAGAGTATATATTTCTGTACATAATCGTCCATAAACAGCTCTGCTAACAACGCGGACATCACATCTGCCATGTTGATTGTAGTATGTGTTGTAATTGTATTGAAAATAACTTTGATTGATAATTATTTTGGTCAGTTTTATGATATCACCGATTTCGTCTTCACTGAAACGCATTTCATACGACTCACGTATTTTTCTTTCTAAATCTAGTAACGCATCTGTACGTGGCATGTTACCATACATGTTGTCAACATCGAAAGATTCAATCGTGTATGTGTCGTTTATGCGTAGCGATGTTATTTTATTTATTAAATCAACAGAATTTTTTATGGTGTGTTGATTTGTAAGTTCTATGTTTTTCTTTAATATGTTGCTTAAATATTTGGCCAGTTTATATGAAGGAGATGGGATGGCGTTAAAGACATGTCTTATTGGGTGGTAGGGTTTGTGGGTTTTGATTAATGGTTGCAGGATGGGAGGCTTGGCATGGGTATTAAACAGATATTTATTTATTTCAGGAAGAATGATGCAGTTATTATTAAGGAATACTTTTATTTCAGAATTGTAACTTTTAGTGTTATCTAGAACATTTTCAATATTATTCTGTCGAATGTAATCTTCGACCTTGCTCTGTAAATCTGAATTAGAGATAATGACGTTACAATTTGACTTATCGGCAGGTATCATTAGAGCTGCGTTATTTGATAACTTATCTTTAATTCCGTTCAAGACTTTATTGTAGTTTGACATATGATAATTGTTTTTGTTTTAATTTTTATATTTTGAATCGCCTATTTTATCTATATGTTCTATCTTGTCTGATATTGCAAATCTAATCTTTTCCTATTTTCCTTTGGGAATCTTTTGCATGGATATTTCTGAATTTATTACAATATCTTTAATATTAGCCACATTACGTTTCAATGGTTGGGGATTAAACTTAGTGTACGATTCTAAAACCTTTGTCTCCTCATTAGTAAAGCAATTTCTGTAAGATTTATAAGTCTATTATAAAAAGTAAGAGGGGTGGTTTGTGAATCGTGTTTTGTAAGTTTATCGAGTTTTCTGTTTTGTATTTATTCTTTACCATTGTGTATTTTATTTACTCGATTGTTAAGTTTCTGCATAGTGGAAGAATAATCAGCTTTAGCTATGATTAATTTTAACTGGGGTTTAACAGAATCTATTTCGTTTTTTAGAATGGATATTTTCTTATGCAGATATTTTATTTCATACCGTAACTAAATCTTTTGAGCTTTCGTAAGGCCCATTTAGGCAGCGTAAGATTTATTCCTTATAGTGATGTTTATGTAACTTGGAGTAATACATCTTTCTCTACATTTTTTATTGTAAATGATGTTCAAATTGGTTTTCATAAGTTTTATTGAGTCATTATTTGTAAGTTTACTAATAAGTTTGTTGAATGAAGTTGGATGGTATGCCATAGTAATTTTTATGAAACAGTTAAAGAATACCTTTAATAATTTATAAACAATTTTTTAGTACTTACAAGTACACCTCAACGTATTCCATTCGGTGATTTTTTAGTTTTTTATCCAAGATGCATTTCGGAACCGTTGTGTTCTATCTAAAATTGGATCATTTAGTAAACTTACATAACATTTATAAAAAATTTCCACTCAGGTGTGCGTCGTCGACACAGGTACATATAACACGCAACATAAAACACAGCACTTACAAAATTTTAAATTTAAAAAATAGCGTTAATATTGCAACGAAAACCGAATCCAAACGGACGATTTGAAAATCGAAGCTGGCCAGCACGTGTTGCCCGCACGTCATACGGAAGCCGACTAACGATAAACTACCCAACGCGCGACTTTGTGCGTACTCTTCGAGGTAATCTAATATTTTAAATGTAACTAAATCCCTATAATCCTCTTTTCTGTTAAGCAGTGTTTTTTCACCGGCTCTTTGTATTTGTAAATATGGTATTGCTCATCTATTTTTGATGCTTCTTTGTTCGAGCTATACCTTAATACTTCTAATGATGTGTTGAAATTGATGTTGTGTTGTGGGTGGATTTTTAGGTGTTGCGCCACAACTGACGAAGATTTACGGTGATTTCTGGCAGCATGTTCATTGACCCTTTTACGAAAGGTGCGGTCGGTATAGCCGAAGTACTTCTTTCCCTGCAATACAAGTAATCATATAAACGTCTTTGCCTTCTTCTTTTTGCGTAACTTGTTTAAGTTGTGCCTTTGAATTTTGTAGGCTGGATTGAAGCCAAATTTTTTTGAAAATGTTTCCTATTTTTAACATGCTGCCAGAAATCACCGTAAGCCTTCGTCAGTTGTGTCGCAACACCTAAAAATCCACCCACAACACAACATCAATTTCAACACCTCATAGAAATATTAAGGTATAGCTCGCACAAAGAAGCATAAAAAATATACGACCAATACCACATTTACAAATACAAACGAAGAGCAGGTGAAAAAACACTACTTAACGGAAAATAGGATTATAGGGATTTAGTTACATTTAAAATAGTAGATTACCTCGAAGAGTACGCACAAAGGTCGCGCGTCGGGTAGTTTATCGTTAGTCGGCTTCCGTATGACGTGCGGGCAACAAGTGCTGGCCAGCTTCGATTTTCAAATCGTCCAGTTGGATTCGGTTTTCGTTGTAATATTAACGTTATTTTTTAAATTTTGTAAGTGTTGTGTTTTATGTTGCGTGTTATATGTACCTGTGTCGACGGCGCTCACCTGAGTGCAAATTTTTTATAAATATGATGTAAATTTACTAAATGAGCCAATTGAAGATGGAACACAACGGTTCCGAAATGCATCTTGGATAAAAAACTAAAAAATCACCTACTGGAATACCTAGAGGTGTACTTGTAAGTACTAAAAATTCTTTATACATTATTAAATGTAATCTTTGACTGTTTCATAAAAAAGTATAAATGGAATAACGCAAAGTTACTACAGATTAAATCACAGATCGCATAAGAAATAACAGAGATGACTGTTATAAACATTTATATAAAACTAAGTGTAAAACGAAGCTTTAAATTATTTTTTCCATTTTGTAACACACCGCTTAATGTGGAATTGCTTTTAAGTAAATGTTTTTTTAAGATACTAGCACGTTACGTAGTACATTATATGCAGTGGTTTAGGAGCAGGCAACTCTCAATGCACTTTGATACTGACTGTATATTCCCCCTTGGTGCCACACTTTAAAGGGATTCGGCCATATTGTTGAACTATATAATAAGCTTTGCAACAAACTCTGTTATGCCATGGGCTGCACAAAGTTTAGCGTTAACGGTTGTGATGTCTACACGTTTAAAAACGGGTTTAGCAAACGTTTAGCAAAAACGGGTTGTGATGTCTACCGTTTGTTGCTAGAGCATACAATAAAAAAATTAAGATAACGGGCATGTAATTTCGGGTTCATACTACAATTTACAAAAGTATAAGTGATTGTTATTCCATTTTTCTGCCAAAGAGCGCGTATAGACTTAGCCATAAGCAAGTCCAGTTCTTTACTTACAGCAATTAACCAATATTAGATAACCTTTATCGTTGCAATGAAGGTATCAGCAACCTATATTCACATGGTAACGATTGTAAATTTTACTAGTATTTTTCTTTAGAGTGTTCTGTATCTAAACTATAGTTTATACTAAATAGTCTGTAAATTGTACTAAATATTTTAATAATTTAATATTACGAATTAGTTAACTAACACAAACCTTATACTTACACGCATTATATTTACATTACATCAACGGCAACAACAACTACTACTATTACTACTGCTGCTACTACTACTACTACTACTACTACTACTACTACTAATATGAATTATTATTATTTTTTATTTTTATGATAATTATCGCTTTTACTACTTTAATAGTTTTAGTAGTTTACTACTTTTACTATAATTTTGGTTACTACTAGTTACTATATTTTGGTCGTACCTATTCAATATTTAGCATTTGTTATATTATGATTATATTTCCACTGCACCTTGTGATAATTGCGATAATTGGACGGATTATTGTCCTTGAAACGTAACAAATGTGTAAAAATTAAAATTACGAAAATATTGTAGAATGAATTAATACTAAGTAGAGAATATTTTACAGTTATTTATCATTTACCAAAGAAAGTATGTCGTTTTGAGAACTGCTGTTTATATGCCCTTAAACATAAATTTTTGTTGCTCGTTACGAGCTTCACCAGAGGCTGCCTCTAGAAGGGCTGTCCATCCTGTTTTTATTACGGCGCCATCGTTCCAAAGATCTTTGTTGTGTGCATAACGAACTTCCGAACGATGGCGCCGTGGTAAAAACAGGGTGGACAGGCTGCGACCAGCAGCCTCTCATGGACCGCATAACGAGCAAAAATTAGTTCAGCGGTGATGTAGAAATATTTAAGATTAAAACTAAAATAATTTGTTCCATATTGTAATAATATAATTTAATCAAAAATAATTTTTTTCCACATTTGTTATTGTGATGAAGCGTATGGTTATAAATAATAATATTTCTCACTGTAAAAATTCTATCATTGTCACCTAACAAATATGAAATAAAGAAACGTTATTGCTTCCTCCTATAACGGCCACAGAAAATAATACTTTTGTATTCAAGAAGATTCACAAGAATAATCTTCAAAGCCTGTTACTGTGTTTAAGACAATTCTTATCGTAAAGATTTTAATGTAACTATGATAACTCAATGCAAACGTAACACAGGCATTACCTGTTTATTTAAAAACAAACAAGTTTTTAATAAAAAATTTATGTTGCAAATTAATTTGTGGGTATGTGTTTTAATCGGTGGCGGCTATAACTGAATTTAATTTGATATGCAGATTCACAGTTTAACATATTTCAATACATAAAATTTGGCATCTAACGTGTTTACAATTTATAGGTAAATGTTAGAAATAAAAGTGCTTATTGTGTAAAGAAATTCTACTTTTTGAAATGGTCCTAAGATCCGTTGAACACCTTGATTATATCATTAAGTTAATGTATTAACTGTACCGGTTTATGTAACGTTACCTTTTCTCAGACTTCAGTTTAAACAATTCACTAAGTATGCCAGATTTTAGCGTTAAGGTTAACTAATTCACACATTACTGTAGAAACTCCTATTTTTTCTAGATAAGAGTTGCTGTTAAGGAACACTGGCTTTCCTTCGACTGAAATCGTCACCTGTTCCAAAGAGTTTAAGGATTTATCCAAAGGTTTACGCAAGGATTTGTCGGATTGTTTTATTTTCATTCCATCGTTTATGATCTTATCTCAGCACACTAACGTCTTTAAAAAATAATAACATTAAATGGAAACTTATTTCAAAAGCAGAATTACCACTGTTGCACACCACTATATAAAAATTATTCCAATTAGCGCTTTCAAGCTTCACAGCTCATCGTCAGATCGGAAATGCTGTGTAGTCTGTTGCTGTGAAACTTCAAGAAACTTATTTATTTGATTATTTGTAAAATACATTTGCTATTTAATAACTACTTTAATCTTAATTCGCTTTAACTTGTCTCTTACATTCCTGCATTTCGTTGATTATAACACCGAATTTTCCATGAACTATTAAACTAGATACGATCTTTAAATAGTCACACCATGGTGTGAGAAAATGAATAGCACCGCATTGCTGAGTGCCTACATGATTCTTCTAACACCGCGGCGCCGGAGGCTGTTCCGGTCGTTCATGTACAGTATCATTCTACGCTTATAATTACGTAACGCACTTTCAGACGTTAATACACTACCCTACCAGTGTAGGTAGTCACTACACTCCTACGCGGCGGAGGTAGAAATACTGGATTTCGAAGCGACCCAATTCAGTTTAGACCTTCAAGTGCAGATCGAAGTTATTGTTGCATTTTAGTGGGAAGTGGTTATTGTGTTAATTAATGCGGAACTGTAATAATGCGACATTTGTTGTTGTGTGTGTAATTTGAATTATTATACAATAGCGCTTTTGTAAATTTCTAACTGTAGTTTGTGTCTAATTAAAGTTTGTAATTAGTGGCTTCATTGGTGTTAGTTTTTGGTTTTCGCTGTACAACACGACAATCTGTGAGACCGCAGTAACAATAACAATAAACTTTGAATAATGAAGTAAAACTTTGAAAATTTTTAGTTATAGTAATATTTTAATCGCATAAATTCCATATCACAAATTTGCTTGACTTTTAAGAAACTTTACCTGAACAAATCACCTTTATAAATTGAAAATATATGACAAGTAAATTTAAAAATGATCGTTCACATGAATGTAACATGACGTTCTCCAAGTTTTATCTACATGAAATTACATTTACCTAAGGTTTACAAGCATTTGAAGAAACATCTAAAAACGGATGAACAAAAATCTGTCGCCTAATATAAAGTTAGACCATTTTAATATTATTAACAGTTTGTAATAAATTATACAATATTTTAACTTGTCTCTATCACTAATATTATTATATAAAAACTTATTACACTATTACACACATATATACACGGAAACGACCTAAGCTACAGCAAAAGGACAAATGAAAATGGATTAATGATACTTTAAAAGTAGCAACATAAAATGTTAGGGGTATGGCTAATAAGGAGGATGAATTAGTAAGAATATTTGAGAAAAATACAATTAATATCGCTGCTGTAACGGAAACTAAAAAGAAGAATTCAGCTTCAAAGTATGTAGGGAACTGTGCAATGTTTTATAGTGGAGTAGACGAAAAATCTAGAGGTGTTAAAGGAGTGGTAATATTCATTGATAGTAAATGGCAACGACGTATAATAGAGTGTCATGAAAACGCGAGAATCATATATATGAAGATGAAATATGATCGTGGACAGTTGGTAGTAATAGGTGATTATGCTCCTGAAGAGGGGAAAAAAGAGAAAACAGAAGAGTTTATTGAAACCTCCAAAAATTAATTGATAAAAATGGAAACCTAGAAATTCTGTTATTTGGTAATATAAATGCCAGTGTTATGTCCCAATTTCTAATTCACTGGGGTTTTTTGGTGAAGACACAGTGAATGTTAATGGAGAAGTTCTGAAAGAATTCGCTTCATTTAACGAGCTAAAATAACCAATACCATTTTCCGTAAGAAAGATATTCACAAAAATAGAAGGTCAGCAAGAGGAGTTAAGTCTTTCATTGATTATACAATAAGAAGTAAGAAATTACCAAGGCAACAATTGACACACGAGTATATAAATGATTTGATATTGGTTCTGATTATCATTTACAAGTGTCAAAGATAAACATTTGTATTCTAAATGAAAGTAGTTTAGATCACTTAATACACAGGAAAATAAAAAAGTATTAGAACAAGAAAGTATTCGACGAATCTATCAAGATGGAATTAATAGGGATTTGAGTGGAGTACTAACGAGTGATGATTTAGAACAGGAATGTGATAATATCATGCACATAGTAATACAAGCAGCCAAAAAAGGATTAGGGATCAAAAAAGATTTAAAAGAAGAAGCGGTCTAAAAATATGGACAGAGGAAGCAGTGGCCCTAAAACAGACGGCATATCTTTAACACTAAACTCCCCAACTTCTCGTAACGAAGAAGTATAAGGCTGGCAGGAACGTGCCAAAACTTATTGTTAAACAGTTTCAGAGGCAGTCATGGGATAAATTTATTTCCAGTATGAAACATGATGTGCATGGAAGGCACGTTACGCCTTACGAAATAGTGAACATTAAGGAACGAGAAGCAGTATCCTCTACTCGAATTAGAGTGGATACATGGAAAGATCATTATTCCCAACTTTGGTATAGTGCTGAGGAAGAGGAAGAAAGTGAAACGGAAGATTTTAATCGTGCAAGATTGCTCATAAATGAAACGGACAGTATAACTTTAGAGGAATTACTGCAGACATTGAAGGACTTGAGAAATCGTAAAGCACCTGGTCCGAATGGTATAAATACAGAACGTTTGAAGTGTGGAGGCATTCGGTTGGACGTGCGTCTGTTACATTTTCTGAATATTTGTTGGAGAAAACAGAATTTTTAAAGAATGGTCAAAAGTAGTTGTAATTTCTTTACTCGAATAAGGAGATCGGACAAAGACAGATAAATATAGCGGAATTTCTATTTTAGATATTACATATAAGGTCTACGCTAGAATAGTAAACTGGAGACTGAAGCCGATAGCTGACGCTTTAATATCAGAAGAACAAACTGACTTAGGAAGGGACGTTCATGCATATATCTTATCTTTACACTTAAGTTAATAATTGAAATAAGAAGGGAGTTTAACTTAGAGACGGATTTAGCATTCATCGATGCGCCCAAAGCTTTTCATAATTTGAAACGTTCACTACTCTGGAGTATAATGGAACGAAGGCGTTTCCCTTTGCAATTAACTAAAGATCTTAGAAGCCTATATTACAAGACAGTGGTTGTGGATTTGAATGGCAAATTATCAGAAGATAGTCCAACAAATAAAGGTGTGAGACATGGGTGCCCTACTTCACCGACACGTTTTAATATCTACATGCACGACATATTTCGGCAACAGACATCTAAAATTGACTCGGGAATATCACCAGCGATATTCTATGTGAATTCTATTTTTTGTGCCGATGACACTATAATGATACAGAAAACAGAAGACCAGTTACAAAGGGCTATATTTACGTTCAACAGCATCATTCAAGACTATTGGCTACAGATCTCTGACAAAAAATCTAAAACAGGTATGCCCATTTAAGGGCAGGTATCCTATAAGAACTAAGATAGTCCTGAATAATCACATTTTGGATCAGGTTAGTCACTTGATACTTGTATCACTTGATCAGGTAGTCAAGATTGAATACCAAAAGGGGAGATGGTGTGGACCCTTGAACCGTATGGAAGATATCCGTTTACTCGTGGCTGCCTTGGGTTATCACCCTACTGGGAAGACAAATATCGGTAGACCGAAGAGGAGATGGGTTAAGGAACAGGTCTAGAGCCTAATCCTTGGAGTGGTGATGATGATGAAACACTTATTAATCAAAAGAAAAAAGTACCATTCTTTCTGTCATTAATGGAAATAAAAAAATATTTTTTATGTTACTTTTGGTAACGACAACTGAAGAGGATACGACACGTGAAAGTTTTTGTAGTTTTAAAACTACATATAGACGGATTAATGATATTACGTCAGCATATTGAAATTATTCAACTTCAACTCATCAGAAATATTAATGACACTAGCACTTCATTTTCTGTTACATGGAGTCACCAAGACAAAGAGTTGAGAAAACAAAAGTCAAATGCTTATTATATAGGCTACTTAGTTCTCTTACTTGCCATTTTAAATAAACCACTATATACATCTTATTTTCCGGAGCAATGATTTCCACCAATCATTGATAGCTGTCATCCACACGCATACTTCAAAGATGACCGACGTTCGTTTCTGTATTCTTGTTTATAACTTAACCCCCTTTGCTGTTTTTGTTGTTTGAATTTTGCAGAAACATAAAATACGACATTTTCTTTTATCATACTGCCCTTGAAACATTTTTTCCTCTAGTATAACGCCATTGTTTTGCCTAAGTTATTGGACAATCATGTAGCTAATCTTATCTCTGTATATTCAAGTCATCGTCATTAACTGGAAAAGCAAATTAGTTGCATCCTTTCATATCTTACATCTGATTCTGAACTGCTTATACTCCAGCATTATTCTAATTGCGGATGAACCTTAAGATCATGTCATCACCTCAAATCGAAGGCTTATGTTTTCGTTGCGTTTAGAGATATTTATAGCTGGTCACCTTTCACGGGTAAGAGAGGTCGACTTAGCCTTTGTATACAAGAATTTTACTTTGAAGACTTTCTAGCCTAAAAAGTTTAAGAGTTCCTTTGTATTTCAAACTACTGAGTACTAATCCCTGCAGCTGCTTACCAATTAGTAATGCCAGATTACGTTTGAGCGGAATCAGGAATTAAAAACTACTCTAAAAAAAAATAGTGAAACAAAAAAGCGTAAAAAGAGCAAGCCAAATAAAGCACTAAAAGTAAAATAATGTCTATGAATAGTGTAAACCAAATTAGTTCGCTTAGGTATATTGTCGGATAAGTGTAGTGTTTATTTATATATCCTTTAAACACCTTTGGTTACCCGAAGAAAAATTTTAGGGTAAAAGCAAAGTAAGCGTTTACTGAATCTGGTAATAACTTTAGAGTAGTCGAACCGGTAACACCAATTTCTACGCCATATGAATAGACAAAGCGGCTCATAATTTATTTTTGTTAGCAATGAAATTGATTGTGTTATGGCCGTGTGTCATGATTAGTAGCTAGTAATTTTAAATTACTGATATTATTAATTAATTCTTAAATTTTTAATTCTATAAATACTGTGATTATTCAGCTTTTGCAAGCTATTAAGGTGAAATGAAGGAATAGATGAAATTCGAACAGTTATCTAAAGAGGAACGGCACGGAGATGAAAAAATACTCCAAGCAAAATAACAGTAAGTAAAGTACATATAATAAGTAAAGTTAATATAGATAGATAAGGCGGAAATAAATGCAAAGAGGTAGATAGATAAATTATGATATAAAAATATTGAAAATAGTTACTTTACCTATCGTCATGTGTAGCCTGTGATGAGAATTAAGAATCTTTGATATTATATATTGGACTTCACAGTACATTTCTACCGAGGGGTTTAGAGAAGTCGATAATGAGACAGCCTGCCGACTTCTAGTTACACTAACGAGTACAACCTGTCTCTTTGTCAACAGACAGGATTCCAAATACGTAAAATTCACACACTGTGAGAAAGCGTATTCATTATTTGCCAGTTTCATTCATTTATAAAAGCAAGCGGAGTCTAGAAACATCCCTTCTGATTGAAGTTACCGTCATTCTTTCAGGTTAAAAGGATAAACTGAAACAATAGACATTACTGAAAAGGACCTATCATTGAGCTATATTACGTACCTTAATTATTATTTATTTTGCAATTACCGTTAACGCTTTAAAACTGACCATTATTGTGAATCTTTTATTTTCTAAATAATTTAAGTCCAATTTTTCAAAATATTTTAACTTTACTTATATCGTGTAGATTGCATCATGCGTTACTTTTAAAAACTCAAATATTGTACCTATTTTGCTTGGTTACATATTCATGTTCATGATATTTTGGGTAGAAATTTTTAAATTCCAAAATTTTTGCGTTTCTGTAGTATTCCCTTGTTTTCTATAATACATCAATATAACTGTTTTGTATTATTTTATATCAAAAATTTCCAAAATGTCCAGGGTGTTTCTAAAAATATATTGTTTTGTTACGATATCATCTTTACCTAATCTCATTTTGTTATTCTGGATTCATGTTCAATTAGAGTAGGTTTACTTAGTAAAGTTCTCCCTAAAAAATCGATTTAGCAATATTTTTAATTAAAATGGCCGAAATAAATTTATTGTATACAAGTATATTGTGTACGTGTGTGCGTGCTTGATCGCCAGCGAGCACACCGGTAATACATATTATTTGATTTTATTTATGTTGGTGAAATATATTTCTTGATATCCGGTTCTTTCCGTTGTTCTTCTGTCATGAAGAAAGAGAAAGGTACCCAATAGTTTACTTCATCCTCCTTCAGTAGGCAATCTTATAAGAGATCTCGAAGATAGAGCACCGCAGGCTACGTCTCACCAACCTCTATAGCCTACGCTTAGCTGAAATATGTCGACACACTTGCATCTGGCTATCCAAGGAAATAACTGAATATCACGGCTACACCTAGGGACTAGGGTGTGTCATACCATTTCTGAAGTCCCTTCTTACTGCTAACTTACCACCATTGCTGAAAACCACTTAACCGTGTCAGGGAAACATAGGAAACGTCCTCGCTCTCCATCCACTGAATACGTCAAAAAGCTGGCTGGAACCCTCTTCTTACAATGACACTAATTCACTAGACTTTTTAGCACGTAAAAATGAAAACTGTTGGTAGAATACTTAACGGTACCTATCTGTAGCTTTGAGAAGATGGCGTTTTGATACATAGACAGGCGGACGGGGGAAGTCAACCTCTCGTCGTGAGCAGGGTGCAGGCTCCTGCAGCGTTGATTACACAGAGTTCAAATCGATCGCTGGACGCAAACTTAGTTCCGGTTATCAGCCTTTATACCACCAAAAACAGACGGTACCCTGAGCCACGAAGAGCAGCGTGTTCTAGGGTGGGTGTTTGTGAAGCCAAAGGAGGGTAGTCAGTGAAATAGCTCCAGTTTCATTTTCCAGAACCGTAATATTCAAAACAAATTGCCGAACAACCTGTAATAATGGTAAACATAAAAAACATAGACAATAAGACAATAAAGGGAGTCTTTGCCTTCAGTTAGGACAGTTCAAGTCAACGCCCAACATTTGATGGTAGCTCTCACTGGACGGCGTATCTCCGGCAATTTGACACCGTCGCTTGGGCAAATAATTGGACGGTCGAAGACAAAGCAGTTTCTTTCGATACCCTTAGAAATTACCGGAGGCAGAGATACTACATAAAGTGCCACCTGATAGCTAGAACATATATGGGAAATTGATAAAGCCCTAGAATTGCGGTAGGGTGATAAATATTTGCGATCTGTGTACTGCATTCAGTTAAGAGCAAGATGGCAACGGTCCGGGGAGAGTCTTCGAGAGTTTGAAGTATAAACTCTAATAAACTCATAACTGACTCATAGTAAACTCATAAAACAACTCGTAACAGAATTTTAATTTTAGTTAAATATAGTGATCGAGTGAAGACAGTTTAATAACGAAAACAATCAGTTATGTATTAGGCCTACGAGGGAAAAGAAACATTAGTAGACCTATGAGAAATTATCAGGAATAACGATGGAATGGGCAGTGCAATTACTCAATAAGGTGCACTTGATGAAATATTTTCCTACATATAGGAAAGCTGCATCCACTAATCATAACACTACTTTATACCTTGACAAACATGTCGTAATTACTGGACAAGCAGGCGAGGTTTTAACGGACCGTTCCCTGAGCTCTGTACTATAAGCCATCTGACCTAATTTCAGTTGATTGACTATCAACTGATGTCATGTTTTATTGTGAGGGAGAGAAAAGCAGAGACATTAGGCGTATATTAAAACTGAATTGTAAGCTTTTATGCTACTGTTTGTATTGACAGCAATATCTGTAATTAAGAAAATTACATAAAATTTACAAATAAAATTACTTAGTTACTTTTGTAACTAACAAGCTATTTACTTGTTTGCTATTTTAACAAGCTTTTACCAAAACAAATTCGTAACACAGCGACAATTTTATTTTACAATTCTCATTCCGATTGATAAGGGACCGAGAAACATTAACTAGCGTTATGGTTTGACTCCTTTTTAGCTAATTTAAATGTGATTGTTTATGTTTGCTAGATACTAAATTTACTAACAGCACTGTGGTTTGGAAACGTATTAAGTAGACATACAGTCAAATTAATTACAATCGCAGCCTAAAAGGAAGATACCTAAAGCATATAGTTACATTATTTCTCAGGCTAGAGCTTAAATATTTTATGTTGGCTTCAAAACGCTCATACTCTACCATGCAGCGTCAATGTAGAATAAAAGACAATTTTGACAGGCTGGTTTATACCGAAACGAATTAATATTTTTTTTTAATAAAAGGTTTTCCACGTTATATATTAATTCATTAATTACAAAAGTCACATGGCGCCAGTTTAGAAAACGTATGTAAAAGTTTATAAAGATGACAGTGCACCAAACAGATATACAAAATATACAATAGGTAAATTGTAAATTATGTGTACACTTCATTAAATTCAAAAACATATACTAATTATGGAAGAGAAACAACGTTTTAAAAATTATCTGTCTTAATATCTGTACTTTGACAAAGTTGGGAAAAATGTCAGTTAGAAAGCTTCTTAAAATAGTTCCAAGGAACATGTCCCGTGTGGGTGGTCTGCAACCAATTACTTTTCTCTAAGCAGTTGAACACATTGCTTTTCATTAAGTTACTTTTCCGCTTTCCAAACTCAATATAAAATGGCAAAGAAAATTGTAAACGTCTTGTTTACTGTTAAAATGTCCTGTCGTATAAGGTCAAGGGGCAACAACAAACTCTTTGCAATATAATCAAGAACTGTCTGAAAGACAGTCTATCAGATTTGTCGTTTATAGTCTTGAAGTGAAACTACACATACTACATCATGCACAAATTTCTTTTAACAATTTAGTAATTCTTCACTCTTGTTTCTTTGAAGATTACATTTTTATAGAAACAATAAACATCAGTCGTAATTACTAACTTTTACTACTGCTGATACTACTACTACTACTACTACTACTTCTACTACTACTACTACTACTACTACTACTATTACTACTACTACTACTACTACTACTACTACTATCAGTACTACTACTATTACCAGTACTACTACTACTACTACTACTGCTGCTACTACTATCAGTACTACTACTACTACTACTACTACTACCAGTACTACTACTACTACTACTACTACTACTACTACTACTACTACTACCATAAATTGTACAATAAAATTATAGCATTTGGTAATAATAAAACAATATATGTTCATTTCAAAATTCAGTCTTCTGTACTTAGCACTCCATCAAGACTAGTTAGCAGTCTGAACATACCACAGTCTTAAGTTATTGTCAATAGTTAAAAAAAAAAATTGAAAATACAATTTGTGAATCAACGGTTTCGTACCTCTTTTATCAAACGCTGCTGAAAAGTCGACAAAGAACCAATAAAATCCTCATTCCACAGATTTATAAATATTCTAGTTACAGACTTTTTGGAAACCCGATTGATATTTTTTATTTAGTAGCTACATATTTCTTTTAAAATGCATAAACAACAGCATACATTTGAAACCTGACTGCTACTTAATATTAAATTAAACAATAAAGCAATTTTCTTATCTCTATTACATCACCAAGGTTGTACTTAAAAATATTAACGGTAACAACCGACTTGCGCGGTTTTTTTTCTCCTTACTTGATATATAGCACCAAACATACACAACATTTATCTTCAGTTAACACCTCATCAAACAGTGTTCACGTTATTTCCGGATGAAGCATTAACTTTAAAGAGTTAATCAACTCTTCGACCTTAACATTAGTCTCTATACATCAAACGTCGACTTAATCGTTTTAACAGTCTCCAAACATAGATTTAAATTTCCTACATTTAACTTTCTTCACAAAACTATTTAGTATTTATATACTCTTCCTTAAATGCTTTCTTACATTCTGAACCCCTTCCACTTACATTACACCTTGATTACCCTGTTGTGACGTTCTCCACAAAAAATCAATTACTTATCGTTTAATAACAGTGAGGTCTTTTCTAATAACTTCAAAAATTTCCTTCAAATTTGAATCATCTGCATAACAGATTATACATGCTGTAGAAAAAACCATGCTACCTTTCTTCAGATGGTTCTAAAATTAATTTATTCTGTATTTAATTATAATTATTAAACAGTTCTATTTACATAGGTTTCATATGAGGCAAATTATTTTACTAGCTCATTAAATTTTACCGACCAAACAAAGAGAAGTATTACATTATTAATTATTTTTAAGCTCTTAAGGGCTCGAAAACTATACGCTTTAGCCCAAATGACTATGTGCTTGGTTATCACATGCATTCTAGTTGGTCAAAAAAAGAGGAAATTCGTACACATTTAGAACAATGTTTCCAAAGCCGATACAGGAATCTTGCTGCTTTTAGAAAATATAGAGTTCTGTCTATCCCTAACTGTATATTTCTGAGGTCTTGTTTCAGGTTACCTTGTAGGAGGTACGAAGGCGTTAATTTCGTGTGTCCAGTTTGCAGTCTAATGATAGAGTCGGATGATGGACGACGACTGCGAGACTGCCATTTGCCATCTGGGGACTCTGCTTCAAGGCAGAGTTTGCTCTGCAGTGTATTCTACATCCCCACAAACGCATTAAGAATGGTGGTTGTTGCAACTACTTTTGCACTGTGCTCGCTCGATTGGTGCCACTGTGCCCGGATTGTCCATGGCATTGAGAAAACTCAATGAATCCGTACAGACAAACATTGTTTTCACCCTGGTGTTCATAGAATCGACGAGCTTGCCACACCGTGTACACACTTGTCGCCTTCACCAATGTTCATCGGTGGGAGGCGCCCTTCACGACAAACAAACAGCCCACCCCGCTTTCCGTCGACGAGTTATCAGTGCATAAGTTGTTCGACGTATTCCACTAAGACTGATACAAAACAAGTTTCAGATCAATTATGTGGCACAATTTCTTGTTTTTACTGGCAATATTAAGCAGAAAATTTGGATTGAAAGCAGCAATTCAGCGATTTAAACAATGAACCGAACGGCAATTTTTGCAAGCCTGTGGTTTGCAAGCAACAAATGGTTTATGTGGCTCGGAAGAGTTAGACTTTTAGCCACAGAGCTTAGCAACAGAAGTTGATGTGGAAGATGTAAGACTGTCAGTTGGTTTACAGTATACGTTTGGTGCCAGGCTAGTGCGAGGCGTCAATGTGGCGTAGCGCACAACTGCATTATGAACATGATCTAGCTTTTTGAACTTCTACTTTCTGGCTGAAAAGTAAACTGCACATCCATAAAAGATTTGAATAGCACTAGGGCGGTGTACAGGTGCAATAAAATTCCTCTGTCTGCTTCGCAGGTCAAATGGGAGAAGCACCAGGAATTGCACCTCGCAGCCAAATCGTACACATGCGCACTCTGTCCAAATGACAAACACATTACCAACCGCGCTCTCTCTCTGTTGTCGAACCATCAGCGCACACACAATTTCACGTTCTTTAACGTATTTTTCATGGACTGATATAAACGCGTTTCAGCTTATCTGAGTGGAACAAAGTCTTGTGTCTACTGTCGACATCCAGCCGGCAGTTTGGTTTACAAAACAGCCAGCAGCCAGCGAGGCATCTCGTATGGAACATTGGCTTGGACGAATGTTGTATCGCAGGGAAATTTTGTGTTGCACGGATGAAGTATGGTGTAGTGTACGTTTAAGACCATTTTATTCGTGCAAGACTGTTGTTCCCTAGCAGCATATGTTTGATGGCTGATGGTGCTAAGTTTTTAGTCACATTCCTCAACAACATAAATTGACGTCGACGAGATTATGACACCATTCCTGCTTCAGAATATAAACGTAGTGTCGGTCTAATACGGAACACTCCTATGACGTAGTGCACACCTGCATTGTGATCGGGATTTAGCTTTTTCAAGCACAAGCTCCTAGATGAAGAGTACACCGCGCATGCATAATCTACTTTGGATAGCACTATTGCTTTGTACAGTCTCAATAAAGTTTCTCTGTGTGCTCACTAGGACATATGGAAGATGGACCTAATGGCATTTAGCGAGAATTCCACCTCCCAGCCAAGACGTCACAGGCCCATTTCTTGTTACGTATCTATCGAAAATTAAGCCCAAAATTAGTAGTAGTAACATAATCACAAAACATTAATTTAGCAAGAAAACGTGTACGCAGGTTGCTTACCACAATATGTAATTAATTTAACGGAAAATTTTCATTTGATTCTAGGCAAGAAGCAGCAATCGTTGTTCCGTTCAGTTCGCGAGCAGTCATACTTCGTTAGAATAGAAAACATCAAATCTATAAAATATCGTACCATAATTTATAATGTAGGTCACAAAAGCAACCCAGTTACGGAGAAGCGAGGATCTGTGATAAGAACTTTGTTCGAAGTGCATACTGTAAGCACATAAGTATGAGAAACATACGACTTGGCTTCCGCCATGAACTTTAAACCAATATTAACATTTATTAAGATAACCTAATTGTAAATTTTGTTTTTTATCACAATGCTTTGTCTACTTATCGTTTCTTTTCTAAAAACGTTTGTACTACTACATGGACTATACATTCCCATTACAGGAGAATACTCTACTACGCTGTACATCTGCTGACTTTAAAAACGAGATTTTTCATTTTGGGCCATAAGGAAACCTCTGTAAGGAAGTGCCACTATGATAAAACGTCTTCTGTTTATATGACAGCAATTTTTGAATAATAGACCTATCAACACTAAAATATTAGAATATCAGTTACCTCTTATATAACCTTAGGCAGAAAGTGAAGTTGCAGTAGGCCAAGTTAAGAAAAAAATGTTGCGACAAATTTGCTAAAAAACACATTTCTAGCGACAAATTTGTGTTAATTTCAATGTGTACTGTATGTATCGGAAGAATGAGTTAACGAATTTTTATCTAACTAGGGCATGACTTTAGAATGAGGTTTTGACTGCTTAATTGGCTCTCTTCCTAATTATTAAGATTCGAAATAGAATATAATTTTGTTCTGAAAAGTGTCTCTAACTGCATATATTGAAAGAGAAAAATTGCAAGCCGAAAGGTGAGATCAACATTTTTGGGAGGCCGAAATAATAAAGTACAATGTTAGACGCACTGGGATCAAATCGTAGGCTTAACCTACTGTATCACCGTAAATGACAGTGACGGTGATTCTTTGCAGCCTCTCAAGTGGTCACGATGGCGACTCATTATTGGTGTTTTGTAATTTTCTTTCCCGTATTTTTTCTTATTTGCATTATATTTTTTAAGACTTTGTCAAAGCCAACAACTGGAAACCAACAGTATTTGGTTTTACTTAATGTTCGTAAATTACGGAATACTAGAATTTGTTATTACGTAATTTTTTATATAACAGTAGTGACATAACAGTAGAGCATTTCACTTTTATACTTTTTAACAGAAAAATTTATCTACAGCGACTACATTATATCTCAGTTCTGTGTCAGCGCATTGCCTTTGTTAAAAGTGTTGCCGACTGATTAAATCCCATTCCTCAAAATCATTCTGTCTGTATGACTGTCTGTCTACCTGTCTCTCTCTCTCTTTCTCTTTCTCAAACCAATCTGTCTTCTCTGTCATGCTTCTGTGATTCTGTCGCCCTATTTGTCACTCTCTGTCTGGAAGTCTGCGAGTCTTCGTGTCTTCTCTGTTTTTGTGTAATCCTAGCTATGTTTTATCTGATTGTAAAGACCATTTATCGAACAAAATTTATAATTATCGGCCAATTATCGTAATTTATAATTTTTCCTGGAAGAATTACAGCATTCTCCGTTTCCTGTATTCTATAAGTTTTCTTCTGACCTGAATATCTTCTTTGTTACTTGCCATCGGCTTTTCTATTCTCATTCTGTGTAGTGTGATCATCTAACTTTTCTGGTTTCTGTGACGGTTTACTCTAATATTTTCAGCGGCTACCTTGACCTAAAAAATCTTTTAATGTTGCCATACCAAATCACTCATTTTTCCTATTCTGTCTATTATATGGAAGTCTTGCTGCGTTATATATTTTAGGTGTGCTTAATATTATTTATTTAATATTTATATATATATTTAATTTATATTATTGCTTGATTTTTTGTACTATCCAATTTCTTTCGAGTACATCCATTTCTAAGAATAACAATCACTTCACCTATTTCATATTTATTTCCACATTTCACATCACTGTCTCTTATTTTTTATAGAAAATTCTTTCTCTTCATGTTTGTTCTAATTCCTGTATTATACAAATTAAATTTAATCGTTTAATGCAAATTATAGTTTATCGTTGACTTATACTATTTTGTATGTCGTTTTATAACTTGGTATTTCACTAAATCGCCGTCTTGTACCGTTCGAGGTTGAAGCAGGGTTTTTCAGTTATTCCTCCAGTGTTCCTACATTTCGTCTATTAATAAGTTCTATATATTAAGCCTTATTTTTAAGGTCTTTCTTATACTATGTATTTTTGATACGCGTTCTTCTTTCTATCTTTTTTTATAAATACATTTTTGCCAGTTGTAGTGCAGGATGAAGCATATTTTGTACCCTGTTCCTTGCGTCACAGCCCTTACTGATCCCAGAAATTTCGTTTTTGATAGCCCTAATTTTCTGTCACATTGGTGCCATACACATCGAGCCTACTTTCCGCAGCAAATGTAGTATATGTAAACCTCATTTATCTAGTGATTTTGGTTTTTACAGATTATACCACTGGTATCTCGTAATCTTGACTACATGATAATGTGTGTTCATATTTTCTATCTCCAAACGTCACCTTCAGTGCTAAATTTTTATTACCTGAATAAAATCAACACGACCGTCGTGCCTTCGCGCAGATTATTTATACTTACCATATTGTTATGACGTTCTAACTGAGCGTCGTATGGGACAGTGGAAACCAAAATACAAGACACTAATGAAGTCATTAATAACTAGCTTTAATTACCACAATTAATAATTTGTAAACAACAAGACACTCTCTTACAACAATTCAAGTCAAATTTGTCCGCAAGCAATAATAATGTCTACTATAAGGAATCCTAGAGTCATGAACTTAACTACAATAGTCTTTGATTATAACGAAATGAAGCTTTTAAGTAAAGGGATAAATTATAATCTCCCACGGTAAAAACAAACTTATCTATGAAGTCGTTGAAGCGGAGGCAGCCGTCAAATCTATTTCAGACCCACACTTACAAAATGAATCACGTGTACTTATAAATAATAAATTCAATAGAGCCATTAAATTAAACAATAATCTACCTCTCGTTTCACGAGGTCAGTCTAGGTACTCTAGTGAATATAAAACTTTAAAACACATGAAAACAAAATTAATCTACAACAATGCCCTTATCGTTAAGGCAGATAAAGGAAATACGCTAGTAATCATGGACACTGATTCATACAGTGATAAAGTTCATGATTTTATTTCTAACAACAACATTAAAATATTAAACTCTGACCCCACTGAATTGTACGTCAAGGAACTTAACAATTGTATTAATAAATGTACCAATTTATTCAATGAAAGCACACGACGTTACTTAAAGCCCAGCAACGCTAAAGCCCCGATATTCACAGGACTGCCTAAAATTCATAAACATAACATACATATCAGACCGCTCGTAAACTTTACCACTGCTGGTGGCTTCAAAACTGCAAAAGCACTAGTTCGTTTGATAAAAGATAATTTACAATTACGTAATAATCATAGTATTAAGAACAACAATAATTTTATTAATGATATTAAATCTGTTGAACTACAACCTAACCACAAATTGGCGTCGTTCGACATAACTAATTTATACACGAACAACCCAGTCATAGATACATTACAGATTTTGAGAAACAATTTATCTGACAATAGTTGCATGAACACACAGACAATAAATGAGTTAATTAATTTACTCGAGGTTATTTTGAAACAAAACTATTTCACTTTTAATGGCTCGTTTTACATTCAAAATGATGGCTATGTATGGGCTCACCCCTCTCCGGCCTACTGGCCGATATTTTTTTGAATTATTATGAGAATACTCACTTGTTGAACAATAATATATATGCAAATAAAATAATATTTTTATGCACGGTATGTAGACGATACGTTTTTAATCTTTGATGGTACTATAAGACAAACGAATTATTTAAAAACTGTTTAAATAAAATAAACAGAAACATCCAGTTTACTCTTGAAACAGAGGTTGATAACAAGATAAACTTTCTAGATTTAGCCATCACTCGACAGATGAATAAACTAAAGTTCAACATTTATAGGAAACCGACTACCACTGACACCACAATACACGCAGACTCTCATCATCCTCTTTCACATAAAATGGCAGCGTACAATAGTTTCATTCATAGATTATTGACAATTCCTTTGGATGATAATGACTTCCGTGATGAGCTAAATGTCATAAAATATATCGCGGTTGCCAATGGTTACAATAGTTTAACCATTGACAAACTGTTGAGAAAACATGAAAAAAGAATGCTTAAACCCTGAATAAACAACAACACGCAAAACATTTTTATATCTACTAATTACACTAGCTTTATGTCTAAGGTTTTGTCTTCTATATTGAATAATAATAGTTTCACTATTTCATTGAGGACTAATAATAAGTTACTGGATATTCTCAAACCGAAAAAACACACGCCTCCAGAAGAAAAAACTGGCATACATAAGTTAACATGCAATGATTGCGAGTGCTTCTGCATTGGACAGACTGGGAGAGGTTTCCTTAAACGATTTCGAGAACATTTACCTAAGAAAATAAGAAAAATTGACAACATCAAATCAAATCACGCCCGACACCTGACTTCACACAATCATAATTACACAGCTTTTAGTTCCAATTTAATACCGTTACATGTGTGTAAGAAGGGCCGTTTCATGAATGCCTTGGAGGAATTTGAAATTTACAGTGCATATGCAAACCCAAGGAGTCGCGATATCGTGTTAAATGACCACCTGAACTTTGTATTCAACCGATTGTACGATACTGCCTTGAGTCTGCTCGCTGGGGCTACGATAAGGTAGCAACCGCTCAGTGGCAGAATGAACTTGAACGGGTACGCACCCAAATCCGCGTACGGTTCATATGCAAATTTTGACATTTTAACTTCTTAACGATCTCGCAAGAGTGATAGTTTTAACTTTTTAATATCTGATGATGGAGCATAAGCTCTGAAACGCGTCATAGACGAAGCACAAGAAATCACACGGCGGATATAATAATTTAAGGTAAATAATTTATTAATTCGTACAAGTGATTTGGTTACCATATTAAACATGAATAGAAATTATAACACCAGCCCAGGAAAAAATGTCAAAAAATTTGACTTTAAAGGAAAAAAATGCTATAAATGTTAAGTTTTTTGTAGTAGTCATTGAAACATACGTTATAGGAAACCAATTAGTCTACCACTTAAATGTGCCCGGGCGTGATTTTACAGGGGTTGAAAGGGGTGAATAAACAATTTTTCGCACATAACTTAAAAATGAAGTATTTGATCACAAAATGTTACAAATAAAAGTTGTAGTTCATAAAATTCCCTATAATTTGGTGGGTGCTACATTTTTGTACTTTAAAGATTGTTGGAATAAGCCACACTTAAATCTTAGAGTATAGCCTCCTGTAATTTTTTTTTGTATTTTGTGTGTATTACATGTGAATGATCGGTTTGTTGTTCTTTTTTTTTTGAGAGGATGATGTTTATATAAGCCGAAGCTTGTGCATCGGTAATGAGATGGGAATGACTTGAATGATGAACAAATGCTAGACCTTACCGGGAATCAAACCCTGACCTTCTTGGTTTACAAGCCAGCGCCCCAACCACTAAACCAAACCGGTCGATCAATATTTAACTTAAAATATTGCCTAAGGGCGATTTTACCCATCTTGAAATATGTAAAAATTTGTTGTTGTATTTGGCTGATGCAAATGAAGAATTGCTGCATCAAATTTTGTCAATAATTTCTGCATTAATTTCTGCCAATAAATTTTCTGATTGGCTTATGAATCACGATCCGTTTTCAAAAACGCAAATCATTACGTAACTCGGTAGGCCTACTGGAATTATAGGAAATGATGCTATTAATTGTCATAAATGAAAGGAATTTGGTGACAACGATATGAAAAATTGTCTGGGAAATTGTATAAGGACATTGTCATAAAACGTGAAAACGTGAAATGTCCTCTGAGTGCCGTTAATTCCTCTATAACGGTGCGTGAAATTATAACGGATCGATTACTATAGATCCTTTAAATCTCTACCAAAGTATGGTGTTGTGCAGAGAACCGAGTGATGATATATCAGAGTATTTTCAATTTGAAATTGCACCGTACCCATTGCCTCTTTTCACGAATACTGGAATGAAAAAACCACCAAGTTCGCTTTATATGACACCAAGTTAAAAATATCGTTGACAATTTACTGAACAAGACAGAAATTTACGTAATAGATGGAGGGTGTTTGTTGCACAAAGTGAAATGGAATTTAAAAAAATGCAGTAATTATAAAGAAGTATGCAATATGTACGTGCAATATGTTTCGCGTACCTTTAAGTCTGCAGTAATCGTCTTCGATGGATATGATAATCCTGACAGTACAAAAAATTCTGAACAGCAACGTCGATACGCGAACATCAGTCCACAGTTCAGTATAACGGAAGTAACCCCCAGTCTGTCGGCCAAGAAAAGTTTTTTTCTAATAGTGAAAATAAAAAACAACTCGTTGAAATGTTGAAAAAAAATCGAAGAACCAAAGTTTGAAGTGCGACAGTCAGCTGACGACGCAGATACACTGATTGTGCAAACTGCCATCAGTGGCAAGATATTGATTTACTTGTACTTTTGATAGCTTTAAGTCCAGCAGACAAAGATATATTTTTCTTGAAAGCAAATAGCAGCAAAATCAAAGCAAAATTATTTTCCTCGCAAAATTTGCAAATGCAATTCACAAATGTCAAAAGTTTCATCTTTCTAGCACATGCTTTTGGTGGCTGTGACTCAACTAGTTCAGTTCATGGGAAAGGTAAAAAAACAATTACTGAATCTATTGGAGAATAACAGAAATTCGGACAATGCTGTAGCAGTGTTTAACAGTGTGAATTCAAATAAAAGTGAAGTAGAAAAAGCTTGTGAAAAATTATTTCTAATTCTATATAGTTCGAAACATGTAAGTCAAACACTAGACGAGTACAGATTTCAGATGTTTCAGAAATCTCTCAAAAAGTCATCTGCCAAATTAGTGGTGTTACCTCCAACTTCAGCAGCTGCAGCTCAGCATTACTTTAGAGTTTACTACCAAGTTCAGAATTCGCTAGGCAACCATAAAAGTCCGGAGGAATGGGGATGGGAAAGGAAAAATAATTTTTTGCACCCCAATACGACTACATTAGAACCAGCTCCTGAATCAATTTTGAATTTGATTTCCTGTGTCTGCACGACTGACTGTTCTGCTTTTCGTTGTCGCTGCCTAAAATCCAGATTGCAATGCACAATTATGTGTACAATTTGCCAAGGATCAACGTGTCAGAATTCTGAAACGCCAGGTTATTTATTAATATTACTGATAGTGAAAGATTAATATTAATGACGAAAATGAAAGTTAATTTCTTATTGATGAATTTGAAGAAACAAATGTCAGTGAAAACAATGACATTGGAGACTTTTGTGACTTAAATTTTTATTATAAAAATACTCTTATAAAAGGAAAATCTTACCATATTTTTAAAACTTAGTGTACAATTTTCTTGTAACATTTTTTATTGTATTATTTTAAAATAATTTCCATTTAATTCAATTTAAATTTATCATCTGATATTTCTGAATAAATTATTTATTCAGTTGTAAAAAATGTTACTTCATCTTAAGTGTTTCTTTTCGTAAATGTTTTGTGTTGATTCTACCTTCCTTTTGTGTAATTCACATATTTGATTTCATAATCATATGCTTTCTGATTTTGACATTTTATGATATGTGTTTAATTAAGTAATTATTTTTTTAAATGACTATTATGTACAGTTCAAGATTAATTTTTTGTTGTATTTTTACATCATTTTAAATTTAGTCATTAAGTTAAGTAAAGTTGTTCAGATTTAAATTCAATAATTATTGCATTTGCTTTTTTTATTCAAACAATGTTTTATTTCTAAAATTGTTGTTTCATTTTGCGATCCTTTTACTATATTATGCTTACTGTTGTTATTATCATTACAATTTTCTAAATATCGAAAGATACTTTTTCAAAATATTTCACCTGGAATAATATATTATGTGAACTTAGCAAAAATATGTTTCTTCACTTTTTCTTAGTATTCGTCCTCTTAAAAAAAAAACAAAAAAACAGACGATCATTCAGATGCAATACACAGAAAATACAAAAAAAATACAGTATACTCTAAGATTTAAATGAGGCCTGTTCCAACAATCTCTGACATACGGGAATGTGACACCCACCAAATTATAGGGAATTTTGTGAGCTACAACGTTTACTTGTAACATTTTTTGATAAAATATTTCGTTTCTAAGTTATATGCGAAAAATCGTTTTTTCACCCATTTCAACGCCTGTAAAACCACCCCTAGACACTTTTATATGGTAGACTCGTTGGTTTTGTATAATTTATATTCCAAGGACCCTATGTACAAAAAATTAGCTTTTATCTAATTTTTTCAATAAAACTTCCTATTTTTTCTTGGCTACACTTCCCTACAAACACTCGAGCCGCTCTAAAGAAATCATTCAACACAACTGAACTGACAAGCCGGGTTCTATGGCTTTTTATAGGTAGCGAACGACTTCTAAAAATCTTTCATCCTCAATGTGCACGTCACTTAATGCTGACGCTAATCCGTATTTCAAGAATCTTCAAGAATCTGGAATAAACTTGAACGCGGCCTTGACTGAGGCAACACCTGACTACTAGTGGAGGGACGAGTGGAAGGAAGCTCTCGGCTGTTCTACGCTGTTCGATACGATTCCCGTTACGGTATCATACTTTATGGCAGACGTTGTCACCATAGACGAAGTTGTCAGAAAAATATATACCAGAAACTTTCTGTTATGGAATAGAAGATAGTAAAATATTCAGTTTAACTGTTGTTTGTTTCATAAAAATTAATGCCGATCAAAGTTTCTAAAGATATTTAGGTAAAGAGTTTCTAACAGAGTTTCCTTAGTCTCTACTAATTACATTGTAGCGCAACGAGATTAATGATGCATGCGAATAATTTATTTTCCGCACTGGGTAGCTTAGCGTAAACTTCATGAACACAAACCACAAGAATGGCAACTCGGCAGGTAGCTATAATTTACTTAATAAGTCAGCTGCAGATAGTAACATTACATATCAGTTTACAACATTTCAATTTTCTTTAGGAAAAGTGAAATTAGGTATATTAGATTATATGAGGAGCTGATACCTGCAAATAAATGTACGTATCCTTATTTCGCTATTCTTTTACAAAAGGAAACGTAGACTATAAATATTTATACTGTGAAATTATAAAGTGGAGATTAATAGTAAAATGTTTACCAACAGGAAAAATACGAACATATTTTAAATAATTTAACTAGTACCTATTACCCTTTAAAAGCTAATTTCCAATAGAATATTACGTGTATGGTAGAACGTTATAATTCCAAATTAAAGTGTAAATCATAGTCAGTAGGGCATTAACATTTTTATAGGAATTATATTTTACTTCAGTATTCGTTTTTAGCTAACAAAATAATTCAAACACGACTAAAGGATTTTGTCTAGAATTTGCCTTCTTCAAATTATATAGTCCGACCAGCAATACCTTTCTATCCAGAACAACGCGCTGTGTTGTATGTTGACAATTAGGTCAAATCCCAGTCGTATTCCGAGTTTCACGATGGATTTTGTTAGTTGATCAACCACATATTACTGTGCCTAAAAAGAGTCACTATATACAGTTTCGTAAATTGTTTATGGTACACAGAAACCGTGTGCAAGTTTTTGATTGAAAAGAATGTGAAGATCAAAACATTATACGTTAGGGTAAAACCTTCTATAGACTTTCAAGCGCAGAATAAATTTACGGACAAAATGGACAGTTTTCTTTTAATAGTATATTTTCTGATAAAATGTGGATAATCGATAGTAGCAAGTTTACTATATGACATAAAAAAGTTTTTGTACATGAAAATAGTTGTACAAGTAATAATGAACCTCCGTAAGTATTCAAACTTAAAACGTATGTGGGAGATACTAGTACTTGGACACGATTCTTGTGTCCAAGTGTTTGGTTGAAAGGAATGCGAAGATGATGCAAAGTTCTGCAAAATGTGAAAGTAAAACTCAGTCCCTTCAAAAATTTTATGATCAGGATGGCTTATGCTAAGCGATGGTTCTTACACATTTAAGGTTGAAAAATTTATAATCACACATTATTAATAAAACGTATTGTTACGACGGTCTACTTGATCGTCGTAGGCACAGTGCAAACAAAATACAAGACACCAGTTAAGTCACTAAACATCTGCTTTAATTTTCACAGTTAAACAGTTCGTAATTTACAAACTGTCTCTTACAACAAATCAATTAAAAATTGATCACACGCAAATAAATGTCAACTAATATTAAAACACAATTGTATTACAATATACCGCCTGATTATAAAACACAACACATCACTAATAACCACTTGAACGCACACAGTAATATCGCTCGTAATCGCGCGACAATAACTGAAAACTAAGCAGCAGGTATGGGCTATTTATAGTCTACTGTCTTCCATAACATGCGTTCTTAACAAGCCATCGAAAATTCCAGAGGACACTTCAGCGTGACCTTCGCAGAAACACGCACCGCTGGGCTAATTGGTTCCAGAACGCACGAGACGTGCCTCATTACGTAATATTGCCTCACATGCCAAGTGTCACGTAGGCCACCGCGTTACATTCCGGATCCCTCTGGAACGTTCGATAAACACATAGATTGTTCTGTGATATCGTAATAGTATTAACCCAAGAGGCAGATTGCAGCCTTTGGAGTCACTGAAAGTGGAAATATTATGTATGGTACTTTTCCGATTATTGTTGGTCTTATTATTTTTGCGGAGGCAAACACAGATGAACACTACCAACAAATGATTACGGAGTTGCTAGACGCTGATGAATCCGATTGCTAGCTACAACAAAATTGTTAATTATTAAAAAGAATAATTATCCATGTAAATTATATTCATCAATAATCTTTTATTTTTCTTTATATTTTCCTTTAAATTAAATTTAATAACTCTTATCATAAATACATTTGTCCAGGCTAACAACCCTGATTTTAGTAAAGGATTTTACTTGAACTGTGATGCCAGTAATGTTAGGTTAGGTGGTGAATTATATCAAGAGGACCAGGAGGAAATCATACGGTAATCAGTTTTGAAAATAGAATACTCAGCAGTTGTGAGAGAAATTATACCGTAACTGAGAAGGAGTTACTAAGCGTGGTCTTTGCAAGCTTAAAGTTCAGAACGTACATTCTCGGATATCTATTGACTATTAGGTCCTATCATAAGTCAGTATCTTTCCTCAAGAAATGTAAATTAAATCATGGCTGCCTGACCAGATGGGTATTAATCCTACAAGAATACAACATCAATTGGGAATACGTGCCTGGAAAGCAGAACTTTGTCGCGGACGGATTGTCCAGGATCAACCTTGAAAAGGAAACTTATGAAATGGAACAAGAAGATATTGGGAAGGTATTTAATATTATCCAAACTAGAGAAAATTTGGAAAGAATTCTGAACCAGGTAGTTGAGATGCAAACTACAGATCCAAAATTGAAATCAATAAAAGAGCGTTTAAAAATAAATGACCCCTCAATCATACCTTATTATTGTATTCTGAACAATTTAATATTTACACGTCCCACTATAAGAAATAACGGTTGGAAGTTGTATATCCCCAAGGAAACAGACTATCACACCTAATAATAGACTATCACATTAGGTATCTTCACATGGGACCTCTCAAAGTGATAAAAGCTTTGGAGGAACACGTGTATATTAAAACTATTAACAAAAAGGTAAGACAAACAGTAAAGAAATGTAAGATCTGCCAGATGGTGAAAGTAAGTAATGAGCGGAATGAAGGCACCATGATAACCATCACTTCTAACATGAACCTAGAAAAGCTCTTTATTGACCTATGTGGGCCATTCCCCAGGAGTAAAGGAAGGGGAAGATACAAATATATCGTTATTATTTTTGATCATTTTTCAAAATTTATTAAATTATATACGATTAGTAAAGCTACTACGAAAAAAATCCTTGACATCATAAAAAATAAGTACATATCCGAGGTGGGAAAGCCTGAGATGATAATAATGGACCATGGTACTCAAATTAAGGGGAAGAAATGGAAAAAGGAATTACTGACTGAGGGAATTAAGACGTATAAAACATCTGTCTACCACCTCAGCAGTAACCCTGCAGAAAAAGTCCTCAGAGAAGTGGGGAGGATTTTAAGAAAATATTGCTATAATGAACACCGTACCTGGAGTGAATACGTGGAAGCCACCGAAACTTTCCTGAATCTGGCGTATCATGATACCATAGGGGCAAGCCCTTATCAAGTTATGTATAATCGACCACCACTAAGGAAAATGACATCCTTAATCCAATTTCCACCAATGACTAAAAAAGAATTTTCTATAACCACCCTGCATAACAGAGTCCTTCATAAGGCAGAACTGCGTAGAAGAAGGGAAGAAAAACTTCGAACCAAGATAACAAAATATAACCTAGGGGAGAGAGTTTTGTTAAGAAATCGACAACGCACTAGCTCAATGGAAGACCTGGCTTAAAAGCTCTTATTGTTATATAATGGGCCGTATACCATTACCAAGGACAATTGAAACAATACTTACAAACTGACAATAACAGAAACTAATAAGGTTAAAGGCAACTATAACCAAACGGAGATAAAGAAATTTTATGGGGAGAAAAGAAAAATTGTTGAGAACTATTTATTTCAGCAGTTATAAACTAAATTAATGCTGAAATAACCAGTCTTATGGAGGGGCATTATGTGACGTGATAATACCCTTCACATAAAAATAGTTGGATAAAAGTGAATATTGAAGTACAAAACAATAAAAGACTATGAGCATGATTTATAGAATATTATGTTATTTATGATTAGTTGGTAAAGTAGAAAAATTATTGTATATAATTTGATGTTAGACCCTATTATATTATTTTATTTGAGTGGGTATGATAATGTATTTTATTTGAGTGTGTTATAAGTAATTATACGTGTTTTTGATGGATCATTTGTAATGTAAATAAGAATGTATTTGCTGTGACAAGAAAATCTTACGTCTACATTAGGATGTAGAAAGGATTATTACAGCATATAAGAAATGTTTTAAAACTATAAAATGTATAAAAATAGATAGTGTGGTTCATTAGGCTTAATTAATAAATTTTAATATATAATAGAAATTAGAAATTTTGTGATTCAAATGAATTCTGGCTTAAGTAACACTTAGCATTATAAAGCCTATAGTGTAATCAAAAGATGTTGTATAAATTAATGATATTATTATTATTAACCATTAATAAGTAAATGTAAAATGATAAAACGAATTGATTTGTACAACTACATTAATAAGTTAATTATAAAAAGAAAAATTTACTGTAAACCTAATTTTTTGAAGTAGTCAAAAGTTTATAAAAAAATAACTTTGGAATTAATGAATAGAAACTAGTCATGTAAGATGTCAGAATAATCAGTGAGAAAAGATCTGTTCAATTGTACTAATAACTTCAAGCTAGTACTTAGTACCAGAAAATTTGATCAGTTATAATTAATTTTGTAAATTTTAATCTTAAAAAATGATGTCATAATAACAATATTTTGAACTTCCACCAATGGAAATTTTACACTTTTGTATCTTGACAACCCAATATTTAAACAAAAATTATTTAGTCCTTTGTTAGATTTCATACAGTACCCTTGAACAAATTGGAATACTCTGAAGAAAGAAATAGAAACTGGAATCCAACAAAGATCAGATTAGATGAAGGAAGATATAATGAAGAATTATTGAAGAAGGAAAATTATATTAAATCATGTTAACAAAGAAGAAATATACTAAAGTGATGAAAAAATGTATAAAACCAATAAAAAGGAAAGTATTGTGAAGAGGAAGAAAATTTAAAAAACGATTAAATAACATTTACCTACAATTCGATATTACACTTTCCACACACTTCAACATTACTAAAAATACTATCACTGAACCCTTACACCCTTATACTCCCCTTGTACCCTTACTGACACTTATATTTTTATAATTATTTCAATTTGAACTATTATTTATTTGTGTTTGATAATTATAAAAAGATAATCAAATCCTAAGAAACCACATAACCTATAATTGACACTGTTAATATTATTAACCATTTGTAATATTAAATTTAATTAACTGTACTCTTATATTATAATTGACTTTGTGTTTGTGATGTTTTGTACTTTACAAAGGGCATTTTGGTTAATTATTTGTGGTAATAAAAGAATCCACGACAATAAAAATAATAACCAATTTTAATGTCAGAATAAAGCCTGATTTAAGAAGTCACACCAACCGCTGAGTGAAAAAATATTATTAGCCTGGCAAATGTATTTATGATAAGAGTTATTCAATTTAATTTAAAGGAAAATATAAAGAAAAATAAAAGATTATTGATGAATATAATTTGCATGGATAATTATTCTTTTTAATAATTAACAATTTTGTTGTATAGCAAATGTTAGTTTTTTCTTCAACGAGAGAAGAAAGGTTGGCAAGCCCTATTTTTTGCTATTTAGAATTAATATTAGGCAATTACTAGTATTAACTTCCGTCTTGTAACTTATTTAGTTTTCCTTAAAACGACGCGTTTCGAGGATAAATCCTCATCATCATACAACATTATTATTTATGCAAATTTGATTGCATAAATTAATTACTCAATTAATTAAATTCTTGGAGCTTACAATGATTGACAATTGTTTTATTTATCTGTTTTAATAAAGTGTTTACAATTGATGACATATATATATATATATATATATATATATATATATATATATGTTCATAGAAATTTCTTTACGTTTATAAATTAATTACTTTAGGTTTAATATAATAATTTATGTCTACTACTCACTTAATTCTACTACTAACTACACATTGGCGTGTCGTTACAATGTTATGTTTGCATTGCCTAATTGACATATAAAACCATGTAAGAAATTATAGTTAATACTGTTCCATACTTAGGAGCCTTCTATAACTGTGTGTTTTCATTACTGATCGTGCTTACTGCTCCAGGTTGGGCATACTATATATAATGATACACTTGGATATCATTGAATTTAAATATGTCCCGCGTTCTGGAGCACCATATGTAAACAGGTGTTTTGATCATACGTATGGTATTTTCATTTCCAACGGGTTGGTTGTGTCATGCGTGAATGCGTTCATATGTAAATATGTCTATGCTTACGTGTATTATTCCTTGTAATCCTAAATACATTTATAAACTAATTGTGCAGTTAGTATGTAAGTGTGATTTACATACACTTATCGTTGGTTTTCTACTTTATCACGCCCTTTGATTTGAGCGCCAGCTATACTGGTATGGTTGCATCGTTTAATTATGCATTATTTAATTAAATTTGAATTAATTAGGTCAATAGCAATAATATGACTCAGACACCATAAACATTTGTGAACAATACTAATTTTATTTATATATTCAAAGTTATTTGAAATTCTGACAATAAAGTTAACGTTACTATACTATACATTAAGATACACGATGCTGCTATATTGTCTCTAACATCTCGGAATTCTCATCTACAAATCGATAAATATTAATTAATTACTTTACAAATTTCAATATACCCTACTCTATAGATTCATATTCTCATTTGGCTTTACTGAGAGCAATTAAATTAATGTTTATTCTACTCAGTGGCAAGTTCTTTTTGAGTGGCAGGACAGTGGCTACCTAATCTAATAGTACGTTAATTGTAATAATTTACTTGGCGTTTGTATCCAATTCAGCGGTGACTAACTGCGTAGTTCCCCATTCTGCGGCGAGGTCCTGGCTGTTGATAAGAAGATTAATACGCTCCACGCCATTTGAATTGGGACTCTTCACCTTCACTGCATTCTACACTCCGTCGACGACACTACTTGTTCCGCATTTGATTCGGATACGCTCACTAACGGAAATGACTAACTGCGGTCGTTCGAATAATGCTTAATTGTCTTAGAACACTTTGGCGTACGGGTTTTTCCGTCACTTTCGGTGTACATGCGTTAACAGTTTATGCCGCGTTCAATTAGTGTGATTGTGCCACTTACGATGCATTTTATTATGCGAATATAAATGTTTTATTGTGCACCTCGGTAAGTTAAATCGTGGCGTAATTTCACTATATTTGTCCCATGTCACTTACGTCACAGTAAATTGATATATTGTTAATACTCAACCACACGCGTTCGATTCATAAGATTGAATATATATATAAGTAGAGGGAAAGTGAGGGTTAGAAAACAATGGCGATGACGTCACAGAGAGGCACTGGTAGCTGGCTTCCGCGGTGTGAAAACAATGGGTTGGGGAACCCCCAGTTGAAAACACTACCGGGTTCCAGTTCATGACGTCATAGAGGCACTGGCAGCTGGTGTCCGAGCTGTCCATGTGACGTCACTGTTTTGTGTGTGTGTGTGTGTGTGTATGTGTGACTGAAACACTTCCGTGTTCCAGTTCATGACATCACACAGAGGCCCTAGTCGCTGTCGTCCGCATGGCTAAAACCTGTTTCAAGACGTCACGGAGGCCGTGGTTTCTGCATGTCCAAAATTTGGTAGCCGAAAACAATGTGTAGCGGATGGGGGTACCCGGAATTCGGCGGTTGCCCGCAGAGGCGATGTCATTGGGTACCGTTACTCGAAATTTTGGGGGTATCGGGTACCGTTACCCGAAATGTTTAAATCAACGGATGGGGGTACCCGAAATTTGTGGTTACGCCCTAACCGGGTTCCAGTTCATGACAGAGGCCCTGGCAGCTGGTGTCCGAATGTTAAAACACTTCCGCGTTCTGGTTTATTTTGATGTAACAAAATAATCGTTCTCTCTCGAAATTTTTAATGTCAGAATTTTGGTACCCTAAATGATTAAAACAACGGATGGGGGTACCCGAAATTTGTGGGTACGCCCACATGACGCATGTATAAAACACTGGTTGTGACGAAACAGGGGGCTATACAGATGGGTTCCGACTGGTGTTGGTTTCCACAAAGTAAATTTTGACTCCTCGGGATTTGAACCTGGATCTGCGGTTCGCAAAACCATATATTGTATTATTATATATGAGTATATTGTGTTATTATAGAACAGATGCATCCATTTGAATATTGTTTAGAAAAGCACATATTAAAATTATGCATTACTAAAATTGTGTAATTGTATAAATATATTTTACTCTGTGTACCTGCAAAATTGTAACAAAGTAGTCAAGCAGGTCTGGTTGAATCGCTGTGTGTTGGTACAAACAGATTATACGCTCTCTCTCACTCTCTCTCTCTCTCTCTCTCTCTCTCTCTCTCTTTAGAGAGAGACTCATCTGAACTCTATAAACCGGTTTTCTTCGCATGCTGGCGCATACCTCAATCCAGCTGTGTCTCTCTTTATCAATAAGTTGGCTGCATCTCAACTATAAAAACTTGTTATCTTCGCTGGCGTATACCTTATTCAAGTATGATAGGAATAACTGTTTTGTATAAAGGTATAATAATAAAATAACAAACGTTTCGGTTTATATATAAGTTTTAATAATATCGAAAGCTTTTACAATCAAATCATAAGCTATAATTTTCTTTCTCTTTCTACACACACACGTTCTATATTCACAAGACAATTATAATTGAGCAAAACATACGCGCGCTCTCTATATACATAACTAAACAAAATAAACACTTTATCTCTCTCTCTATATATATGTATTTACATAATTATACAAAATAATCTTTTTTCTCTCTCGCTTTCTCTCTCTTTTGCAGCCTTGAAGGTTCTCTCTCTCTCTCTCTCTCTCTCTCTCTACATATATATTCTCCCTCTCTCTCTCTCTCTCTACACACACACACACACATAATTAACAAAATAATAATTACATTTACTACAACCAAAACAAGCCTTATATGTCTAACAATAAAAATAGTAATAATAATTAATAACATACAATATTACAATGTTGATGTGTAATATGTTAATAATAACATACTAAATGTAGACACACATCAAATGATAATTACTATGGTGTTAACTACATGTGTAAAATGGTACACCAAAACCTTGAATTCAACTCTTTTTAGTATTTTAGATAATAACAAAGGTAACAACGCTTATAATTTTTTAAAACAATTGTTCTTCAGAGTGTAAATTCTCTCCACTCACAAGCACTCAGAATGTTACAGTGGTCACCATATGGTGGTGAACGACATACATCTCCCTCGCATTCGCACAAACACATAACATCGAAACAAGGTTTCTGTAACTATGAGAGAAATCTTTAAAAAAATTTAATTACACATAAAAATTTAATTAACACTTTAATGATTGTTTATCTTAACTTTTTATGTTATAAACCACATACGTTTCTTAATAATTAAAAACAGAATATAATTTCCTACAATTAATAATACTTGATCAAATACAAAAGAATGTAGACACATCAAATGATAGTTAGTATGGTATTAAAAAAAACATGTATTCTGAATTAAATTCATTTTGATATCTTAGATAACAACAGACGCGACAACGGTTACGAAGCGGACATCCGCTAGAGTCATGCCTTGACCACTCATATTTTTTTACCAGCGAGGTATACGCTGTACCAGTAAAATTATACATCATATAGTACACCTGATTAACCAGCTTTGTTTTAGCAATTAGCAAATCTTTTATTTGAAGATATTCAATATTATGGTTGTTACAATAACTAATTGATGTTTTGAAGAGTTTGAAAAACTCATTACGAATAAATACTTTCATTTTGTAAATATTCTTTTCGTTTCGTATTGATATCAATCTACTCAGTGTCTTACTATTATTTCTAAAATTATAATCGAATTTAATCATGTCGCATTGACAATATAATCTATTATTACCATTTACTGCTCTGTTTAAAAGTTTTTCAACAATATTAGATCCAAGCAACACCTTGTTCTTTCTGTGAAAATGAACAGTTAACATTAAAAAACGACAAAAAAATAGAGAAGTCTACTTCAATAGTTAAAAACATTTTACTATTAATGTTATTATTATTATAATTAATCAATCCTGTTCTCGTTTATTTGGTCTGGAAAAAAAAGAGAAAAAATTAATACATAACTACTTCTGTATAAGTAATTATTAGTGGTACTGAAATATCATACTCACATAATGAATATCCAACTGCACGCTCACTTTCTCGTTCGCCAGCGGAGTGTGTGAGGTTACGCATAGTGATAGGACACAAGGCTTCACAGCTTTCAATTGCTCCTCTGTAAATACGTCACACCATCTTTTAGGTAGGTATACATAGAACAGCTTATCCTCCGGCTGAGGACAGGCTCCGGTATCTTCCAAATCTACCACAACTGACTCCCCGAATTTCGTTTTCACAAATTTCATGTGAATTATATGATACTTTACTCCTAAAGAAAGACTTGACAAGTCTCTTTTTGGTAAAAAATTTTCAACTGTCTTCGCGTTCGCAACGATTCCTTCCATGGCGAGTACTGATGAATGCACAGGGAAACACTGGCGTATTTATTCTGTTTCCCCCGACCACGTTCCTTCCTTCTAAAGCGTCATCTCCTTCGGTCACGACCGGACGACGACACCTTACCCCGCACCCCGCACCTCTACCGCAACGGTAACGGCTACAATTTTTCTTCCTACCCCACCCCGCGTCGTCACGGGCCACCATCTGCTTTCGGTCACGACCGGACGATGACATTCCACCCCGCACCCCCACACCGCACTAAGAGCCTCGCCACCACCCCGCACCTCGCCTACATATTTTGTTCCATTACTTTGTCTGTCGCTCCGCAACGACCGGGTTTACCCCCCACCCCGCACCCCGCCAACCGCAATCGAGTCCGTCGGTCACGGGCACCCCTACCCCGCACCTGGAGCCTCACCACCACCCCGCACCTCGCCTACATATTTTGTTCAATTACTTTGTCTGTCGCTCCGCAACGACCGGGTTTTCCCCACAAACCGCAATCGAGTCCGTCAGCGACAACCTAGCTTCCTACCCCGCACCCCACCACGCGTCGTCTCGCTCCACCATCTGCTTTCGGTCACGACCGGTCGTACAACCCAGCCCCCCCCCGTACCAGCACCCTACATCCCGCGGGAGGCGACTCAACGAGCGCGCTTCGGTCAAGGTCGCCGGCATCCTGTACCCCGCACCTCGCCTACCTCTCGGTCACGGACACCGGCTGCAACCTAGCTCCCTACCCCGCACCACCATCCCACACCTTTACCCCGCACCGCATCGGTCACGGACGTCGGCTTCCTACACCGCACTCCCCACCCCACCCAGCCCTCCGCAACGCGCGTCATCGGTCACGACCGGACGATGACATCCTAGCCCGCATCCCCACCCCGCACCTCCAGCACACACCGCATCGGTCACGACAACCCCGCACCCCACCCCGCGCAGCTGCTCCTCGCGAGCGGAGCGCGGCGACAGCGTTGCCTGTCACCGAACTGTCTATATAGGGAACCGACGACGCGAAGCCGGCCTCACTCCTTTCACAATGACCGACAGCAGCAGCAGCGAACACCGTGCTATAAATGGCAATGTAATTACTATAAAATTTATGATACTTGACAATACACTAAACACACAAACAGTATTATTAGATTACAAACACACGGTTGTTGATAAGATTTGTAGCGAAGCCGTAGCATTAAATAATTATATAAAGTGGTATTTAGCAGTTCGTGTATCTTTTAAAAAATTAATAAACACCGAAAATATTTATTGTGATGCGGTATTTAGATCACGTACAGAACTTAAGTCACAGTATGACGATATCGATGAACAGTATTCGATAGCTTGCGAAAAAATAATGGAATCAGTTGACAAATTCACGCGTGACGGAAGCGGGTGGGTCGAAAACGGTGTCGAGTCCGTGGAATTAAATATTACAAAATACAATCCTCTTGTGGGGTCGAGCTTTCTACCTACACCATCGAAATTGTCACACAGTAAGAAAGGAATTATTAATGTGAAAAATTTAGAAGATGAAAAGTGTTTCTTGTGGTCTGTGCTCGCCGGTATACACCCGATCGCGTGTAACCCGCATCGCGTTAGCCATTACCTTCCGTACGAAGAAGAAATAAACATGAAGGACATACCTTATCCCGTCGCAGTCAATAAGATAAAATGTTTTGAAAAATTAAACGAAAACATATCCGTTAACGTTTTTGGCTACGAAGGCGAGGTATATCCTTTACGTATCACTGAACATCGCGGTAGAAAGTACCACGTAAACCTACTGCTACTGTCCGACGCGAACATTACACACTACTGCCTCATACGGAACCTTTCGCATATGCTTTCATCGTTGACACAACGAAAGAGCACTTCGTTTTACTGCAACTACTGGCTACACAGATTTGCGGACAATAAAGATACTAACGCGGCACGAAAACGAGTTGAAGAACACGAACGCAACTGTTCTCAGCACGGAGTACAGAAAGTAAAACTTCCTGACGAGAACGAAAAGTGGATGTATTTTAAAAACTTTTCACTTTGTCACCGCGTACCTTATACGGTATACGCTGACTTCGAATCGTTTATTGTTCCGGCCACCGGTAAAAACGTGGCACATCATATACCAGCCAGTTTCTGCTATGTGATAGTTGACTGGATGGGAAACGCCGTCAAGGAACCTGTAATATACCGCGGTAAAGACGTGGTGGACACGTTCCTTCGTGTGCTTTTAGCCGACGTTCAACGACTCGATAGAAAGTTTAATAAACCGATCCAAATGACAGCGGCCGATGAACGGTCATTCCGAAACGCTACGCACTGTCATCTGTGCAAGAAGGCGTTAACAGATGACACGGTTCGAAACCATTGCCACATAACGGGAAACTATTTAGGCGCTGCTCACAATGTGTGTAATACAAATTACAAAATACCAACACACGTTCCGGTTTTTTTCCATAATTTAAGTGGCTATGACTCGCATCATTTGATGCAAGGTTTCGGAAAGTACAAGGAAGATGAAATAACGTGTATCGCTACTACAAGCGAACGTTACATCTCCGTTACACTCGGACAGCTCCGGTTTCTCGATTCTCTGCGGTTCATGAACGCGTCACTTCAAAAACTCGTCTCCAACTTATCCGCGGATAAATTTAAAATCCCTAATCAATTTTACACGCGTAATGTTAATTTACTGTTGCGTAAAGGTGTGTACCCTTACGAATACGTTACGGACGATTCAAAATTTGACGAGAGGCAGTTACCGGACCGCGTACATTTTTACAACGGGTTGACAGAGTCGGATATAAACGAAGAAGATTACGCGCACGCTCGAGCGGTTTGGTCGGCTTTCGACATGCAAACGTTCGGTGATTATCATGACCTTTATTTAAAAACGGATGTACTACTGCTTGCAGATGTATTTGAAAACTTTCGAAACATGAGCCTGCAGTACTACGAACTCGATCCGTGTAACGTTTTTACCACCGCAGGTTTAGCGTGGAACGCGATGCTGAAAATGACAGGAGTTAGGTTAGAGTTACTCCGCGATATAGACGTACACCTGTACATCGAAAGAGGTATCCGTGGCGGCTTAGCAGCAATTTCTAATCGGTACGCCAAGGCCAACAACCCGTACATTCCCGATTATGACGCAAGCAAACTGCATAACTATTTACTCTACCTCGATTGTACCAACCTGTACGGAACGGCTATGACACAGCCTTTACCACTGTACGGTTTCCGATGGTTGGAACGTACAGAGATCGATACGTTGAACGTGCACGCGTTACGTGACGATGATGACACCGGTTATATCCTAGAAGTCGATCTGGGGTATCCACATTACCTACACGACTTACACAGTGACTACCCTTTAGCACCCGAAAAGTGTACTATTACGGACAGTATGCTTTCACCGTACTGCTATCGCATGAAGCTGTTAAAAGACTTTGTGTGTAGTAACGGTAAGGTAGAGAAACTGATAACGTCCCTCGAGGACAAGACAAAATACATTGTTCATTACAGAACATTGAAACTCTACCTCGAACTAGGAATGGAGTTGAAAGCGATTCACCGTGTGTTAGCATTCACACAGTGCGTATGGTTGAAACCTTTCATCGATTTTAATACGGAGCGACGAAAGGAAGCCAGAAACACCTTTGAAAAAGACTTTTTTAAGTTAATGAATAACGCGCCGTACGGAAAATCGTTGGAAAACGTACGGAAGCGAATCGATTTCAAGTTAGTTCCAAACGAGAAGAAACTTCACAAACTAACCGCTAACCCCAGGCTACAACATTTTTTCATCTATAACTAGGACCTGGTAGGTCTCACGATGAAAAAAACGTCCATTCACTGAACCGACCTTTGTACGTTGGGTTCAGTGTATTGGATATTAGTAAGCTGATCATGTATCGGTTCCATTACGGATTCACGATGAATACGTACGGGTCACGTGCACGTCTATGTATGACGGACACTGACTCTCTGTTGTACGACATTCGCACCGACGATGTGTACATAGACATGGAGGAGCATCTCGAACTCTTTGACACGTCGGAGTACCCTAAGACACATCCGTGCTATAGTGAAACAAACAAGAAAAAGTTGGGTACGTTTAAAGACGAAACAAATGGAATACCGATACTTGAATTTGTCGGGTTGCGCGCAAAATGTTATTCATTCGTTACGGCAAACGATAAAGAGAAAAAGGTAGCGAAAGGTGTGCCACGTTCCGCGATAGCTACACAGTTGAAACATCAACTTTATAAGCAATGTGTAAAGACCACTTCTCAAACTTATACTACGGCGCAGACTATCCAAAGCGAAAAACATATCATATACACAAGAAAGCTTACAAAATTATCGCTGTCACCATACGATGACAAACGATATGTCGTGGATGACGGTGAAACAACACTGGCGTACGGTCATTATAAACTCTGTCAACCCAGACGCGAGATAATTCAGCAAGCGAGAAAATCCGTTATAAATTATGCGTTCGATATACGTTGATATAAGACTCGCTTGCAGGAGCAACACACTGTCAGTAGCGACGATGAAGTCGGTGAAGTTCAGTGAAAACGTAACGGTATATCTCGTACCAAAATTTTGCGATTCTCGATTCGGGTGGCGATATGGAAAACGTACGCAAAACTATTGCAAAGGAATTGCACAGACCGGTGAGAAGGAACTTTCCCAGACGTGCGGTGGAGGTGAAGGGGTTACACGATCTGTACCAAGCGGATTTGGTGGAAATGATACCGCATGCCAAGTTGAACAAGGGGTACAAATACCTAATGACAGTAATAAACGCATTTAGCAAGTATGCATATGCGATTCCCTTAAAAACTAAATCGGGTATTGAAGTAGCACAGGCTCTCGAACCAATAATTGTAAAAAATAAAATGAAATACCTGCAAACAGATAAGGGGAAAGAGTACTTTAACACTACCGTACAAGCTTTACTAAAGAGATTCAACGTCAAACACTATTCAACGTATAGCGAGAAGAAAGCGTCCATCGTAGAGCGATTTAATCGTACGTTGAAAACGAACATGTACCGCGCGTTCAGCGAGCAAGGGCATTATCGGTGGTTGTCGCTTTTACCTAAACTGGTGATGGAATACAACGACAGAGTGCATAGAACTATAGAGATGAAGCCGCGACAAGTCGACAAGAGCAACGAGCGAATTGTGTTGGAACGAATAAGAAAAAATACCGTACCGCGAAAAGTGAGCAAGAAACATAAGTTTAAAATAGGCGATCGAGTGCGTATCAGTAAATACAAAATCACATTCGCTAAAGGTTATACACCAAACTGGACGAACGAGATATATACAGTGCACAGAGTTCAGCCAACCGTATCGGTTACGTACTTGTTGAAAGATCACATGGGTGACGTTGTGGAAGGTGGGTTTTATGAACAAGAATTGAGTAAAACCAGCGTTGGTGATGTGTATCTCGTTGAGAAAATATTACAACGTAAAGGTGATCGCGTGCGAGTGCGCTGGCTCGGCTTTGACGGTAAACACGATTCGTGGATACATAAAAAAGATCTGATATAATAACATTACCACAGTATTTAACCGAACGTAAACGAGTTAAGATGAAGATTGAACAACAATCGTTAAAGTTAAATGTTAAGAACGTAGACTCTGCTAAGTACAACGGTGAAGTTGCATATAATAAACACAGTCCACTGTTTCCAAACACAGTTCGATGTATCGTGTGCGGCGGGTCATGTAGCGGGAAGTCAAACGTTGCCTTTAACATGTTATTCGATTCAAACGGACTGCGATTTCAGAACCTGTACGTGTTCTCCAAATCGTTATTTCAACCAAAATATCGTATGTTGGAAGACGTTTTTAATGCTCTCGCTGACGAAGGAATGACGTACTTCACATACAGTGAAAACGATGAAGTACCACCTCCGCACGAAATTGTACCTAATTCAATCATGTTGTTCGATGATGTGGTATGTGAACGGCAGAATAACATACGAAAATATTTCGCTATGGGACGGCATAGCGGTGTGGACACTTTGTACCTTTGTCAGACGTACAGTCTGGTGCCAAAGCAACTGGTGCGTGATAATACCAATTTCTTAGTATTGTTCAGACAAGATGATCTCAATTTACACCACGTTTACAACGATCACGTTAACACAGACATGAAATACGAAGAGTTCAAAGCGATGTGCGCCGAAGCGTGGAAGGATCGTTACGGATTCTTAGTCATCAACAAGGACTCACCGATAAACGCGGGCAGATACAGAGTGGGTTTCGATCGTTTTATACATAAATAGAATAGTTTGTGCGAGAAAGTCATCAGTGTCAAGATGGATGACAAGCAATTGACACAAGAAATCGATGCAATTAGCGACAACATAAGGCAAAAGTATCGTGCGTTGAAACATGACCTCAGAGAGAGCGATGAAGCGTTAACGAGAACGTACAAACCTCTTTTGGAACCGTTAACCCATATTTCGGAAAAGTTGAATGTCTCCGGTGATAAAATTAAAAAAATAAATGTTGAAGATGAAGATACGAAGACAGCTGTCGAGATAACACCACCACCATCACAACCTCGATTCCTTAGAACGGAAGTGTTGGCACAAACTCCTGATGTCGAAACACCGAACGTGACTCTTGAAGAGTTTTTAGCAACACCCGAAGGTCGACACGAAGCACAAGAATACGTTGAACAGTCTGTCGAAGGTCCGCTCGCGAGGAAATACTTACTACTCGCTTTATCTGATGATCGAGAAAAAAAGATGGATCATACGTACGGTGTCCGTAACGTTGCAGACAAATGGATGGTGGGCAATTCGGTGTTGGAGATCAATCAAGACGACAGCTTCTACATAGCTGGAAAACGATACAGGGGTACACCGGGTCTCTACGAACTTATGTTTATGAAAGAACCCAACAAGAGCGTCTACGATGAAAACGATTTAGCAGCGTACAAATCTATACTGTCGGACACTAACGCACATAAACATTATCATTTACCCGGTGCTAAAATAAATACAAACAAAGGTGTAAAGTACAGAGAGATAATCGCCCGATTGTTCCCACCGCGCAGCAGACGTGGTATCGATTACGTACACTGGAACGATCCCAACGAACTGGTTGAACGGTTGAGACTGCTGGTAAGTTCAAAACGCGCCGGTCACACCGGACACGACAACGAAATCATCTCCGTTGTGGAGGAATTACGTGAAGCCAACATTATCGTATAAATTTTATGAACGTCGGTGTGACAACTCATTGACGTCAACACTGTCAACATGTGCGGGTTAGATTTGACACCTGACTTTGAAGTCGAAAACGAGAGACTGAAAACATTTACATCATGGCCTGTGCATGTCATCAGTCCAACCGCTATGGTTGCCGCAGGCTTTCATTACACAAATGAAATTGACAGGGTTCGATGTTCATTTTGCGGTATAGAAATCTTTCGTTGGAAAGAGGGTGACGATCCGATTGTGTTACACACGCGATGGTCACCACAGTGTCGTTACTTAAAACGGTTAGCACATCATTTGTAGCGTGCAGTCGTACAATGGTTGTAGACAAGTTCGGGAGACATCAAAGCACCGTGAGCGTGCGACGAGAAACAAAAAGACAATTACGCGATACTGTAGGATTTAAGATTACGAATGATGGGCATATAGATGTTGAAAACAAAAAGATCCGCAATCTGAACGAACCGGATGCAGCAAAGGATGCTGTATCTCTGACTTATATGCAAACACATTGTCTGCTACTCGATGATGAACGTAAAATCGTGGACGTTAAAGGGTGTAGATTGAAAAATGTTGATACTCCTGTAGACGTTAAAGACGTAGTCAACAAATATTACGTTGATGACAACTGTATACAACACTCGAGTCAAGAGAGAGGTGAGGTCATCGATGCACGTGATCGATGGGTAATCAACGTTCGAAGTCCGGAACAAGCGACCGATGCGGTTAACAAAAACTATGTAGACTCGAACGTCATTAAAAAAGTATCGAACAGCTATTTGTTTGGGAAGAGCTGGTTGTCGGGAATGAGTTCACCGATTTTTGCAGATGACGCGGTTAACGTAAAATACATGTTGCAGAACACCGTTAGCTTGGGCGAAGATGGTGTTTTCAAAGCAGCGGAAAAGAGAATAACAGACGTAGCGGATGGTTTTGCGGAGAGCGATGCTGTTAACTTACAACAATTAAATGACGTGAGACGATACGTAAAGAGCGAGATGTATAAAGTCGTTAAAACATTTCAGTATCAACTGGATTACTACTTATTGAAATTGTCTAAGCCACGTAGTTCAGAAGACGAGTGGACACTCGACACAAAGGAAATAAAAAGGTTAATAGATGAATACGATAAAAACGCAGAAGAGAAAGACTGGAGATCGGTTTACGATGTACAACAACGTTAAGAGGAAAAAGGGGTGGGGCGTCGGAAACGTGCTTAAAAACGTTGTACCGTCCGTTGTTTCGTCAGTTATCAATCGAGCGGTGGACGCACTACCTGTCGAATTACATCTGCCGGGTTACAGATTCTGTGGACCGGGCACGAAACTCGAAGAAAGATTAGCGCGTGGTGATCGTGGAATCAATCAACTAGACGAAGCCTGTCGCGAACACGACATCGGTTACGCTCAATACAAAGACAACGAAAGTAGACGTATTGCAGATCGAAAACTCGCGGAAAAAGCGTGGGGACGGGTAAAGGCTTTGGATTCGGGTATCAGCGAACGAGCTTATGCGACAGCAGTTGCAGCGGCCATGAAAGCAAAATCAGCAATAGGAAGCGGTCGACGTCGTAAAAATAAAAAGAATGTGAGTAGTCGTGGTCGTGGTGCTGGTGGTGGGATGAAGAAGAGGAGGAAGAGAACTGTCCGAACCGCTAGGAAAAAGAAGAGAACTGCGTCCGGATTGTATCTACGTCCGTACCGAAAAAACTAATTCACATACCGCTCCGCCCGTTGTCCGAAGATGAATTACGTGTATACGCAAAAAAGCTAAACATACCGTATTTTAGAGGTGTTTACATGCGTAACGCATTACCGGATACAGCGCCGTGGAAGAACGAAAGCGTCATCGTAAATTTGGACGACGAGAGCGGACCGGGAACCCACTGGGTATGTTACAAGAAGCGTGGAAATCGAGTACACTATTTTGACGGGTTCGGTAATTTACGTCCACCTCTCGAGCTGATGCAATATTTTGGTGATACAGCCGACGTTCGTTACAACTATGAACGGAAGCAACCTCCTAACACGGTCATCTGCGGTCATTTATGTTTAGACTTTTTATCGTCTTCTGATCAGTAAACTTCAACATGTCGTCGCTAACGGTCACCGTGACGGGTACCGACGCTGCGAATCTCGTGTGTAACTTTTTCCCACCTCTCGAGTTATACGGTGAATGGTACGTTGGTCTATTGGATTTTACATCGTATAATTCAATACCAAACGTTACTGAAGGAAAAAATAATGCATTTCCAATAAAAATTTCCAAGGATCAGTGGTCCGTCATCAAGTTGCCTACCGGCACCTACGAAATCAGTGATATCGAAACGTATCTGCAGAAACAGTTAGGCGAGAGAACAATCAGTTTACGTCCAAACAACAACACATTAAAGTGTGAAATTTACTGTAAGCATGTTATTGACTTTTCGTATACACCGAATACCATTGCAAGTATGTTAGGATTTAAGGAGAATCAGCAGCTGGAAGCGTATAAAACACACGAGTCGAACGTACCCGTCGACATAATCAAAGTTAACACCGTTCACGTACGGAGTAATATCGTACAGGGTGCGTACAAGGACGGCCAGGACCAGCATACGTTGCATTCGTTTTATCCGACCGTGGCACCAGGTTTCAAAATAGTTGAAACGCCGACAAACGTAATATACTTACCGGTAAACGTGCAACGCGTTGACAACATAATTTTGTCTCTCGTTGATCAGGACGGGGATTTAGTCGATTTTCGCGGTGAAGTTATCACGATACGACTGCATCTGAAAATATGGGATTGTATTTCGGACAAACGTCACCTGTAAAAAGGGAGTGTGTACGAAAGAAACATGGTAGTCGGTGTTCAACGTTGAAGCGATTGACATCAAGGAACAAGCGTTTCTTACTTTCACTTGGATTCAAATTATACGATTAAAATAATGTCGGGTGAAATTCTAGCTATCGAACGAGGAGCGGCTTTCGATAACAGAATCGTTGAGTTCGAATATCGTACGCACGCACCGTATGCTTCCACCCGATACGGTAACAACGATGAAATACGTATACCCATCCAACAACAGGATGTTTTCACTTTACCGGCGGAGAGTTTTCTGTACATCGAAGGAACATTGACCAAGGTTAACGCTACCGACACAGCGTTGAACGTGAAATTAATCAACAATGCAATGGCTTTCTTGTTTGAGGAGATCCGTTACGAAGTGTGCGGTGTGGAAGTAGATCGTACGAAAAACGTTGGAATTACGAGCACTGTGAAATTGTTACTATCGAGCAATGAGCATGAAAGAAAGCATCTAATCAATGCAGGATGGGTGACGACAACCGACGAGTCGTTGACAGTACACGAGTGTACCGGTGATTTTACGTTTTGTCTTCCGTTAAAAATGCTACTCGGTTTCAACGAAGACTATACACGCATCATGCTGAACGTTAAGCAAGAATTGATTCTGTTGCGTACCTCTACCGATCAGAACGCAATGGTGCTAAAAGAATCAGGTGCAACTGCAAACGGTAATCTCGTAATAAACAAAGTACACTGGAAGATGCCCTATGTGCGCGTGTCAAACAAGTACCGAATACCGCTATTGGAGCATATCGAGGAGGATCGTGAACTGGTGATGCCGTTCCGCAGTTGGGAATTGCACGAGTATCCCGTTCTACCGACGACAAATCGACATTCGTGGACCTTGAAGACATCGTCACAGTTGGAAAAACCACGGTATGTGATACTGATATTTCAGACGGACAGAAAGAACAATATAGCGAAAAACGCGTCGGAATTTGATCACTGCAATTTAACGAATGTCAAGCTATTTCTGAACGATAAATATTATCCGTACGATAACCTGAACCAGGATATCGAAAAAAAACGTTACGCACTGTTCTACGACATGTATACACGTTTTCAAATATCATATTACGACCGTCGCAACAGAACGCCTCTTTTGACACCTAATGAATTTATAACGAAAGCACCGTTGTTTGTCATCGATTGTTCCAGACAAGAAGAACCAATCAAGTCGTCTGCCGTTGATGTGCGTTTAGAATTTGAATCCAGTAACAATTTTCCAGATAAAACCACCGCTTACGCTTTGATTATTCACGATAGGATAGTACAGTACACAGCGTTGTCGAATACTGTTCATCGTTTGTCATAAAAAACTTGTTCTCCCCTCTACCAGTTTATAAAGATAGGTATTAGCGATCTCTAGATTGTAACAAGATCAGTCCGTCTCAACGATGGAAGATGACTGTGGTAGCGGCGGCAGCAGCAGCAGCAGCAGCAGCAGCAGCAGGCATTGTGAGTATAACGTTTACTTATCTCTTGCATATCCTATTAACTCTTACACTAAGTTCGTTACCGTCGGACTGTTTAACGAACTCAACTATGAACCGGGTGTTTTGTTTACAAACGGAAAAAAGAAACGTATATTACTTGACTTTTCTGAGTGGAATTACTTGTTGATCTTTTGTGAACAGTTACTATCCAGTATGCTATTGTACGAAGAAGGTAAAAACCGTGAAAAGAAGAAGAGTGTGATGATCAGTCGTAACTTTGGGAAAACGTTTGTCCGGATTAAAGGTAGTAAGACCGAAAAATTTGTTTTCACAGAACCCGAGTGGATCCGTTTTGGTTGTTTATTAACAGTACTAAAGAAATATCTTGTTCGCTTGTTTTATGATCAAGATCACTTCAAGTCGTACATTAATCAGGTAGTAGCCAAGGGGTGTTATGTACCACCATCCTTCTTTTTCCCCTCGTTTTTTCGATTGGAAAGCAGTCGTCATGACCAACAGCTAACATTTGATCGTCTTTACGATGAACTGGTATTGGAAGGAAAAGTAGAGGGGGAATTTGAAAAAATTAACGTATTCGATGCGAACAAGTGTCACTCAGAAAAATGAACTTGAATAGGACGGTTATTGCCGAGTTTGAAGCGTTTCGTGGTGACAAAAATGAATATGTAATCAAAGAGTTCGTTGCAGTTGACATAACAACCGGACGTTTTGTTATCGTGTTGTTCGCTCCACCATACGAACGTGCACGACTGCACCTGAAATTTCAAAAAATCAATGACTGGTTGGAAACACATTATCACAGAATTCGGTGGAACGATGGTAATGTGCCGTACAAGAATATGGTACGCATCGTTGCAGACTTTTTTTCAGACAGTTCTGTTGTCTATACAAAAGGGTTTGAGAAGGCAAATTTCTTACGACAGTTGTATCACCATGGTGAGGTGATTGACTTAAACGATATTCAAGCACCTGTAGTTCCTAGATCCTTTGTACCCATCATACAATGTCCTGTTCCTCATCGTCAACCCGTTACCACTCCCCCCTTACACTGTGCATTGCGCAAAGCTTTGTTTTATGCAGAATGGTTGCGGCAACGAAATAAAATATAGTCGGTTGTGAACATGTTTTCATCATGGTGTTAGTGTTAGTGCTATGTGACAGAAATGTCCATAAACGTAGAATTAGGTACCGTAGTGTGTGCGTGAGTGTTAACCTTGACTACGTCACTGTCGCGGTAGAAATACTCATAAACGTAGTCCTGGTAGTTCGAGACGGGTCACTGGCACGGTAGATATACCTGTCAACTCGTCAAGAACCAGTATGGGTGTGAAAATTACTCATTACGGTACAGCAAATGTGAATACGCATCATGTATGAACAACATATTCACCCGATTAAAAAAATAAAAAAAAATAAATAAAAAAGTAAATAAAAAAAATATGTACTGCTTTTACACATTGGCTTAGCATTGCATAATGTATCTTTATTATTATCTACCACTGTACTAGTCAATAGTACAGCGATAGATAACGTGGAGTAGGCCTGCTTTACGAATCTGTAAAGTTGGGGAAACCACGTTAAAAAAAAGCGTAGCAGGCTCTCATTCGCCTCCCTCAGGCTGCTAGGAAGAGGATGAGAGGTAAAAAAATAAAAGTATAACTAAATGTTTATTTATTTAATAATAAATAAACTGATATTGTGCTTTTATGATTTTACACATAGGACGACAGTAGATATCACTCGTCCACCTCATGGTTACAAGTAAGAGATGAGAAGTATAAGTACAGAAATAATTACAGTTAAGCGATAACGGCCCCTTGGTGTAGTGGATGCACGCCGGTTTGGTGTACCGGAGGTCCCGGGTTCAAATCCCGGAGGGGCCATAATTTATTTTTATGTAAAAATTAATATCCAATGACATACCATTGTTACAGTCGAACACATGCGTCATGTGGTCGTACATTCCGGTGTTGAAATTTCGGACACCAAAAATTTCGGGTAACCCCATCCGTTGATTTAAACATTTCGGGTACTAAATTTCAGACACCAAAAATTTCGGGTACCCCCATCCGTTGATTTAAACATTTCAGACATCACGCCCTCTACGTCGTCGTCGAACCAGCTATCATATCCACCCAGCCTCCTGTTTCGTCATAACCAGTGTTTTATACATGCGTCATGTGGGCGTACCCACAAATTTCGGGTACCCCCATCCGTTGTTTTAATCATTTAGGGTACCAAAATTCTGACATTAAAAATTTCGAGAGAGAACGATTATTTTGTTACATCAAAATAAACCAGAACGCGGAACTGTTTTAACATTCGGACACCAGCTGCCAGGGCCTCTGTCATGAACTGGAACCCGGTTAGGGCGTAACCACAAATTTCGGGTACCCCCATCCGTTGATTTAAACATTTCGGGTAACGGTACCCGATACCCCCAAAATTTCGAGTAACGGTACCCGATGACATCGCCTCTGCGGGCAACCGCCGAATTCCGGGTACCCCCATCCGCTACACATTGTTTTCGGCTACCAAATTTTGGACATGCAGAAACCACGGCCTCCGTGACGTCTTGAAACAGGTTTTAGCCATGCGGACGACAGCGACTAGGGCCTCTGTGTGATGTCATGAACTGGAACACGGAAGTGTTTCAGTCACACATACACACACACACACACACACACACACACACACACAAAACAGTGACGTCACATGGACAGCTCGGACACCAGCTGCCAGTGCCTCTATGACGTCATGAACTGGAACCCGGTAGTGTTTTCAAATGGGGGTTCCCCAACCCATTGTTTTCACACCGCGGAAGCCAGCTACCAGTGCCTCTCTGTGACGTCATCGCCATTGTTTTCTAACCCTCACTTTCCCTCTACTTATATATAACAAAGTCTGTTTGAAGTTAATTCGACGTTGTCTTAATATTTAACTCCCACGATCTAATGACTCCTCTTAACCCACGGGTAAGTTCTACAGTCAATTTACTACTTCATCATTCCACTACTTAATTTCGGCGTATTAACAGTTTTACATAGTTTCTGACTCACTCCCGAACGATCTATATGCTTGTATGAATAAACTTTACAACAGTCCTTCTGGAAGACTCTGACTGACCGAAAATTTAAAATAAACTGAACTGCTAATTGGAAGAAGACTGCACTGAAATTAAAATAAGACTGAACTCCGATTTAAAATAGACTGATTTGAAATTTGAAATAAGACTGAGCTCTCGTTCCCTGCCAACACCTAATTTTATCTCTTCAGTAACACGACCCTCTCCACGGCTCGCATACCCTTGCTACCAACTTCGTCCTGATTGGCTTCTCGCCTCCGATTCTGTAAAGATTCCTCCTAGATACTCATTCTGGATATCTGGTCTCCTTCCTTATTTGCTCTTCACCCTCGTCTCATTGGAGATACCTTCTTAACACCCGGCTTTACCGAACTCCTTGTTCCTGATAGGTCACTCTAGACCCCTCTCTAAAAGTCTTGCTGTTCGCACCACCTCCACGTATGACGACGGACCTAATTACACGGCTGTCTGTCACTCGATTGTCTTACGTTTCCTTTTGGTCCTTCCTAAGCAATTTTCGTCCAGCACATGTGTGTTCCCTAACTCGGGTGTGTCGAATCGCCGTATTGTCCTCGACTTCCCTCCTTACGTTCACACGCTGATGGTGGTCATCTTCCAGGAATGAACATCTGCTCTGCAGCTCTCCAAGATGCTCCGTACTTTGTGCCAGTAAACAAGTTACCCGCTGTGTGGCTATGCATGGTCTTTTGTTCCTAATTGCATCCGTTCGTATACTGCCTTTGTGGAATATGTCCCATCCATGTGCAGTCGCTAACTCCCACGTGTGGGTGGACAAATACTTGCGTCGCCTTCGTACACGTTTTCTCGGTAATTGTGACGAAGAGACGTAGTCTTTGGTTTCTTTGTTATTGTAGCTTTGCGCCCATGTCGTTCATTTACGTCTACCATCTGCTGTGCTGAGGCATTGTCTAACTTAACAGAGCCCCTTTCGTCGCTAATGTGGCGCACGTGTCATTGTCTAACGGCGGCCGTTTCGCTATAACATGCATCACTCTTGACAGTTGACGTCAGCTACAGTGCCGTTTACCCCCCCAAAAAAAATCTCTACAATAATTGCTTCACAGAGTCCCCAATTTGGGTTCATTGATGAGTCCCGAATCAAGGAATCGCAAATTAATGCCCTTGCTGAAGTTTCATCAATGATCATCCTTCATCGAAAAGAGTGTAGTCACCAAAGATCATCTTTCACATAAAAGAGTGTAGTCAGTCATCAAAGGTCATCTTTCATCGAAAGAGTGTAGCGTCACTTACACGTTTCTTCCCCTTTTTTCAACACTGTTCGTCATCACTACACCACTGACATTTACGACAATGATACCGAATTTATTGCCCGTTTATTTGAGATTATGAATCCGTTTACAGACTTTCTACTAATTATATGGTTAAACTACCATTCATTTACATGTCCTATATCCACACAAATTTTTAAATAAAGCAAAAAAAAATTTGTCTTTTGTTGCTAATTAGTTATCATTTTCTACTCGTTTAAGTTTTTAATATGTATTACTCATAAATAATCTACAAGCTAATTTTTATATTTTGTTGAAAAGCGTGCTACCAGCTTGGTTACAACAAAAAAAACACAATAAATTTACGTATGAATATCTTAATTACCTATTCATTTCAATTATTCTTAGTTATTTTTCCAAGGATTTTATTACAATTTGAATTATGCTAATTTTTATACATATAAACATCAATAATGTACTTCCTATACGTATTCTACAAAAAAAAGTTTTCTCCTTTTTTTCACACTTATTTCAACAACATCTCATTTCAAATGAACAAAACCTTATTTTCATTTGCCTTTTTATTCGAACGTAACAACTACCACACTATAACTCTCAATAAAGTTTTTACGATTACACAATTTATATAAAATGATTTTTAATTGTAAATTCTTGTACTTCATGACTACTTGTTGTACATTCTAATAATTTTACGGCTAATTACTTCACATGATTAAGTAACATTCTTTGCTTACGTTCTTCTACAAATTGCTACTACATGACAAACCACAAATTGTGGTACACTTTTATGTTTTGACTATGTGTATCTGAAGATGGGATTTTAATCCCGAAACGCGTCATTAAACGACAGCAGCTAGTGTCACTAAGGTGGACCGAATAAGGTAATTTAATTATATTAACCATAAAGTGACTCGGTACGTAAAACATGAATAGATTGAACGTTGGTTGACTTTCGGAAATTTTAATATAACCGTCTCATAAATAAATCCTTCACTTCCTTGAAGCATCGATCTAGTTCTGATGTCCATATAAACCTGTTATTTTTTTCAGTAAATCCAGTAATGGTTGAATAGTTTCTGCGTATTTTGCAGTAAATCTATTATAAAAGTTGGTCAATCCCAAGAATCCTTTCAATTGCTTCTGGATTCTCGGAACTGGAAAATTTCTGATTGCAGCTACCTTTTCGTCCGTTGGTTGCACTCCTTCCGTAGTTAGGCGATACCCTAGACAGGCGATTTCTTGACGAAAGAACTGCGATTTCTCGAGGTAAATCATTAGGTTTGCTCTGCGTAGATTGCTCAATAATAAATTTAAATGTATCAGATGCGTTTTGATGTCGTTCGTGTAGCAAAGAAAGTCGTCAACATAGATGATTGTGTTTTCCTTCACCTGATCTTCAAGTGCCATGTCTAGTCCTCTCGTCAGAGCGGCAGAACTGGTGCTTAATCCGAATGGTGTTACTGTATACCTATAACATCTCCCCTCATACATGAAAGCGGTGTAATCGCGACAACATTTCTTTAGTGGCACCTGCCAAAAACTGCTTGTTAAATCCACCGTGGACAGGTACTTCATACTTCCACATCTTGCTAATATTTCTTGAATGGGAGTTGGTCCTTCATAGTCGGGGATGGTAACACTATTTATTTTTCGTGAGTCCAAACACAGCCCGACGTTTCCGTCTTTCTTTTTTACGGTGACCATTGGATTGATAAATGGACTATGTCCCCTCTCAATTATACCGTGTTTCAACATTTTGCTGATTCCGGCATCAACTTTTTGCTTGTATTCAAGCGGAATTGGCCACCCGCGTTTGAAATATGGCGTGTTGTCCGTTACTTTAAATTCATGTTGATAACATTCCATTTTCCCTGGACTCTCCCGAAATAAACTCTTATTATTCATTAAGACTTCTCTCAGATTTCCTAATATCTCTTCATCTACACCTGTTATGTTGTCCACTTTCTCGTTTATTTTCTACTCGATTTCATCCTCTTCTTCTTCTTCCACTACCTCCATGTGTACGATGGGTATGCTGAAATTTTGTTCTCCCTCTCTTCCTTTAAAATCGACGACCCACTTTTCCACGTCAATCAAATATCTTTCATCTTTCAAAAAGCTAATACCTAATATACAATTTCTAATTAAATTTGGAATAACTAAAAATACACAGTCCATCTTGATATCATTAATATAAATGTCACATAAAATCTGTTTCCGTACTAGCTTAGATTTACTACCTACTGCACTAATAATCAGTGTGTCATACTTAATTCTTCATAAGGTTCTAAATAATGTTTATTTTGGTTGAACCATTCTTCGGACAACCCATTTATCGCGCTTCCCGTGTCCACTAAGGCAGCAACTGAAATATTATTATTGAATTCAATTATTATTTATGGACATTTAGAAATCCGTTGTTCAAATTTTACTTCATCTTCATAAATCAACTCATATCTGATATCTGGTAAAAGTATGCTAGTTTCGTGAAGTCGGTTGTTAGTCGGTATTCCGGCTATCTCTTTGTTTTAGTAGGGTTAATTTTTCTTTTCTTTATCTACGTCGCTTCCCTTACCAGTTGAGGTCGACGCACCGTCGTTTACAAATTCCAAGCAGTATATGGGCTGTCGGTTGGTGTGCCGTCCGAATCCTTTCTTGTGACCGTTCCCACTTTCCTTATTTGGCCATTGTTGTTGTTTCCAGCTGACACCCTTATTGTGAAATGGTTGGGGTGTATTCGTCGCTCCCCCCACACCACGGGCGTTCATCTTTTCGTGATCTCTTACAAAATCGCTGTCTCTGTTTGTTCGTTGGTTAATCGTTGCGTATTCTGCAATCAATGATTCCAGGTTTTGGAAGGAATTAATTCCCCTTGTCACCACGGCAATTTCGATATTTTTACCAAAATGGCGCGCTATTTTCTTGATCAACTGAAGATCAGTGATTGCTGGTGTTAGTTGGCGGCTTTCAACTAACTTACGCTCCATGTACTGTATTGCGCTTAAATTGCCTTTCCAATTAAACCGGCCAAATTCTAGGCTGTCTCTGATCGCGTCCTGTCTTTCTTCTCCCCAATACTTTTGTGTAAAGAGGTCTTTAAATTCTTCAAAATTACGGATTTGATCTCGTATCACCCTCCACCAAATTGCGGCGTCCCCTTCTAAATGTCGACCGATCCATTTGACATCGTCACTTGGGTAGAATGTGTTCTGTATTTCGGTCAATTCTTTGAGAAACTCGATGAGATACCGGTCTGTGCCGTTGTATTTTAATTCGCTGTTATGCGACCCACCTGTCCTTGCGGTCGTTCCGACTTCTGCGTTGGCTAATTGACGCTGTAGTCTTCCTTGGCCTTTTTTAACTTTGCTGATGTGATTTCTTAATTCTTCTTTTCGTGTTTCCTTCTTTTTATCTGTCTCACTGATTTTCTGTACAGCCGACAGTTGTCTGTCATCTACTTCTATGATCTTCTGTTTTATCGAGTTTACTGCTTCTCCTTCTTCTGTCTGTAGTCGTTCTACGTTGTTCATGACAACTCCTTTCAATTCTTCATTCCTGCTGTTCGTTTCTTGTATATGTGTGTCTATTTTGTTGTTTATTTAATCTACTGTCTTCTGTATATTCTTAATTGCTTTTTGCCATTCTTGTCGGTCTTTCTCTCTCAATTCTATACTTTCTTTGGTATGTCTTGTTAATTCATTCTTCAACTCTTTCATTCCACGTTCATTCTTTTTCTGTAACTCGCTAATTTTCTCTTCCCATTTCTTGGTGTGTTCTTGCAATTCTACTTTTATTTTTCCAATCTGTTCTTCATGCTGTTGTTTCTGTCTCTCACTCTGCTTCTCGCTTAATTCTTCATTCTGTTGTCTCATTTTCTCGCTCACTTTTTCATTCTGCTGTTTAATGAACTCGAGTAGTAACTGGAAATTCATCTCGCGAGGTACTAACGATTGTCCCCCCGCCATTGTGGTCTCGTCGGCGCTGGTGTTTACACTCTGCGTCGTATCTTCCTCACGTCTTTCGACGCCTAGCTGGTTGTTCACGTCGAACTCCATACTATCTGAATTGTTGGTTGTCATTTTCGCGCGACTACGCGTAATCATTCAAGTAAGCTTAAACTAAGTCTATTTTCTACTATTGACTTACTGTCTAACAATTGCTTACTGCCACTGTCTGCCCTCAGCCTACTCACTAATAATAATTATTATTAATTAATCGAGCAATCGCGTTGGGCGCCATATACAACATTATTATTTATGCAAATTTGATTGCATAAATTAATTACTCAATTAATTAAATTCTTGGAGCTTACAATGATTGACAATTGTTTTCTTTATCTGTTTTAATAAAGTGTTTACTATTGATGATATATATATATATATATATGTTCATAGAAACTTCATAACGTGTATAAATTAACTGCTTTAGTTTTAATATAATAAGTTATGTCTACTACTCACGTAATTCTACTACTAACTACACATTGGCGTGTCGTTACAATGTTATGTTTGCATTGCCTAATTGACATATAAAACCATGTAAGAAATTATAGTTAATAGTGTTCCATACTTAGGAGCCTTCTATAACTGTGTGTTTTCATTACTGATCGTGCTTACTGATCCAGGTTGGGCATACTATATATAATGATACACTTGGATATCATTGAATTTAAATACGTCCCGCGTTCTGGAGCACCATATGTAAACAGGTGTTTTGATCGTACGTATGGTATTTTCATTTGCCACGTGTTGGTAGTGTCATGAGTGAATGCGTTCATATGTAAATATGTCTGTGCTTACGTGTATTATTCCTTGTAATCCTAAATACATTTATAAACTAATTGTGCAGTTAGTATGTAAGTGTGATTTACATACCCTTATCGCTGGTTTTCTACTTTATCACGCCCTTTGATTTGAGCGCCAGCTATACTGGTATGGTTGCATCGCCTAATTATGCATTATTTAATTAAATTTGAATTAATTAGGTCAATAGCAATAATATGACTCAGACACCATAAACATTTGTGAACAATACTAATTTTATTTATATATTCAAAGTCATTTGAAATTCTGACAATAAAGTTAACGTTACTATACTATACATTAAGATACACGATGCTGCTATATTGTCTCTAACATCTCTGAATTCTCATCTACAAATCGATAAATATTAATTAATTACTTTACAAATTTCAATATACCCTACACTATAGATTCATATTCTCATTTGGCTTTACTCAGAGCAATTAAATAATATTTATTCTACTCAGTGGCGAGTTCTTTTTGAGTGGCAGGACAGTGGCTACCTAATCTAATAGTACGTTAATTGTAATAATTTACTTGGCGTTTGTATCCAATTCAGCGGTGACTAACTGCGTAGTTCCCCATTCTGCGGCGAGGTCCTGGCTGTTGATAAGAAGATTAATACGCTCCACGCCATTTGAATTGGGACTCTTCACCTACACTTCACTTTACACTCCGTCGACGACACTACTTGTTCCGCATTTGATTCGGATACGCTCACTAACGGAAATAACTAACTGCGGTCGTTCGAATAATGCTTAATTGTCTTAGAACACTTTTGCGTGCGGGTTTTTCCGTCTCTTTCGGTGTACATGCGTTAATAGTTTATGCCGCGTTCAATTAGTGTGATTGTGCCACTTATGATGCATTTTATTATGCGAATATATATGTTTTATTGTGCACCTCGGTAAGTTAAATCGTGGCGTAATTTCACTATATTTGTCCCATGTCACTTACGTCACAGTAAAGTGATATATTGTTAACACTCAATCACAAGCGTTCGATTCATAAGATTGAATATATATATAACAAAGTCTGTTTGAAGTTAATTCGACGTTGTCTTAATATTTAACTATCACGATCTAATGACTCCTCTTAACGCACGGGTAAGTTCTACAGTTAATTTACTACTTCATCATTCACTACTTAATTTCGGCGTATTAACAGTTTTACATAGTTTCTGACTCACTCCCGAACGATCTATATGCTTGTATGAATAAACTTTACAACAGTCCTTCTGGAAGACTCTGACTGACCGAAAATTTAAAATAAACTGAACTGCTAATTGGAAGAAGACTGCACTGAAATTAAAATAAGACTGAACTCCGATTTAAAATAGACTGACTTGAAATTTGATATAAGACTGAACTCTCGTTCTCTGCCAACACATAATTTTATCTCTTCAGTAACACGACCCTCTCCACGGCTCGTATACCCTTGCTACCACCTTTGTCCTGATTGGCTTCTCGCCTCCGATTCTGTGAAGACTCCTCCTAGATACTCGGTCTGGATCTCTGGTCTCTTTCCTTATTTGCTCTTCACCCTCGTCTCATTGGAGATATCTTCTTAACACCCGCCTTTACCGAACTCCTTGTTCCTGATAGGTCACTCTAGACCACTCTCTAAAAGTCTTGCTGTTCGCACCACCTCCACGTATGACGACGGACCTAATTACACGGCTGTCTGTCACTCGATTGTCTTACGTTTCCTTTTGGTCCTTCCTAAGCAATTTTCGTCCAGCACATGTGTGTTCCCTAACTCGGGTGTGTCGAATCGCCGTATTGTCCTCGACTTCCCTCCTTACGTTCACACGCTGATGGTGGTCATCTTCCAGGAATGAACATCTGCTCTGCAGCTCTCCAAGATGCTCCGTACTTTGTGCCAGTAAACAAGTTACCCGCTGTGTGGCTATGCATGGTCTTTTGTTCCTAATTGCATCCGTTCGTATACTGCCTTTGTGGAATATGTCCCATCCATGTGCAGTCGCTAACTCCCACGTGTGGGTGGACAAATACTTGCGTCGCCTTCGTACACGTTTTCTCGGTAATTGTGACGAAGAGACGTAGTCTTTGGTTTCTTTGTTATTGTAGCTTTGCGCCCATGTCGTTCATTTACGTCTACCATCTGCTGTGCTGAGGCATTGTCTAACTTAACAGAGCCCCTTTCGTCGCTAATGTGGCGCACGTGTCATTGTCTAACGGCGGCCGTTTCGCTATAACATGCATCACTCTTGACAGTTGACGTCAGCTACAGTGCCGTTTACCCCCCCAAAAAAAATCTCTACAATAATTGCTTCACAGAGTCCCCAATTTGGGTTCATTGATGAGTCCCGAATCAAGGAATCGCAAATTAATGCCCTTGCTGAAGTTTCATCAATGATCATCCTTCATCGAAAAGAGTGTAGTCACCAAAGATCATCTTTCACATAAAAGAGTGTAGTCAGTCATCAAAGGTCATCTTTCATCGAAAGAGTGTAGCGTCACTTACACGTTTCTTCCCCTTTTTTCAACACTGTTCGTCATCACTACACCACTGACATTTACGACAATGATACCGAATTTATTGCCCGTTTATTTGAGATTATGAATCCGTTTACAGACTTTCTACTAATTATATGGTTAAACTACCATTCATTTACATGTCCTATATCCACACAAATTTTTAAATAAAGCAAAAAAAAATTTTTCTTTTGTTGCTAATTAGTTATCATTTTCTACTCGTTTAAGTTTTTAATATGTATTACTCATAAATAATCTACAAGCTAATTTTTATATTTTGTTGAAAAGCGTGCTACCAGCTTGGTTACAACAAAAAAAAAACACAATAAATTTACGTATGAATATCTTAATTACCTATTCATTTCAATTATTCTTAGTTATTTTACCAAGGATTATATTACAATTTGAATTATGCTAATTTTTATACATATAAACATCAATAATGTACTTCCTATACGTATTCTACAAAAAAAAAGTTTTCTCCTTTTTTTCACACTTATTTCAACAACATCTCATTTCAGCTGAACAAAACCTTATTTTCATTTACCTTTTTATTCGAACTTAACAACTACCACACTATAACTCTCAATAAAGTTTTTACGATTACACAATTTATATAAAATGATTTTTAATTGTAAATTCTTGTACTTCATGACTACTTGTTGTACATTCTAATAATTTTACGGCTAATTACTTCACATGATTAAGTAACATTCTTTGCTTACGTTCTTCTACAAATTGCTACCACATGACAAACCACAAATTGTGGTACACTTTTATGTTTTGACTATGTGTATCTGAAGATGGGATTTTAATCCCGAAACGCGTCATTAAACGACAGCAGCTAGTGTCACTAAGGTGGACCGAAAAAGATAATTTAATTATATTAACCATAAAGTGACTCGGTACGTAAAACATGAATAGATTGAACGTTGGTTGACTTTCAGAAATTTTAATATAACCGTCTCATAAATAAATCCTTCACTTCCTTGAAGCATCGATCTAGTTCTGATGTCCATATAAACCTTTTATTTTTTTTCAGTAAATCCAGTAATGGTTGAATAGTTTCTGCGTATTTTGCAGTAAATCTATTATAAAAGTTGGTCAATCCCAAGAATCCTTTTAATTGCTTCTGGTTTCTCGGAACTGGAAAATTTCTGATTGCAGCTAACTTTTCGTCCGTTGGTTGCACTCCTTCCGTAGTTAGGCGATACCCTAGATAGGCGATTTCTTGACGAAAGAACTGCGATTTCTCGAAGTAAATCATTAGGTTTGCTCTGCGTAGATTGCTCAATAATAAATTTAAATGTATCAGATGCGTTTTGATGTCGTTCGTGTAGCAAAGAAAGTCGTCAACATAGATGATTGTGTTTTCCTTCACCTGATCTTCAAGTGCCATGTCTAGTCCTCTCGTCAGAGCGGCAGAACTGGTGCTTAATCCGAATGGTGTTACTGTATACCTATAACATCTCCCCTCATACATGAAAGCGGTGTAATCGCGACAACATTTCTTTAGTGGCACCTGCCAAAAACTGCTTGTTAAATCCACCGTGGACAGGTACTTCATACTTCCACATCTTGCTAATATTTCTTGAATGGGAGTTGGTCCTTCATAGTCGGGGATGGTAACACTATTTATTTTTCGTGAGTCCAAACACAGCCCGACGTTTCCGTCTTTCTTTTTTACGGTGACCATTGGATTGATAAATGGACTATGTCCCCTCTCAATTATACCGTGTTTCAACATTTTGCTGATTCCGGCATCAACTTTTTGCTTGTATTCAAGCGGAATTGGCCACCCGCGTTTGAAATATGGCGTGTTGTCCGTTACTTTAAATTCATGTTGATAACATTCCATTCTCCCTGGACTCTCCCGAAATAAACTCTTATTATTCATTAAGACTTCTCTCAGATTTCCTAATATTTCTTCATCTACACCTGTTATGTTGTCCACTTTCTCGTTTATTTTCTACTCGATTTCATCCTCTTCTTCTTCTCCCACTACCTCCATGTGTACGAAGGGTATGCTGAAATTTTGTTCTCCCTCTCTTCCTTTAAAATCGACGACCCACTTTTCCACGTCAATCAAACATCTTTCATCTTTCAAAAAGCTAATACCTAATATACAATTTCTAATTAAATTTTGAATAACAAAAATACACAGTCCATCTTGATATCATTAATATAAATGTCACATAAAATCTGTTTCCGTACTAGCTTAGATTTACTACCTACTGCACTAATAATCAGTGTGTCATACTTAATTCTTCATAAGGTTCTAAATAATGTTTATTTTGGTTGAACCACTATTCGGACAACCCATTTATCGCGCTTCCCGTGTCCACTAAGGCAGCAACTGAAATATTATTATTGAATTCAATTATTATTTCTGGACATTTAGAAATCCGTTGTTCAAATTTTACTTCATCTTCATAAATCAACTCATATCTGATATCTGGTAAAAGTATGCTAGTTTCGTGAAGTCGGTTGTTAGTCGGTATTCCGGCTATCTCTTTGTTTTAGTAGGGTTAATTTTTCTTTTCTTTATCTACGTCGCTTCCCTTACCAGTTGAGGTCGACGCACCGTCGTTTACAAATTCCAAGCAGTATATGGGATGTCGGTTGGTGTGCCGTCCGAATCCTTTCTTGTGACCGTTTTCACTTTCCTTATTTGGCCATTGTTGTTGTTTCCAGCTGACACCCTTATTGTGAAATGGTTGGGGTGTATTCGTCGCTCCCCCGACACCACGGGCGTTCATCTTTTCGTGATCTCTTACAACATCGCTGTCTCTGTTTGTTCGTTGGTTAATCGTTGCGTATTCTGCAATCAATGATTCCAGTATTTGGATGGATTGTTAATTCCCCTTGTCACCACGGCAATTTCGATATTTTTACCAAAATGGCGCGCTATTTTCTTGATCAACTGAAGATCAGTGATTGCTGGTGTTAGTTGGCGGCTTTCAACTAACTTACGCTCCATGTACTGTATTGCGCTTAAATTGCCTTTCCAATTAAACCGGCCAAATTCTAGGCTGTCTCTGATCGCGTCCTGTCTTTCTTCTCCCCAATACTTTTGTGTAAAGAGGTCTTTAAATTCTTCAAAATTACGGATTTGATCTCGTATCACCCTCCACCAAATTGCGGCGTCCCCTTCTAAATGTCGACCGATCCATTTGACATCGTCACTTGGGTAGAATGTGTTCTGTATTTCGGTCAATTCTTTGAGAAACTCGATGAGATACCGGTCTGTGCCGTTGTATTTTAATTCGCTGTTATGCGACCCACCTGTCCTTGCGATCGTTCCGACTTCTGCGTTGGCTAATTGACGCAGTAGCCTTCCTTGGCCTTTTTTAACTTTGCTGATGTGATTTCTTAATTCTTCTTTTCGTGTTTCCTTCTTTTTATCTGTCTCACTGATTTTCTGTACAGCCGACAGTTGTCTGTCATCTACTTCTATGATCTTCTGTTTTAACGAGTTTACTGCTTCTCCTTGTTCTGTCTGTAGTCGTTCTACGTTGTTCATGACAACTCCTTTCAATTCTTCATTCCTGCTGTTGGTTTCTTGTATATGTGTGTCTATTTTGTTGTTTATTTAATCTACTGTCTTCTGTATATTCTTAATTGCTTTTTGCCATTCTTGTCGGTCTTTCTCTCTCAATTCTATACTTTCTTTGGTATGTCTTGTTAATTCATTCTTCAACTCTTTCATTCCACGTTCATTCTTTTTCTGTAACTCGCTAATTTTCTCTTCCCATTTCTTGGTGTGTTCTTGCAATTCTACTTTTATTTTTCCAATCTGTTCTTCATGCTGTTGTTTCTGTCTCTCACTCTGTTTCTCGCTTAATTCTTCATTCTGTTGTCTCATTTTCTCGCTCACTTTTTCATTCTGCTGTTTAATGAACTCGAGTAGTAACTGGAAATTCATCTCGCGAGGTACTAACGATTGTCCCCCCGCCCTTGTGGTCTCGTCGGCGCTGGTGTTTACACTCTGCGTCGTATCTTCCTCACGTCTTTCGACGCCTAGCTGGTTGTTCACGTCGAACTCCATACTATCTGAATTGTTGGTTGTCATTTTCGCGCGAATACGCGTAATCATTCAAGTAAGCTTAAACTAAGTCTATTTTCTACTATTGACTTATTGTCTAACAATTGCTTATTGCCACTGTCTGCCCTCAGCCTACTCACTAATAATAACTATTATTAATTAATCGAGCAATCGCGTTGGGCGCCATATGCAACATTATTATTTCTGCAAATTTGATTGCATAAATTAATTACTCAATTAATTAAATTCTTGGAGCTTACAATTATTGACAATTGTTTTCTTTATCTGTTTTAATAAAGTGTTTACTATTGATGATATATATATATATATATATGTTCATAGAAACTTCATTACGTGTATAAATTAACTGCTTTAGTTTTAATATAATAAGTTATGTCTACTACTCACGTAATTCTACTACTAACTACACATTGGCGTGTCGTTACAATGTTATGTTTGCATTGCCTAATTGACATATAAAACCATGTAAGAAATTATAGTTAATAGTGTTCCATACTTAGGAGCCTTCTATAACTGTGTGTTTTCATTACTGATCGTGCTTACTGCTCCAGGTTGGGCATACTATATATAATGATACACTTGGATATCATTGAATTTAAATATGTCCCGCGTTCTGGAGCACCATATGTAAACAGGTGTTTTGATCGTACGTATGGTATTTTCATTTGCCACGTGTTGGTAGTGTCATGAGTGAATGCGTTCATATGTAAATATGTCTATGCTTACGTGTATTATTCCTTGTAATCCTAAATACATTTATAAACTAATTGTGCAGTTAGTATGTAAGTGTGATTTACATACCCTTATCGCTGGTTTTCTACTTTATCACGCCCTTTGATTTGAGCGCCAGCTATACTGGTATGGTTGCATCGCCTAATTATGCATTATTTAATTAAATTTGAATTAATTAGGTCAATAGCAATAATATGACTCAGAAACCATAAACATTTGTGAACAATACTCATTTTATTTATATATTCAAAGTCATTTGAAATTCTGACAATAAAGTTAACGTTACTATACTATACATTAGGATACACGATGCTGCTATATTGTCTCTAACATCTCTGAATTCTCATCTACAAATCGATAAATATTAATTAATTACTTTACAAATTTCAATATACCCTACACTATAGATTCATATTCTCATTTGGCTTTACTCAGAGCAATTAAATAATGTTTATTCTACTCAGTGGCGAGTTCTTTTTGAGTGGCAGGACAGTGGCTACCTAATCTAATAGTACGTTAATTGTAATAATTTACTTGGCGTTTGTATCCAATTCAGCGGTGACTAACTGCGTAGTTCCCCATTCTGCGGCGAGGTCCTGGCTGTTGATAAGTAGATTAATACGCTCCACGCCATTTGAATTGGGACTCTTCACCTACACTTCACTTTACACTCCGTCGACGACACTACTTGTTCCGCATTTGATTCGGATACGCTCACTAACGGAAATAACTAACTGCGGTCGTTCGAATAATGCTTAATTGTCTTAGAACACTTTCGCGTGCGGGTTTTTCCGTCTCTTTCGGTGTACATGCGTTAATAGTTTATGCCGCGTTCAATTAGTGTGATTGTGCCACTTATGATGCATTTTATTATGCGAATATATATGTTTTATTGTGCACCTCGGTAAGTTAAATCGTGGCGTAATTTCACTATATTTGTCCCATGTCACTTACGTCACAGTAAAGTGATATATTGTTAACACTCAATCACACGTGTTCGATTCATAATATTGAATATATATATAACAAAGTCTGTTTGAAGTTAATTCGACGTTGTCTTAATATTTAACTATCACGATCTAATGACTCCTCTTAACGCACGGGTAAGTTCTACAGTTAATTTACTACTTCATCATTCACTACTTAATTTCGGCGTATTAACAGTTTTTCATAGTTTCTGACTCACTCCCGAACGATCTATATGCTTGTATGAATAAACTTTACAACAGTCCTTCTGGAAGACTCTGACTGACCGAAAATTTAAAATAAACTGAACTGCTAATTGGAAGAAGACTGCACTGAAATTAAAATAAGACTGAACTCCGATTTAAAATAGACTGACTTGAAATTTGATATAAGACTGAACTCTCGTTCTCTGCCAACACCTAATTTTATCTCTTCAGTAACACGACCCTCTCCACGGCTCGTATACCCTTGCTACCACCTTTGTCCTGATTGGCTTCTCGCCTCCGATTCTGTGAAGACTCCTCCTAGATACTCGGTCTGGATCTCTGGTCTCTTTCCTTATTTGCTCTTCACCCTCGTCTCATTGGAGATATCTTCTTAACACCCGCCTTTACCGAACTCCTTGTTCCTGATAGGTCACTCTAGACCCCTCTCTAAAAGTCTTGCTGTTCGCACCACCTCCACGTATGACGACGGACCTAATTACACGGCTGTCTGTCACTCGATTGTCTTACGTTTCCTTTTGGTCCTTCCTAAGCAATTTTCGTCCAGCACATGTGTGTTCCCTAACTCGGGTGTGTCGAATCGCCGTATTGTCCTCGACTTCCCTCCTTACGTTCACACGCTGATGGTGGTCATCTTCCAGGAATGAACATCTGCTCTGCAGCTCTCCAAGATGCTCCGTACTTTGTGCCAGTAAACAAGTTACCCGCTGTGTGGCTATGCATGGTCTTTTGTTCCTAATTGCATCCGTTCGTATACTGCCTTTGTGGAATATGTCCCATCCATGTGCAGTCGCTAACTCCCACGTGTGGGTGGACAAATACTTGCGTCGCCTTCGTACACGTTTTCTCGGTAATTGTGACGAAGAGACGTAGTCTTTGGTTTCTTTGTTATTGTAGCTTTGCGCCCATGTCGTTCATTTACGTCTACCATCTGCTGTGCTGAGGCATTGTCTAACTTAACAGAGCCCCTTTCGTCGCTAATGTGGCGCACGTGTCATTGTCTAACGGCGGCCGTTTCGCTATAACATGCATCACTCTTGACAGTTGACGTCAGCTACAGTGCCGTTTACCCCCCCAAAAAAAATCTCTACAATAATTGCTTCACAGAGTCCCCAATTTGGGTTCATTGATGAGTCCCGAATCAAGGAATCGCAAATTAATGCCCTTGCTGAAGTTTCATCAATGATCATCCTTCATCGAAAAGAGTGTAGTCACCAAAGATCATCTTTCACATAAAAGAGTGTAGTCAGTCATCAAAGGTCATCTTTCATCGAAAGAGTGTAGCGTCACTTACACGTTTCTTTCCCTTTTTTCAACACTGTTCGTCATCACTACACCACTGACATTTACGACAATGATACCGAATTTATTGCCCGTTTATTTGAGATTATGAATCCGTTTACAGACTTTCTACTAATTATATGGTTAAACTACCATTCATTTACATGTCCTATATCCACACAAATTTTTAAATAAAGCAAAAAAAAATTTTTCTTTTGTTGCTAATTAGTTATCATTTTCTACTCGTTTAAGTTTTTAATATGTATTACTCATAAATAATCTACAAGCTAATTTTTATATTTTGTTGAAAAGCGTGCTACCAGCTTGGTTACAAAAAAAAAAAACACAATAAATTTACGTATGAATATCTTAATTACCTATTCATTTCAATTATTCTTAGTTATTTTTCCAGGGATTATATTACAATTTGAATTATGCTAATTTTTATACATATAAACATCAATAATGTACTTCCTATACGTATTCTACAAAAAAAAAGTTTTCTCCTTTTTTTCACACTTATTTCAACAACATCTCATTTCAGCTGAACAAAACCTTATTTTCGTTTGCCTTTTTATTCGAACTTAACAACTACCACACTATAACTCTCAATAAAGTTTTTACGATTACACAATTTATATAAAATGATTTTTAATTGTAAATTCTTGTACTTCATGACTACTTGTTGTACATTCTAATAATTTTACGGCTAATTACTTCACATGATTAAGTAACATTCTTTGCTTACGTTCTTCTACAAATTGCTACCACATGACAAACCACAAATTGTGGTACACTTTTATGTTTTGACTATGTGTATCTGAAGATGGGATTTTAATCCCGAAACGCGTCATTAAACGACAGCAGCTAGTGTCACTAAGGTGGACCGAAAAAGATAATTTAATTATATTAACCATAAAGTGACTCGGTACGTAAAACATGAATAGATTGAACGTTGGTTGACTTTCGGAAATTTTAATATAACCGTCTCATAAATAAATCCTTCACTTCCTTGAAGCATCGATCTAGTTCTGATGTCCATATAAAACTTTTATTTTTTTTCAGTAAATCCAGTAATGGTTGAATAGTTTCTGCGTATTTTGCAGTAAATCTATTATAAAAGTTGGTCAATCCCAAGAATCCTTTTAATTGCTTCTGGTTTCTCGGAACTGGAAAATTTCTGATTGCAGCTACCTTTTCGTCCGTTGGTTGCACTCCTTCCGTAGTTAGGCGATACCCTAGATAGGCGATTTCTTGACGAAAGAACTGCAATTTCTCGAGGTAAATCATTAGGTTTGCTCTGCGTAGATTGCTCAATAATAAATTTAAATGTATCAGATGCGTTTTGATGTCGTTCGTGTAGCAAAGAAAGTCGTCAACATAGATGATTGTGTTTTCCTTCACCTGATCTTCAAGTGCCATGTCTAGTCCTCTCGTCAGAGCGGCAGAACTGGTGCTTAATCCGAATGGTGTTACTGTATACCTATAACATCTCCCCTCATACATGAAAGCGGTGTAATCGCGACAACATTTCTTTAGTGGCACCTGCCAAAAACTGCTTGTTAAATCCACCGTGGACAGGTACTTCATACTTCCACATCTTGCTAATATTTCTTGAATGGGAGTTGGTCCTTCATAGTCGGGGATGGTAACACTATTTATTTTTCGTGAGTCCAAACACAGCCCGACGTTTCCGTCTTTCTTTTTTACGGTGACCATTGGATTGATAAATGGACTATGTCCCCTCTCAATTATACCGTGTTTCAACATTTTGCTGATTCCGGCATCAACTTTTTGCTTGTATTCAAGCGGAATTGGCCACCCGCGTTTGAAATATGGCGTGTTGTCCGTTACTTTAAATTCATGTTGATAACATTCCATTTTCCCTGGACTCTCCCGAAATAAACTCTTATTATTCATTAAGACTTCTCTCAGATTTCCTAATATTTCTTTATCTACACCTGTTATGTTGTCCACTTTCTCGTTTATTTTCTACTCGATTTCATCCTCTTCTTCTTCTTCCACTACCTCCATGTGTACGATGGGTATGCTGAAATTTTGTTCTCCCTCTCTTCCTTTAAAATCGACGACCCACTTTTCCACGTCAATCAAACATCTTTCATCTTTCAAAAAGCTAATACCTAATATACAATTTCTAATTAAATTTTGAATAACAAAAATACACAGTCCATCTTGATATCATTAATATAAATGTCACATAAAATCTGTTTCCGTACTAGCTTAGATTTACTACCTACTGCACTAATAATCAGTGTGTCATACTTAATTCTTCATAAGGTTCTAAATAATGTTTATTTTGGTTGAACCACTCTTCGGACAACCCATTTATCGCGCTTCCCGTGTCCACTAAGGCAGCAACTGAAATATTATTATTGAATTCAATTATTATTTCTGGACATTTAGAAATCCGTTGTTCAAATTTTACTTCATCTTCATAAATCAACTCATATCTGATATCTGGTAAAAGTATGCTAGTTTCGTGAAGTCGGTTGTTAGTCGGTATTCCGGCTATCTCTTTGTTTTAGTAGGGTTAATTTTTCTTTTCTTTATCTACGTCGCTTCCCTTACCAGTTGAGGTCGACGCACCGTCGTTTACAAATTCCAAGCAGTATATGGGATGTCGGTTGGTGTGCCGTCCGAATCCTTTCTTGTGACTGTTTTCACTTTCCTTATTTGGCCATTGTTGTTGTTTCCAGCTGACACCCTTATTGTGAAATGGTTGGGGTGTATTCGTCGCTCCCCCGACACCACGGGCGTTCATCTTTTCGTGATCTCTTACAACATCGCTGTCTCTGTTTGTTCGTTGGTTAATCGTTGCGTATTCTGCAATCAATGATTCCAGTATTTGGATGGATTGTTAATTCCCCTTGTCACCACGGCAATTTCGATATTTTTACCAAAATGGCGCGCTATTTTCTTGATCAACTGAAGATCAGTGATTGCTGGTGTTAGTTGGCGGCTTTCAACTAACTTACGCTCCATGTACTGTATTGCGCTTAAATTGCCTTTCCAATTAAACCGGCCAAATTCTAGGCTGTCTCTGATCGCGTCCTGTCTTTCTTCTCCCCAATACTTTTGTGTAAAGAGGTCTTTAAATTCTTCAAAATTACGGATTTGATCTCGTATCACCCTCCACCAAATTGCGGCGTCCCCTTCTAAATGTCGACCGATCCATTTGACATCGTCACTTGGGTAGAATGTGTTCTGTATTTCGGTCAATTCTTTGAGAAACTCGATGAGATACCGGTCTGTGCCGTTGTATTTTAATTCGCTGTTATGCGACCCACCTGTCCTTGCGATCGTTCCGACTTCTGCGTTGGCTAATTGACGCTGTAGCCTTCCTTGGCCTTTTTTAACTTTGCTGATGTGATTTCTTAATTCTTCTTTTCGTGTTTCCTTCTTTTTATCTGTCTCACTGATTTTCTGTACAGCCGACAGTTGTCTGTCATCTACTTCTATGATCTTCTGTTTTAACGAGTTTACTGCTTCTCCTTGTTCTGTCTGTAGTCGTTCTACGTTGTTCATGACAACTCCTTTCAATTCTTCATTCCTGCTGTTGGTTTCTTGTATATGTGTGTCTATTTTGTTGTTTATTTAATCTACTGTCTTCTGTATATTCTTAATTGCTTTTTGCCATTCTTGTCGGTCTTTCTCTCTCAATTCTATACTTTCTTTGGTATGTCTTGTTAATTCATTCTTCAACTCTTTCATTCCACGTTCATTCTTTTTCTGTAACTCGCTAATTTTCTCTTCCCATTTCTTGGTGTGTTCTTGCAATTCTACTTTTATTTTTCCAATCTGTTCTTCATGCTGTTGTTTCTGTCTCTCACTCTGTTTCTCGCTTAATTCTTCATTCTGTTGTCTCATTTTCTCGCTCACTTTTTCATTCTGCTGTTTAATGAACTCGAGTAGTAACTGGAAATTCATCTCGCGAGGTACTAACGATTGTCCCCCCGCCCTTGTGGTCTCGTCGGCTCTGGTGTTTACACTCTGCGTCGTATCTTCCTCACGTCTTTCGGCGCCTAGCTGGTTGTTCACGTCGAACTCCATACTATCTGAATTGTTGGTTGTCATTTTCGCGCGACTACGCGTAATCATTCAAGTAAGCTTAAACTAAGTCTATTTTCTACTATTGACTTATTGTCTAACAATTGCTTATTGCCACTGTCTGCCCTCAGCCTACTCACTAATAATAACTATTATTAATTAATCGAGCAATCGCGTTGGGCGCCATATGCAACATTATTATTTCTGCAAATTTGATTGCATAAATTAATTACTCAATTAATTAAATTCTTGGAGCTTACAATGATTGACAATTGTTTTCTTTATCTGTTTTAATAAAGTGTTTACTATTGATGATATATATATATATATATATATATGTTCATAGAAACTTCATTACGTGTATAAATTAACTGCTTTAGTTTTAATATAATAAGTTATGTCTACTACTCACGTAATTCTACTACTAACTACACATTGGCGTGTCGTTACAATGTTATGTTTGCATTGCCTAATTGACATATAAAACCATGTAAGAAATTATAGTTAATAGTGTTCCATACTTAGGAGCCTTCTATAACTGTGTGTTTTCATTACTGATCGTGCTTACTGCTCCAGGTTGGGCATACTATATATAATGATACACTTGGATATCATTGAATTTAAATATGTCCCGCGTTCTGGAGCACCATATGTAAACAGGTGTTTTGATCGTACGTATGGTATTTTCATTTGCCACGTGTTGGTAGTGTCATGAGTGAATGCGTTCATATGTAAATATGTCTATGCTTACGTGTATTATTCCTTGTAATCCTAAATACATTTATAAACTAATTGTGCAGTTAGTATGTAAGTGTGATTTACATACCCTTATCGCTGGTTTTCTACTTTATCACGCCCTTTGATTTGAGCGCCAGCTATACTGGTATGGTTGCATCGCCTAATTATGCATTATTTAATTAAATTTGAATTAATTAGGTCAATAGCAATAATATGACTCAGAAACCATAAACATTTGTGAACAATACTCATTTTATTTATATATTCAAAGTCATTTGAAATTCTGACAATAAAGTTAACGTTACTATACTATACATTAGGATACACGATGCTGCTATATTGTCTCTAACATCTCTGAATTCTCATCTACAAATCGATAAATATTAATTAATTACTTTACAAATTTCAATATACCCTACACTATAGATTCATATTCTCATTTGGCTTTACTCAGAGCAATTAAATAATGTTTATTCTACTCAGTGGCGAGTTCTTTTTGAGTGGCAGGACAGTGGCTACCTAATCTAATAGTACGTTAATTGTAATAATTTACTTGGCGTTTGTATCCAATTCAGCGGTGACTAACTGCGTAGTTCCCCATTCTGCGGCGAGGTCCTGGCTGTTGATAAGTAGATTAATACGCTCCACGCCATTTGAATTGGGACTCTTCACCTACACTTCACTTTACACTCCGTCGACGACACTACTTGTTCCGCATTTGATTCGGATACGCTCACTAACGGAAATAACTAACTGCGGTCGTTCGAATAATGCTTAATTGTCTTAGAACACTTTCGCGTGCGGGTTTTTCCGTCTCTTTCGGTGTACATGCGTTAATAGTTTATGCCGCGTTCAATTAGTGTGATTGTGCCACTTATGATGCATTTTATTATGCGAATATATATGTTTTATTGTGCACCTCGGTAAGTTAAATCGTGGCGTAATTTCACTATATTTGTCCCATGTCACTTACGTCACAGTAAAGTGATATATTGTTAACACTCAATCACACGTGTTCGATTCATAATATTGAATATATATATAACAAAGTCTGTTTGAAGTTAATTCGACGTTGTCTTAATATTTAACTATCACGATCTAATGACTCCTCTTAACGCACGGGTAAGTTCTACAGTTAATTTACTACTTCATCATTCACTACTTAATTTCGGCGTATTAACAGTTTTTCATAGTTTCTGACTCACTCCCGAACGATCTATATGCTTGTATGAATAAACTTTACAACAGTCCTTCTGGAAGACTCTGACTGACCGAAAATTTAAAATAAACTGAACTGCTAATTGGAAGAAGACTGCACTGAAATTAAAATAAGACTGAACTCCGATTTAAAATAGACTGACTTGAAATTTGATATAAGACTGAACTCTCGTTCTCTGCCAACACCTAATTTTATCTCTTCAGTAACACGACCCTCTCCACGGCTCGTATACCCTTGCTACCACCTTTGTCCTGATTGGCTTCTCGCCTCCGATTCTGTGAAGACTCCTCCTAGATACTCGGTCTGGATCTCTGGTCTCTTTCCTTATTTGCTCTTCACCCTCGTCTCATTGGAGATATCTTCTTAACACCCGCCTTTACCGAACTCCTTGTTCCTGATAGGTCACTCTAGACCCCTCTCTAAAAGTCTTGCTGTTCGCACCACCTCCACGTATGACGACGGACCTAATTACACGGCTGTCTGTCACTCGATTGTCTTACGTTTCCTTTTGGTCCTTCCTAAGCAATTTTCGTCCAGCACATGTGTGTTCCCTAACTCGGGTGTGTCGAATCGCCGTATTGTCCTCGACTTCCCTCCTTACGTTCACACGCTGATGGTGGTCATCTTCCAGGAATGAACATCTGCTCTGCAGCTCTCCAAGATGCTCCGTACTTTGTGCCAGTAAACAAGTTACCCGCTGTGTGGCTATGCATGGTCTTTTGTTCCTAATTGCATCCGTTCGTATACTGCCTTTGTGGAATATGTCCCATCCATGTGCAGTCGCTAACTCCCACGTGTGGGTGGACAAATACTTGCGTCGCCTTCGTACACGTTTTCTCGGTAATTGTGACGAAGAGACGTAGTCTTTGGTTTCTTTGTTATTGTAGCTTTGCGCCCATGTCGTTCATTTACGTCTACCATCTGCTGTGCTGAGGCATTGTCTAACTTAACAGAGCCCCTTTCGTCGCTAATGTGGCGCACGTGTCATTGTCTAACGGCGGCCGTTTCGCTATAACATGCATCACTCTTGACAGTTGACGTCAGCTACAGTGCCGTTTACCCCCCCAAAAAAAATCTCTACAATAATTGCTTCACAGAGTCCCCAATTTGGGTTCATTGATGAGTCCCGAATCAAGGAATCGCAAATTAATGCCCTTGCTGAAGTTTCATCAATGATCATCCTTCATCGAAAAGAGTGTAGTCACCAAAGATCATCTTTCACATAAAAGAGTGTAGTCAGTCATCAAAGGTCATCTTTCATCGAAAGAGTGTAGCGTCACTTACACGTTTCTTTCCCTTTTTTCAACACTGTTCGTCATCACTACACCACTGACATTTACGACAATGATACCGAATTTATTGCCCGTTTATTTGAGATTATGAATCCGTTTACAGACTTTCTACTAATTATATGGTTAAACTACCATTCATTTACATGTCCTATATCCACACAAATTTTTAAATAAAGCAAAAAAAAATTTGTCTTTTGTTGCTAATTAGTTATCATTTTCTACTCGTTTAAGTTTTTAATATGTATTACTCATAAATAATCTACAAGCTAATTTTTATATTTTGTTGAAAAGCGTGCTACCAGCTTGGTTACAAAAAAAAAAAACACAATAAATTTACGTATGAATATCTTAATTACCTATTCATTTCAATTATTCTTAGTTATTTTTCCAGGGATTATATTACAATTTGAATTATGCTAATTTTTATACATATAAACATCAATAATGTACTTCCTATACGTATTCTACAAAAAAAAAGTTTTCTCCTTTTTTTCACACTTATTTCAACAACATCTCATTTCAGCTGAACAAAACCTTATTTTCGTTTGCCTTTTTATTCGAACTTAACAACTACCACACTATAACTCTCAATAAAGTTTTTACGATTACACAATTTATATAAAATGATTTTTAATTGTAAATTCTTGTACTTCATGACTACTTGTTGTACATTCTAATAATTTTACGGCTAATTACTTCACATGATTAAGTAACATTCTTTGCTTACGTTCTTCTACAAATTGCTACCACATGACAAACCACAAATTGTGGTACACTTTTATGTTTTGACTATGTGTATCTGAAGATGGGATTTTAATCCCGAAACGCGTCATTAAACGACAGCAGCTAGTGTCACTAAGGTGGACCGAAAAAGATAATTTAATTATATTAACCATAAAGTGACTCGGTACGTAAAACATGAATAGATTGAACGTTGGTTGACTTTCGGAAATTTTAATATAACCGTCTCATAAATAAATCCTTCACTTCCTTGAAGCATCGATCTAGTTCTGATGTCCATATAAAACTTTTATTTTTTTTCAGTAAATCCAGTAATGGTTGAATAGTTTCTGCGTATTTTGCAGTAAATCTATTATAAAAGTTGGTCAATCCCAAGAATCCTTTTAATTGCTTCTGGTTTCTCGGAACTGGAAAATTTCTGATTGCAGCTACCTTTTCGTCCGTTGGTTGCACTCCTTCCGTAGTTAGGCGATACCCTAGATAGGCGATTTCTTGACGAAAGAACTGCAATTTCTCGAGGTAAATCATTAGGTTTGCTCTGCGTAGATTGCTCAATAATAAATTTAAATGTATCAGATGCGTTTTGATGTCGTTCGTGTAGCAAAGAAAGTCGTCAACATAGATGATTGTGTTTTCCTTCACCTGATCTTCAAGTGCCATGTCTAGTCCTCTCGTCAGAGCGGCAGAACTGGTGCTTAATCCGAATGGTGTTACTGTATACCTATAACATCTCCCCTCATACATGAAAGCGGTGTAATCGCGACAACATTTCTTTAGTGGCACCTGCCAAAAACTGCTTGTTAAATCCACCGTGGACAGGTACTTCATACTTCCACATCTTGCTAATATTTCTTGAATGGGAGTTGGTCCTTCATAGTCGGGGATGGTAACACTATTTATTTTTCGTGAGTCCAAACACAGCCCGACGTTTCCGTCTTTCTTTTTTACGGTGACCATTGGATTGATAAATGGACTATGTCCCCTCTCAATTATACCGTGTTTCAACATTTTGCTGATTCCGGCATCAACTTTTTGCTTGTATTCAAGCGGAATTGGCCACCCGCGTTTGAAATATGGCGTGTTGTCCGTTACTTTAAATTCATGTTGATAACATTCCATTTTCCCTGGACTCTCCCGAAATAAACTCTTATTATTCATTAAGACTTCTCTCAGATTTCCTAATATTTCTTTATCTACACCTGTTATGTTGTCCACTTTCTCGTTTATTTTCTACTCGATTTCATCCTCTTCTTCTTCTTCCACTACCTCCATGTGTACGATGGGTATGCTGAAATTTTGTTCTCCCTCTCTTCCTTTAAAATCGACGACCCACTTTTCCACGTCAATCAAACATCTTTCATCTTTCAAAAAGCTAATACCTAATATACAATTTCTAATTAAATTTTGAATAACAAAAATACACAGTCCATCTTGATATCATTAATATAAATGTCACATAAAATCTGTTTCCGTACTAGCTTAGATTTACTACCTACTGCACTAATAATCAGTGTGTCATACTTAATTCTTCATAAGGTTCTAAATAATGTTTATTTTGGTTGAACCACTCTTCGGACAACCCATTTATCGCGCTTCCCGTGTCCACTAAGGCAGCAACTGAAATATTATTATTGAATTCAATTATTATTTCTGGACATTTAGAAATCCGTTGTTCAAATTTTACTTCATCTTCATAAATCAACTCATATCTGATATCTGGTAAAAGTATGCTAGTTTCGTGAAGTCGGTTGTTAGTCGGTATTCCGGCTATCTCTTTGTTTTAGTAGGGTTAATTTTTCTTTTCTTTATCTACGTCGCTTCCCTTACCAGTTGAGGTCGACGCACCGTCGTTTACAAATTCCAAGCAGTATATGGGATGTCGGTTGGTGTGCCGTCCGAATCCTTTCTTGTGACTGTTTTCACTTTCCTTATTTGGCCATTGTTGTTGTTTCCAGCTGACACCCTTATTGTGAAATGGTTGGGGTGTATTCGTCGCTCCCCCGACACCACGGGCGTTCATCTTTTCGTGATCTCTTACAACATCGCTGTCTCTGTTTGTTCGTTGGTTAATCGTTGCGTATTCTGCAATCAATGATTCCAGTATTTGGATGGATTGTTAATTCCCCTTGTCACCACGGCAATTTCGATATTTTTACCAAAATGGCGCGCTATTTTCTTGATCAACTGAAGATCAGTGATTGCTGGTGTTAGTTGGCGGCTTTCAACTAACTTACGCTCCATGTACTGTATTGCGCTTAAATTGCCTTTCCAATTAAACCGGCCAAATTCTAGGCTGTCTCTGATCGCGTCCTGTCTTTCTTCTCCCCAATACTTTTGTGTAAAGAGGTCTTTAAATTCTTCAAAATTACGGATTTGATCTCGTATCACCCTCCACCAAATTGCGGCGTCCCCTTCTAAATGTCGACCGATCCATTTGACATCGTCACTTGGGTAGAATGTGTTCTGTATTTCGGTCAATTCTTTGAGAAACTCGATGAGATACCGGTCTGTGCCGTTGTATTTTAATTCGCTGTTATGCGACCCACCTGTCCTTGCGATCGTTCCGACTTCTGCGTTGGCTAATTGACGCTGTAGCCTTCCTTGGCCTTTTTTAACTTTGCTGATGTGATTTCTTAATTCTTCTTTTCGTGTTTCCTTCTTTTTATCTGTCTCACTGATTTTCTGTACAGCCGACAGTTCTCTGTCATCTACTTCTATGATCTTATGTTTTAACGAGTTTACTGGTTCTCCTTGTTCTGTCTGTAGTCGTTCTACGTTGTTCATGACAACTCCTTTCAATTCTTCATTCCTGCTGTTGGTTTCTTGTATATGTGTGTCTATTTTGTTGTTTATTTAATCTACTGTCTTCTGTATATTCTTAATTGCTTTTTGCCATTCTTGTCGGTCTTTCTCTCTCAATTCTATACTTTCTTTGGTATGTCTTGTTAATTCATTCTTCAACTCTTTCATTCCACGTTCATTCTTTTTCTGTAACTCGCTAATTTTCTCTTCCCATTTCTTGGTGTGTTCTTGCAATTCTACTTTTATTTTTCCAATCTGTTCTTCATGCTGTTGTTTCTGTCTCTCACTCTGTTTCTCGCTTAATTCTTCATTCTGTTGTCTCATTTTCTCGCTCACTTTTTCATTCTGCTGTTTAATGAACTCGAGTAGTAACTGGAAATTCATCTCGCGAGGTACTAACGATTGTCCCCCCGCCCTTGTGGTCTCGTCGGCTCTGGTGTTTACACTCTGCGTCGTATCTTCCTCACGTCTTTCGGCGCCTAGCTGGTTGTTCACGTCGAACTCCATACTATCTGAATTGTTGGTTGTCATTTTCGCGCGACTACGCGTAATCATTCAAGTAAGCTTAAACTAAGTCTATTTTCTACTATTGACTTATTGTCTAACAATTGCTTATTGCCACTGTCTGCCCTCAGCCTACTCACTAATAATAACTATTATTAATTAATCGAGCAATCGCGTTGGGCGCCATATGCAACATTATTATTTCTGCAAATTTGATTGCATAAATTAATTACTCAATTAATTAAATTCTTGGAGCTTACAATGATTGACAATTGTTTTCTTTATCTGTTTTAATAAAGTGTTTACTATTGATGATATATATATATATATATATATGTTCATAGAAACTTCATTACGTGTATAAATTAACTGCTTTAGGTTTAATATAATAAGTTATGTCTACTACTCACGTAATTCTACTACTAACTACACATTGGCGTGTCGTTACAATGTTATGTTTGCATTGCCTAATTGACATATAAAACCATGTAAGAAATTATAGTTAGTAGTGTTCCATACTTAGGAGCCTTCTATAACTGTGTGTTTTCATTACTGATCGTGCTTACTGCTCCAGGTTGGGCATACTATATATAATGATACACTTGGATATCATTGAATTTAATTACGTCCCGCGTTCTGGAGCACCATATGTAAACAGGTGTTTTGATCGTACGTATGGTATTTTCATTTGCCACGTGTTGGTAGTGTCATGAGTGAATGCGTTCATATGTAAATATGTCTATGCTTACGTGTATTATTCCTTGTAATCCTAAATACATTTATAAACTAATTGTGCAGTTAGTATGTAAGTGTGATTTACATACCCTTATCGCTGGTTTTCTACTTTATCACGCCCTTTGATTTGAGCGCCAGCTATACTGGTATGGTTGCATCGCCTAATTATGCATTATTTAATTAAATTTGAATTAATTAGGTCAATAGCAATAATATGACTCAGACACCATAAACATTTGTGAACAATACTAATTTTATTTATATATTCAAAGTCATTTGAAATTCTGACAATAAAGTTAACGTTACTATACTATACATTAGGATACACGATGCTGCTATATTGTCTCTAACATCTCTGAATTCTCATCTACAAATCGATAAATATTAATTAATTACTTTACAAATTTCAATATACCCTACACTATAGATTCATATTCTCATTTGGCTTTACTCAGAGCAATTAAATAATGTTTATTCTACTCAGTGGCGAGTTCTTTTTGAGTGGCAGGACAGTGGCTACCTAATCTAATAGTACGTTAATTGTAATAATTTACTTGGCGTTTGTATCCAATTCAGCGGTGAATAACTGCGTAGTTCCCCATTCTGCGGCGAGGTCCTGGCTGTTGATAAGAAGATTAATACGCTCCACGCCATTTGAATTGGGACTCTTCACCTACACTTCACTTTACACTCCGTCGACGACACTACTTGTTCCGCATTTGATTCGGATACGCTCACTAACGGAAATAACTAACTGCGGTCGTTCGAATAATGCTTAATTGTCTTAGACCACTTTCGCGTGCGGGTTTTTCCGTCTCTTTCGGTGTACATGCGTTAATAGTTTATGCCGCGTTCAATTAGTGTGATTGTGCCACTTATGATGCATTTTATTATGAGAATATATATGTTTTATTGTGCACCTCGGTAAGTTAAATCGTGGCGTAATTTCACTATATTTGTCCCATGTCACTTACGTCACAGTAAAGTGATATATTGTTAACACTCAATCACACGCGTCCGATTCATAAGATTGAATATATATATAACAAAGTCTGTTTGAAGTTAATTCGACGTTGTCTTAATATTTAACTATCACGATCTAATGACTCCTCTTAACGCACGGGTAAGTTCTACAGTTAATTTACTACTTCATCATTCACTACTTAATTTCGGCGTATTAACAGTTTTACATAGTTTCTGACTCACTCCCGAACGATCTATATGCTTGTATGAATAAACTTTACAACAGTCCTTCTGGAAGACTCTGACTGACCGAAAATTTAAAATAAACTGAACTGCTAATTGGAAGAAGACTGCACTGAAATTAAAATAAGACTGAACTCCGATTTAAAATAGACTGACTTGAAATTTGATATAAGACTGAACTCTCGTTCTCTGCCAACACATAATTTTATCTCTTCAGTAACACGACCCTCTCCACGGCTCGTATACCCTTGCTACCACCTTTGTCCTGATTGGCTTCTCGCCTCCGATTCTGTGAAGACTCCTCCTAGATACTCGGTCTGTATCTCTGGTCTCTTTCCTTATTTTCTCTTCACCCTCGTCTCATTGGAGATATCTTCTTAACACCCGACTTTACCGAACTCCTTGTTCCTGATAGGTCACTCCAGACCCCTCTCTAAAAGTCTTGCTGTTCGCACCACCTCCACGTATGACGACGGACCTAATTACACGGCTGTCTGTCACTCGATTGTCTTACGTTTCCTTTTGGTCCTTCCTAAGCAATTTTCGTCCAGCACATGTGTGTTCCCTAACTCGGGTGTGTCGAATCGCCGTATTGTCCTCGACTTCCCTCCTTACGTTCACACGCTGATGGTGGGCATCTTCCAGGAATGAACATCTGCTCTGCAGCTCTCCAAGATGCTCCGTACTTTGTGCCAGTAAACAAGTTACCCGCTGTGTGGCTATGCATGGTCTTTTGTTCCTAATTGCATCCGTTCGTATACTGCCTTTGTGGAATATGTCCCATCCATGTGCAGTCGCTAACTCCCACGTGTGGGTGGACAAATACTTGCGTCGCCTTCGTACACGTTTTCTCGGTAATTGTGACGAAGAGACGTAGTCTTTGGTTTCTTTGTTATTGTAGCTTTGCGCCCATGTCGTTCATTTACGTCTACCATCTGCTGTGCTGAGGCATTGTCTAACTTAACAGAGCCCCTTTCGTCGCTAATGTGGCGCACGTGTCATTGTCTAACGGCGGCCGTTTCGCTATAACATGCATCACTCTTGACAGTTGACGTCAGCTACAGTGCCGTTTACCCCCCCCAAAAAAATCTCTACAATAATTGCTTCACAGTGTCCCCAATTTGGGTTCATTGATGAGTCCCGAATCAAGGAATCGCAAATTAATGCCCTTGCTGAAGTTTCATCAATGATCATCCTTCATCTAAAAGAGTGTAGTCACCAAAGATCATCTTTCACATAAAAGAGTGTAGTCAGTCATCAAAGGTCATCTTTCATCGAAAGAGTGTAGCGTCACTTACACGTTTCTTTCCCTTTTTTCAACACTGTTCGTCATCACTACACCACTGACATTTACGACAATGATACCGAATTTATTGCCCGTTTATTTGAGATTATGAATCCGTTTACAGACTTTCTACTAATTATATGGTTAAACTACCATTCATTTACATGTCCTATATCCACACAAATTTTTAAATAAAGCAAAAAAAAATTTTTCTTTTGTTGCTAATTAGTTATCATTTTCTACTCGTTTAAGTTTTTAATATGTATTACTCATAAATAATCTACAAGCTAATTTTTATATTTTGTTGAAAAGCGTGCTACCAGCTTGGTTACAACAAAAAAAACACAATAAATTTACGTATGAATATCTTAATTACCTATTCATTTCAATTATTCTTAGTTATTTTTCCAAGGATTATATTACAATTTGAATTATGCTAATTTTTATACATATAAACATCAATAATGTACTTCCTATACGTATTCCACAAAAAAAAAGTTTTCTCCTTTTTTTCACACTTATTTCAACAACATCTCATTTCAACTGAACAAAACCTTATTTTCATTTGCCTTTTTATTCGACCTTAACAACTACCACACTATAACTCTCAATAAAGTTTTTACGATTACACAATTTATATAAAATGATTTTTAATTGTAAATTCTTGTACTTCATGACTACTTGTTGTACATTCTAATAATTTTACGGCTAATTACTTCACATGATTAAGTAACATTCTTTGCTTACGTTCTTCTACAAATTGCTACCACATGACAAACCACAAATTGTGGTACACTTTTATGTTTTGACTATGTGTATCTGAAGATGGGATTTTAATCCCGAAACGCGTCATTAAACGACAGCAGCTAGTGTCATTAAGGTGGACCGAATAAGGTAATTTAATTATATTAACCATAAAGTGACTCGGTACGTAAAACATGAATAGACTGAACATTGGTTGACTTTCGGAAATTTTAATATAACCGTCTCATAAATAAATCCTTCACTTCCTTGAAGCATCGATCTAGTTCTGATGTCCATATAAACCTTTTATTTTTTTCAGTAAATCCAGTAATGGTTGAATAGTTTCTGCGTATTTTGCAGTAAATCTATTATAAAAGTTGGTCAATCCCAAGAATCCTTTCAATTGCTTCTGGTTTCTCGGAACTGGAAAATTTCTGATTGCAGCTACCTTTTCGTCCGTTGGTTGCACTCCTTCCGTAGTTAGGCGATACCCTAGATAGGCGATTTCTTGACGAAAGAACTGCGATTTCTCGAGGTAAATCATTAGGTTTGCTCTGCGTAGATTGCTCAATAATAAATTTAAATGTATCAGATGCGTTTTGATGTCGTTCGTGTAGCAAAGAAAGTCGTCAACATAGATGATTGTGTTTTCCTTCACCTGATCTTCAAGTGCCATGTCTAGTCCTCTCGTCAGAGCGGCAGAACTGGTGCTTAATCCGAATGGTGTTACTGTATACCTATAACATCTCCCCTCATACATGAAAGCGGTGTAATCGCGACAACATTTCTTTAGTGGCACCTGCCAAAAACTGCTTGTTAAATCCACCGTGGACAGGTACTTCATACTTCCACATCTTGCTAATATTTCTTGAATGGGAGTTGGTCCTTCATAGTCGGGGATGGTAACACTATTTATTTTTCGTGAGTCCAAACACAGCCCGACGTTTCCGTCTTTCTTTTTTACGGTGACCATTGGATTGATAAATGGACTATGTCCCCTCTCAATTATACCGTGTTTCAACATTTTGCTGATTCCGGCATCAACTTTTTGCTTGTATTCAAGCGGAATTGGCCACCCGCGTTTGAAATATGGCGTGTTGTCCGTTACTTTAAATTCATGTTGATAACATTCCATTCTCCCTGGACTCTCCCGAAATAAACTCTTATTATTCATTAAGACTTCTCTCAGGTTTCCTAATATTTCTTCATCTACACCTGTTATGTTGTCCACTTTCTCGTTTATTTTCTACTCGATTTCATCCTCTTCTTCTTCTTCCACTACCTCCATGTGTACGATGGGTATGCTGAAATTTTGTTCTCCCTCTCTTCCTTTAAAATCGACGACCCACTTTTCCACGTCAATCAAATATCTTTCGTCTTTCAAAAAGCTAATACCTAATATACAATTTCTAATTAAATTTGGAATAACTAAAAATACACAGTCCATCTTGATATCATTAATATAAATGTCACATAAAATCTGTTTCCGTACTAGCTTAGATTTATTACCTACTGCACTAATAATCAGTGTGTCATACTTAATTCTTCATAAGGTTCTAAATAATGTTTATTTTGGTTGAATCATTCTTCGGACAACCCATTTATCGCGCTTCCCGTGTCCACTAAGGCAGCAACTGAAATATTATTATTGAATTCAATTATTATTTCTGGACATTTAGAAATCCGTTGTTCAAATTTTACTTCATCTTCATAAATCAACTCATATCTGATATCTGGTAAAAGTATGCTAGTTTCGTGAAGTCGGTTGTTAGTCGGTATTCCGGCTATCTCTTTGTTTTAGTAGGGTTAATTTTTCTTTTCTTTATCTACGTCGCTTCCCTTACCAGTTGAGGTCGACGCACCGTCGTTTACAAATTCCAAGCAGTATATGGGCTGTCGGTTGGTGTGCCGTCCGAATCCTTTCTTGTGACCGTTTTCACTTTCCTTATTTGGCCATTGTTGTTGTTTCCAGCTGACACCCTTATTGTGAAATGGTTGGGGTGTATTCGTCGCTCCCCCGACACCACGGGCGTTCATCTTTTCGTGATCTCTTACAACATCGCTGTCTCTGTTTGTTCGTTGGTTAATCGTTGCGTATTCTGCAATCAATGATTCCAGGTTTTGGATGGAATTAATTCCCCTTGTCACCACGGCAATTTCGATATTTTTACCAAAATGGCGCGCTATTTTCTTGATCAACTGAAGATCAGTGATTGCTGGTGTTAGTTGGCGGCTTTCAACTAACTTACGCTCCATGTACTGTATTGCGCTTAAATTGCCTTTCCAATTAAACCGGCCAAATTCTAGGCTGTCTCTGATCGCGTCCTGTCTTTCTTCTCCCCAATACTTTTGTGTAAAGAGGTCTTTAAATTCTTCAAAATTACGGATTTGATCTCGTATCACCCTCCACCAAATTGCGGCGTCCCCTTCTAAATGTCGACCGATCCATTTGACATCGTCACTTGGGTAGAATGTGTTCTGTATTTCGGTCAATTCTTTGAGAAACTCGATGAGATACCGGTCTGTGCCGTTGTATTTTAATTCGCTGTTATGCGACCCACCTGTCCTTGCGATCGTTCCGACTTCTGCGTTGGCTAATTGACGCTGTAGCCTTCCTTGGCCTTTTTTAACTTTGCTGATGTGATTTCTTAATTCTTCTTTTCGTGTTTCCTTCTTTTTATCTGTCTCACTGATTTTCTGTACAGCCGACAGTTCTCTGTCATCTACTTCTATGATCTTATGTTTTAACGAGTTTACTGGTTCTCCTTGTTCTGTCTGTAGTCGTTCTACGTTGTTCATGACAACTCCTTTCAATTCTTCATTCCTGCTGTTGGTTTCTTGTATATGTGTGTCTATTTTGTTGTTTATTTAATCTACTGTCTTCTGTATATTCTTAATTGCTTTTTGCCATTCTTGTCGGTCTTTCTCTCTCAATTCTATACTTTCTTTGGTATGTCTTGTTAATTCATTCTTCAACTCTTTCATTCCACGTTCATTCTTTTTCTGTAACTCGCTAATTTTCTCTTCCCATTTCTTGGTGTGTTCTTGCAATTCTACTTTTATTTTTCCAATCTGTTCTTCATGCTGTTGTTTCTGTCTCTCACTCTGTTTCTCGCTTAATTCTTCATTCTGTTGTCTCATTTTCTCGCTCACTTTTTCATTCTGCTGTTTAATGAACTCGAGTAGTAACTGGAAATTCATCTCGCGAGGTACTAACGATTGTCCCCCCGCCCTTGTGGTCTCGTCGGCGCTGGTGTTTACACTCTGCGTCGTATCTTCCTCACGTCTTTCGACGCCTAGCTGGTTGTTCACGTCGAACTCCATACTATCTGAATTGTTGGTTGTCATTTTCGCGCGAATACGCGTAATCATTCAAGTAAGCTTAAACTAAGTCTATTTTCTACTATTGACTTATTGACTAACAATTGCTTATTGCCACTGTCTGCCCTCAGCCTACTCACTAATAATAACTATTATTAATTAATCGAGCAATCGCGTTGGGCGCCATATGCAACATTATTATTTCTGCAAATTTGATTGCATAAATTAATTACTCAATTAATTAAATTCTTGGAGCTTACAATGATTGACAATTGTTTTCTTTATCTGTTTTAATAAAGTGTTTACTATTGATGATATATATATATATATATATATGTTCATAGAAACTTCATTACGTGTATAAATTAACTGCTTTAGTTTTAATATAATAAATTATGTCTACTACTCACGTAATTCTACTACTAACTACACATTGGCGTGTCGTTACAATGTTATGTTTGCATTGCCTAATTGACATATAAAACCATGTAAGAAATTATAGTTAATAGTGTTCCATACTTAGGAGCCTTCTATAACTGTGTGTTTTCATTACTGATCGTGCTTACTGCTCCAGGTTGGGCATACTATATATAATGATACACTTGGATATCATTGAATTTAAATACGTCCCGCGTTCTGGAGCACCATATGTAAACAGGTGTTTTGATCGTTCGTATGGTATTTTCATTTGCCACGTGTTGGTAGTGTCATGAGTGAATGCGTTCATATGTAAATATGTCTATGCTTACGTGTATTATTCCTTGTAATCCTAAATACATTTATAAACTAATTGTGCAGTTAGTATGTAAGTGTGATTTACATACCCTTATCGCTGGTTTTCTACTTTATCACGCCCTTTGATTTGAGCGCCAGCTATACTGGTATGGTTGCATCGCCTAATTATGCATTATTTAATTAAATTTGAATTAATTAGGTCAATAGCAATAATATGACTCAGACACCATAAGCATTTGTGAACAATACTAATTTTATTTATATATTCATAGTCATTTGAAATTCTGACAATAAAGTTAACGTTACTATACTATACATTAAGATACACGATGCTGCTATATTGTCTCTAACATCTCTGAATTCTCATCTACAAATCGTTAAATATTAATTAATTACTTTACAAATTTCAATATACCCTACACTATAGATTCATATTCTCATTTGGCTTTACTCAGAGCAATTAAATAATGTTTATTCTACTCAGTGGCGAGTTCTTTTTGAGTGGCAGGACAGTGGCTACCTAATCTAATAGTACGTTAATTGTAATAATTTACTTGGCGTTTGTATCCAATTCAGCGGTGACTAACTGCGTAGTTCCCCATTCTGCGGCGAGGTCCTGGCTGTTGATAAGAAGATTAATACGCTCCACGCCATTTGAATTGGGACTCTTCACCTACACTTCACTTTACACTCCGTCGACGACACTACTTGTTCCGCATTTGATTCGGATACGCTCACTAACGGAAATAACTAACTGCGGTCGTTCGAATAATGCTTAATTGTCTTAGAACACTTTCGCGTGCGGGTTTTTCCGTCTCTTTCGGTGTACATGCGTTAATAGTTTATGCCGCGTTCAATTAGTGTGATTGTGCCACTTATGATGCATTTTTTATGCGAATATAAATGTTTTATTGTGCACCTCGGTAAGTTAAATCGTGGCGTAATTTCACTATATTTGTCCCATGTCACTTACGTCACAGTAAAGTGATATATTGTTAACACTCAATCACACGCGTTCGATTCATAAGATTGAATATATATATAACAAAGACTGTTTGAAGTTAATTCGACGTTGTCTTAATATTTAACTATCACGATCTAATGACTCCTCTTAACGCACGGGTAAGTTCTACAGTTAATTTACTACTTCATCATTCACTACTTAATTTCGGCGTATTAACAGTTTTACATAGTTTCTGACTCACTCCCGAACGATCTATATGCTTGTATGAATAAACTTTACAACAGTCCTTCTGGAAGACTCTGACTGACCGAAAATTTAAAATAAACTGAACTGCTAATTGGAAGAAGACTGCACTGAAATTAAAATAAGACTGAACTCCGATTTAAAATAGACTGACTTGAAATTTGATATAAGACTGAACTCTCGTTCTCTGCCAACACATAATTTTATCTCTTCAGTAACACGACCCTCTCCACGGCTCGTATACCCTTGCTACCACCTTTGTCCTGATTGGCTTCTCGCCTCCGATTCTGTGAAGACTCCTCCTAGATACTCGGTCTGGATCTCTGGTCTCTTTCCTTATTTGCTCTTCACCCTCGTCTCATTGGAGATATCTTCTTAACACCCGCCTTTACCGAACTCCTTGTTCCTGATAGGTCACTCTAGACCCCTCTCTAAAAGTCTTGCTGTTCGCACCACCTCCACGTATGACGACGGACCTAATTACACGGCTGTCTGTCACTCGATTGTCTTACGTTTCCTTTTGGTCCTTCCTAAGCAATTTTCGTCCAGCACATGTGTGTTCCCTAACTCGGGTGTGTCGAATCGCCGTATTGTCCTCGACTTCCCTCCTTACGTTCACACGCTGATGGTGGTCATCTTCCAGGAATGAACATCTGCTCTGCAGCTCTCCAAGATGCTCCGTACTTTGTGCCAGTAAACAAGTTACCCGCTGTGTGGCTATGCATGGTCTTTTGTTCCTAATTGCATCCGTTCGTATACTGCCTTTGTGGAATATGTCCCATCCATGTGCAGTCGCTAACTCCCACGTGTGGGTGGACAAATACTTGCGTCGCCTTCGTACACGTTTTCTCGGTAATTGTGACGAAGAGACGTAGTCTTTGGTTTCTTTGTTATTGTAGCTTTGCGCCCATGTCGTTCATTTACGTCTACCATCTGCTGTGCTGAGGCATTGTCTAACTTAACAGAGCCCCTTTCGTCGCTAATGTGGCGCACGTATCATTGTCTAACGGCGGCGGTTTGGCTATAACATGCATCACTCTTGACAGTTGACGCCAGCTTCAGTGCCGTTTACTCCCCAAAGTAAATCTCTACAATAATTGCTTCACAATCAGGTTTCAATACTATAAAAACATCTAATTCACCCAAAAGGGGTCTTCAACTAGTTAAAACACACAAAAACACCACACATAATTTAACATCGACACAGTCTCGGTACAGTCCGATGCGCTTCGTCTCGTTGCCAACGACCAACTGTTGCACTTTGCCTTATATGACCGTTATCATTGCCCGCTGAGGCATCGATACCGATGGCCGTTTTGTACAGCAGATTCGATCGGAACGAAACTTTGTCATTAAGTAGCTGGTCCGTTTGTAACTTAGAAGCCTTGTATATCTCATATTCCTCCACAGCGTTCATGTATGCGCCTTTTTTACAATTATGAAGCTGTTTAAAGTTTGTGTGGAAGTCTGAGTACTTATGATTATACAGCATTAAATGCTGAACGTAACTGGATCTTGTTTTCGAGATATCACTTTGGGCAGGTGTTCTTTAAAACGTTCGGCTGACGGCCTGCCCGTTTGTCCTGACATGAATCAGCGCGCAGGCTGTAGTGGGGGAGAAGACTGCAGCAGTGAAAGGGACGAGAAAGGAAAATGTCTACTAACGCAGTTGAAAATATTGGTCTACTCTCTGAATTGTTAATAAGACGCGAATGTGACAAGAGTAATCTATTTTGACACGGGTTGACTTTTTATACCTAATGTGCCGAAGTTTGCTTCTTTAATAATTAAAGATGAAAGGTAATAGTTAAATTTACGTTTTCTCTGTGAAAGTAGTAAAATTTGAAAACTGATATCGCTTATATGACAGCTGAAATAAACCAGTTACACTGCTTTGTCGATTCACAATTATTTTCGTTTTATTATATTTCTAACTTTATTTATTTAGTTTTCTATTGTCTATGATTCTTATAGTGTTTTCAATTGTTTATTTTTTAACGTTTTTATGTATTTGTTGTTTTTTACATTTCATTAGCTACATTTTTAATTATATTACTAAATACTTTACCAAACTAAATTTTACAGCCCTACCAACACACACGCGCGCGCGCGCGCGAGCACGCACGCATATATGTAACTTACTTTTTACTAACTTACCTAATTTTTACTAACCAATTATTCTTATAATTTGAAAATTCTTTTGTTATTCTTTTAATTGTTTTTAAGGTTTTTACCTAAAATTTGGTTACCTACAAAATTTGGTTGTAGGTAAGTTTTGATTTCGATTACGACAGTAAACGTGGACATTTTGTAATACGAAACAAGCGCAGACACAACAGAAAGAGACAATGTAGGACTAATAAAGATTTCCATTATTTTGTAAACAGTGACTTGGCGTGTTGTGTCTGTTGCAATGTTTCTCGAAAATCGAGGCTAGCCATCAAAAATCGTTGTATATTTTGGAATGTGTACACTTTGTGTACATGTTACGATTCACGAAAAACGTAGTAATACATGATGCACATTGCTCTGGCATCTTAATTTATTTGAATAAGTACATTAATAACAACCTCGTACGTGAAATGATTGTGTGTGTGTGTGTGTGTGTGTGTGTGTGTGTGTGTGTGTGTGTGTGTGTGTGTGTGTGTGTGTGTGTGTGTGTGTTGTAACGTACCAAATTTGGTAGTTACATAGAGTAACCAATTATTACGTCAAGTGACGGGAGATCATGAAAATATTTCAGAGTACATAAAATAATGTAAACAAAAAGTGTGTATCTACAGAGATATATTATTGTAAAATTCCAACAAAGAAGAAGGAAGAGTAATATAGCATCATCGAGTACAAAGGAAGAAAGAAAATGACAACGACCCAATATGAAATGTTAGAAACCAGGCCCAATAGGTTCCAAACAGTGAGGGGAAGCAACAAAGATAATAACTATGTAAAATGAAGAGAAGACAACAGATCCCAAACAGTGAGGGGAAACAACAAAAATAATAACTATGTAAAATGACGAGAAGACAACTCAAGAGCAACCACAATGATGGCAAAACAACCAATTTATATATAAATATAAATACTATGGAACAACGACTACCACCAATGGAAATATTGAAGAAGATGACGAGAATAAGTGAACATTGACTATCACAAGCAATGCACAACCCAGGAGAACACCGATATTGAACAACAATTAAACATGTAGAATGAAGATAATATATGGACAATACAAGAAATCACCATTCACCAAGTATACAAGGAAATTATACTAGTGACCGGAAGAAGAATAACGATTATCAACTATGAATAAACCAGCGTTTAGCATAATTAAGCAATCACAAACAGTAATAGTGAAAACTTAATGTAAGTGTGAGAACCTGTAACAAGTTAACCATTTTTTAACCCAAATAAACCCCACAGACAATACAAGTGAGAAGGTTTATAACAGAGGAAAATGTGTTACCATTATAGTGGAAAATCAAAGATTAAATAGTTAAAATGCACAGCCAATTAGTGTGACCAATTTAATGAAGATTGTAAACCAAAATAGATAATCATAAGACCACCAAGAGAAATGTGAGATAGAACAGTAAAATAATTGTTCATAGAAACTGATAATAAAAGCTTTGTAAATTTTAAAATGAGATGTAACTAAATGCCACAGCTGGACAGGACAAGATATAAATAAAGTCCAGAATAAATAATAACAAATAAACTAGTTTGTTAAGTATCAAACAACCAATGTACCAAAAATTAGATACAACACCACAAGAAATGTAATACTATTAGATTAAGAATACTTGTGTTATTGTTTAGAAAAATAGTGTAAACATGTGTATTACTTAACAATTAAACCATTGTAATAGAATACCATAATGAAATCATAATAGTACAATCAAATACTGCATAAGAATATGTTGCACAATTGTGACCAGATAACATGAGACATAACCTCATAGAAAGTGCACCTATAACATAAAGTCATATATATTAATTAAACCAAGCAACTATCAACAATTGTTTCAATCACAGACTAATTATAAATAATAATGCAAACTAATAAATAATGTTTATACTGAAATACACAGCCAATAAAGCAGATTCAATATGATAGCACAAAGCTAGAAGAAGAGAAACCCAATGTGACAAGTTAGTTAAGCAAAATACATTATTAAAACTTTTTCAAAGGTGAATAAAAATGTTACCAGTAGTTAGAAAAATATCTAGTACTACTATGAGAACAGATCACAATTATAATAATAGTAGTTTTATAGTAAAACTATTAGAAAATAACTGACTCTGATTGTAGAACCAAATGTAAACAAACACTATGTGACATGATAGTTAAGCAGAATACACTATTAAAACTCATTAATGGATTACTGAAAATGTTACCAGTAGTTAGAAAAATATCTAGTACTACTATGAGAACAGATCACAATTATAATAATAGTAGCTTTATAATCAAATTATTGAAAACTAACTGACTATGATTGTGGAACCAAGTGTAAACAAACACTATGTGACAAGTTAGTTAAGCAAAATGCACTATCCAAACTTGTTCAAAGGTGAATAAAAATGTTATCAGTAGTTAGAGAGATATCTGATACCACTATGAGAACACATATCAAATGTAATAATAGCAATTTAGTAGTTGATTTAATAGAAACTAACTGACTGTCATTGCAAAGCCTGATGTAAAACAAACCCAATATTAAGAATTGGAAAGCTTTCAGATAAAGAAAGACTGATAAATACATTAAATAAACAATGTACTATAGTTGTACACTATTTTAATTTGTAACATAATATACCTTATGTGGTAAAATAATTGAAAAAGTGACAATTTAAAGAAAAGAAAACAGAAGGTTTTTTTGATAAGACTATTAGTGTATGAAAAACAACATTTTTCATAAAACAAAATGTGAACAGATTTAAATAAATGTATATAGTATTGTTAGCATGCCAAAAAATGTAATTAAATAAGAAAAATAGAGTCATAAGCGATTATAAACAATCGAATATGGTCGTTTGAGGACGCCATTACCAAATATTGTTGGATTAGTAATTACAACTATTTTCTATATTAAACAAATGAGAAATGGACTCAAGACGTTTAATAATAAGTGTTATAGGGTAATTAGAGCAAGATAAGTTGAAATAAACTTATTAATATTAAAATTCACCATATGGGTTTTGTGAAAGGTTGTAGTGAGTTAATAATGGACGGATTTTATCCTTGTTTAGACTTTATTTAAAGCCGCAAGTGTCCGCGATCTATTGCCACTAACCATTCAACGATACGATGATTAATAAAAAAGTTATAGCAATTATAAACTTTTTAGTCATTTTGTGTATCAACGCTTACGTCACATTTAGTCTCTAACCCAAACAAAAATTCGTAAAAAATTAAAAGTTTTATTTAACTGAGGTGTTTTGGGGTAGAGAGTTCGACAATTTAAACCAATCAAATGAATTAAAATAACCAGACAAGCAGGAGACGCTTAGGTGAAGCGTTCAGTCATCTCTCAGTCGTCAAGGAGTCTACCAGCATCATTCAACGAGCAAGGTTGATGAAGAAATGTAGCAAGATTTATTTAAATTGTGCGCGACATGTTCATAAGTTACGCTATACACACATAACCTGTACACAACAGAGTAATAACGAGTGTCCAGTGCTAAGTGAATTAAAATAATAAACCGGCCAGTGTATAATGAAGGTCGCTTTTTGTGTTTTGTGTTTTATAAAAAACAGGGAGTACTCTATTTTTATTATTCAACGAATTGAATGGAAATAATAATTTTCGTTAGTGAACGAAGAATTATTGTTTGGGTACCGCTCTAGTCAGAAGTACCGAAGTGTATTAATCATGATGAAAATTATCAGAATTAAATAAAAGAATTATCTCGCATTTATTAATTTAAAGAAATAAATGTTTTACGATTTTATCGTAATTAAAGAAATCAATATTAATTTAAATATCGAAAATATGAGTGTAATGAATAGTCGCTCATTTGACTCATTTCATTTGAATTGACGAATAAATAATTTATTGCGAAAAATATTCTAATCAACTGATAATTAAACATCAGATGCAATATGAATAAAATATATGTGTTTATATTATTAAGAGTTCAATGAATAATTTAATTATTCAAAATAAATACTTACTTTTGTTAACTAACCTAGAAATAACAACGACAACTTTGTCCCCTTTTCATAATTCTGTTCTCAAGTAACTTCAATCCAATGAAAGCTATCACAAGAGATTTTTTTTATTATAGATTTTTTCTCTTGCCAATAAATGATTTTTATAACTAAAGAATAAATCATAATAGTAATTTTTAACAGTTCAGCATAAAGCACGTGTTATCAAAACGACTGCTGCATCCACTAAACTCAACGTACGATAGTACGATATATATCGGTTTTATGGTACCGACTTTTATTTTTAATATTTGTTTGTTTTTTGTAGTAATTATTTATTAATTATTGTTAGAAAAGATAACATCTTGTATCTGGTATCATGCAACTTCCAAGAACACACGAATTTGGTAATGTAACTGTGTAAAGAGGACATAACCTCGTTAACTAAAATTATTGTACCAGACCCCAGTGTTACCAGCCTTGAGGTTAAAAGAGCTCAAGAATTGTTTCTAATAATTATTATTTTGTAAAAACATTAGTGATTGATTGTTTATTTAAAAGAGTTAATGGCATTTTAGAACTGTTAATAAACCTCAATTTATTTATCAGTGGAAAGAGTTTTGATTTTTTTTTTTAAATAATTTAATTTTCATAACTAGTTCTATCAGAAGGTGGCGGCAGAATTTGAATGTTCAGTACAATTCAATTTACAGTTAAGTCATTATTTACTTTATTGTGCATGTGTATTACTTAGGATATTCAAATAGAATATCCGCATATGTGTATACAGTGTATGTTGCAGCAGAAGAAGTCACCAGACAGAACATTGATAACATCCACATATGGTAAGTGGGGAGGTGAACAGTGAAGTGCTAAATACTTTTTTAAACTGAAAAAATTAAACGTGAACACCCACAACAACGCTACTAATAATCAACACACTAATAATAATTCAATCCTATATATAAATCTCTGTGATACGTTACAGTGTGTGTGTGTGTGTGTGTGTGTGTTTAAAAAACGAGCAGATGTAAACTATCCATAAAGAACCGGAGAGACAATATTAATGCAACAATTAGACTGAAACTATTTAAGTACCATAGAGTACATTTACTTACATGCAATTACAATAATTATTTAGGTCAGTTCTTCACCCTACTAATATTTCCGTCACTGTTATCACCGTTAGCCTATTATCAATATCACTCAAGTTGCCTTCACTGCTGCTATCTCGTCTTACATTATTTTCTAAGCGATCTGTTACAGTATCCCTTATTCGGTTTGATCTCACGTAGTCATTTTAAATTTTCATTACGTCACGTCTTGATCTCTAGTCTGCAGGAGAAATACAATAAAATTCCTTCGACACTGTCCACAGAAAAATGCACGGTTTTTCTTTCAACACGCTTCTTCACGGTTGCCCAAGTCAGTTCCATAGGATTAAAATCCGGCTGATAGTGTAGAAGTTATAAAACAGAATGTCCTTGGTTTGCCAAAATGGAATCTATTTTAAAAGTTTTGTAAGTTGGTTTGTTTTGTTTAATTAGTGCATACAGCTCAGGCTTTAACATAGATGGACTACAAGGAATGTTATGGTTTTTTAACCAGTTAATCATGTCTGCCTTTTTTTGATAATGATGTTGGAGGTGGATTTATTTGTACATTGTGGTAGGAGGCATTATCTATTACTATTACGCTGTTCTTATTAAAATGAAATGAAACTAAACGCTTCATATTTGATGAATACTGATGTTTTTGAAAAGTACTCACACAATAACCTCCACAGCGTCTCAGAGAAAACTAAGCTGTTTCTCTGTTGACGCATGCGCATTACATAACCTGCGCTGTTAGCACAAAAACGGTTGATTCATGTCTAGCTAACTTTACTGTACGCTCAGCATTTAATGCTGTATAATCATAAGTACTCAGACTTCCACACAAACTTTAAACTGCTTCATAATTGTAAAAAAGGTGCATACATGAACGCTGTGGAGGAATATGAGATATACAAGGCTCCTAAGTTACAAACGGACCAGCTACTTAATGACAATGTTTCGTTCCGATTGAATCTGCTGTACAACACGGCCATCGATATCGATGGGTCAGCGGGCAATGATAACGGTCATATAAGACAAAATGCAACAGTTGGTCGTTGGCAACGAGATGATGCGCATCGGACTGTGCCGAGACTGTGTCGATGTTAAATTATGTGTGGTGTTTTTGTGTTTTTTGTGTGTTTTAATTAGTTGACGACCCCTTTTGGGTGAATTTGATGTTTTTATAAGTATTTTGATGTTTTTGGTTAGTATTGAAACCTGATGATAAGGATTTATCCTCGAAACGCGTCGTTTTAAGGAAAAACTAAATAAGTCACAAGACGGAAGTTAATACAGGTAATTGCCTAATATTAATTCTAAATAGTTAGTGACGTGACTTGGAGACAATTAAAATAAAAAATGAACCTATTTTTTGGAACTAAAATTGATTTGAATAAAAATAAGTAGGTAAGTTCAATTAAATACAAGAAAAGGAAGAAGGATACTATTTAATCAATTTTTTAATTGTTTATTTTAAAACAGTTTGGCGCTCAACAACTTTAAAAAATAATCTAAATAATTACTTATTTTGAAACATTACTGAACTTTATAAAGTGGCACTAACCCAGACCAATGGGCGATATTTACGTTATATAACATATTGGCGCACCAACTAGTGAGGCTAGAAATAGAACATAACATTATATTATTATGTTATATTCTTTAATAGTTTTTATTCTTGCGGCGACTACCAAAAAAGAAAATGTCACGACGATCAACTTCGCGCAAGCGTACAGGAGATATAGAAAAGGGGTTGAACATGGTGGAAAATGAAGCAACACCGGTGGAAGATATAGAAACGATATTAACCCCGGCAGAACAGAATAGAACTACAGAAGAAACAAAATTTGATAGCTTGAGGGAATTCATTAGAGAGGAATTAAAAGAGAATAGTGAAAAACTTAATAAACAAATGAGAGAAGATAATGAAACATTATTAAAACAAAACAATGAGGAATTAAAGAAACAAATAAAGAAGGATATTGGGAATATAGATAAAAATATGAGAAGAATATCGAAATACTTAACAAGAAAATGGATAGTAACCAAGAAGCGTTTAAACAAATGAAAGATGATAATGAAAAGAATAGTGAAAAACATAATAAACAAGTAAAAGTGGATATTGAAACACTAAATAATAAAATCGAAAGCAACCATGAAACATTACAACATCAGTGGAAAGAGGATAATGAAACAGTGAAGAAAAACTCTGAAACATTACAACAACAGTTGAAGGAGAACATTAAACAAAGCAACGAAGAATTATAGGGACAATTGAAGGAAGGTAACGAAAAGAATAAAGAAGAATTAAAACAACAAGTGAAACAACAATTGGAAGAATACAGAGAAGAAGTAAAGAAAAGGATAAATTTGACGAATGAAGCAATAGTACAAGTCCGGGAGGACATAATTAACAACTAAAATAATGTTGAAGAAAATAGTAAAGGTAGAGTTGAGTCGCTACAGCAAGAAACTCAGGAGAAATTAGCACAATTACACGGCAAATTAGATGAATAGATTAACGTCTTTGGGAACAATTTAGGACGAGTACAATGCCAAGTCACGGAAAATAAAGAAAAGATTGAGAAAATACAGCGAAAAGATATAATAATTAGGGAAGGTTTAGAAACACTTAGCAGTAGACCAATGAGCTATGCACCCATACCAATAGGCGAGAATAGAGAGGCAATCAGATTTAAAGATTTCCGAAGAAACCCTCTCGAATTTATTGAAAGGTTGGAAGAGCTTATTAGCAGAATTAAAGAAAACAGATGGAATATGATATGTTAGACGAATGCTAACATAAAATATGATTACAGACGGATGAAGAATATGTTAGACGAAAGCTTCAAACATATTAGTGATAATTGGTGGACGGCCATTAGAAATGAGGTTCACAATTATAATGAATTTAAACAAGCATTTAAGAACAAATATTGGTCAGAGTCTTTCCAAAATAAAATAAGGGATAACCTCTGCAATGGGAACTACAACTCTGCAAGAGGCTCATCACCTACGGCCTACTTCCTAGGCAAAGTTTGTATCGCCCGACACTTGGAACCTAGGATTCCAGACGAATGCTTGTAACTAAATTATCATATCATTTCGAAGAGGGGACAGCACGTGCCCGATTATACGACAAGTAAAGACTATTGACGCAATGGAATCACTTCTCGAAAATTATGAACAAGTAGATTATTATAGACGGAATCGACAGCGGCCAGAGAGACCATATGAACGGCGAAACGATCAAAGCAGAGATAATAGATAAAAATTAAATTATGTTAGGGCTAACAAGTACAACTGGATTCCAAATAATAGATTCCGAGGTCGCAAAAGAAGCTTTAATAACGGCCAAACATACAGAAATCACCAGAGGCAGGATGAGGGAAACCAAAATTTACAAAGGAGTAGGAGTACAGAGAGTCGCATGTCTGGAAGCTGGGACGGGAGAAGAAAAGTATATTCCAATAACCAGCACAGAGGCGAACAAGAGCAAACATTAACGAATGACCGGAATAGGGAAAACGAGGGTTTGCAGTGAGAACCCCGAATGACCCGTCACTGCAAAAGGAAAAAGGGCATATAAAGAAGTTTAACCCAAAAGAAGAGTCTATAACAATTATTAAGAATTATTATTTGGAAAATATTCAAAAGGACCTAATGGAAAAGAGAATGGCGGAAGAGGCAAAGCCAAACAGTGAGATTGTATACGTAAGAGTTGAACTACAGGGTGTATCTACAGATTTGACGGGATCTAATATTTCCTTAATTGATAAAACTGAATTGTACAGAATTCAAGAATCCATAACGGAGAAGATACCCACACTGCCTATCCACAACGTTATATTTATTGGAGCAACAGGAAGACAGAATAAGACATTAAAACAACAATAATATTTTTATGTGAAGGGAATTATCACGTAACAATATATATTGCAACAATACATATATTTGCATATTTGCCAAGGGCGGTATGTTTGTAAATATTTAGAATGAAAAAATATATGATGAAAAGTTTTTAACAATATTATGCAGGATGAGAATTGTCAGAAAGCGTACACCTGCCCCCGCGAATGAATACAGAGCTTGTGTGTTTGTGTGTATGAACTCAAGCTACGACAGGCAAAGATGGGGTGATGCGTACGTCTGTAATCATATTTTAACCGGATAAAAATAAACTAATTAATATACGTTTTAAACCTGTTAACAAAAACTTTTTGGGCGGTCTCAGGGAGACTCAAGAAATCTTCACACAACGTCACGCTGCCGGTCTGCCGATCGATCAGTACATCTTTACCACACACACACCAAGACTTATGGAGAAACTCTGGACCATCACAAACAACAACCCGTAGAGACAGAGAACACAGCATCACCATAATCATCATCAGCATCAAATTATCAGGATTCAGGGCACACACACACACACACACACACACACGCAACGGTAATGTCGGCAGTAAGCAGGTGATGAATAAACAATTATGGTTTTGTTTGTGAAAAGAGCTGTCAAAAAGAAACTTATGTATGAACAGTAAAGACTTAAAGTTTAAATTTAAATAGTAGTTAAAGAAAACAATTTAATTTAACAAGAAAATTTAAAAATACTAATCTTTTGTTGTATATTAAAATTTGGGTGTGTTAGTAGAAATAAATAATAGGTTGGGAGTATATATTATACTTTTATTTTTGTTTATAGCAACAATTAATTTTATTCTTGAGATTGAATATTATTTTTGTTTGTAAACGAGTTGCTATTATTTAAAATTTGAGTCAAAGTCAGACACACTGAAATAAAATGTATCTAGATAATTTGTTTAACATGTCTGTTTAGCTAGTAAGATTATATGGTTGTTTACTTTATAAGACATGAACAGCATAGAAGGTTACATTGTATTTGTGTAAACTTATAAAAGAATATATTTCTATTTATCTAAAATTAGAATTTTTAATATTTGCATATTTTCTATTAATATTAATAAATCATAGAATGATTATTTGGAAACGGTTTTAATTAATTATTCCATGTCAACAACATCTCACTCCTCTCTGAAAATTATTTAATTATTGTGCAACTACGTAAACTTGACGCAACGAGAATAAAAATCCTGCGACCTGGCCGGTGTAATACACTTCATAGTTGCGTTGAGTACATGGTAATGTATTTGTGTGAATTTTTGAAATACTTGTAACGTTGCACAATAAATTGGCGTACCCAACGTGTGGCTCGATATATGTTAATTATTGTATATGTTCATAATTAATAAGTGTATTATTATTATTGTTGGTAGTAATATCATTGTATTGTAACTGTAATATTGTTGAGTATTTCACAACTGGCGCTCAATAAAACTGAAAGAGGAGAGAAATTTTTGGTATGAAATAATTTATAATAATAATAAACGTAAATAAATAATATTAAATAAAAACCAATAGAGTCCCGGTTTACCAATAATAATCAAGAATAATAAAACGTATTTAAATTTAATTCTAATACAACGAAATGGTTACACCGCAGAAAGGAGTTGATATTGAGGCAATGTTTAGAAGTCTCCAGGAACAATCGAAAAAAAAGAACAAATGCAAAAGAATAATGAAGAAATAAAAAAGAATAGGGAGGAAGTTAAAGCTGAATTCAAAGACTTTAAAGAGCAGTTGACTACAAAACTCGAAGAAACTAATACCAAAGTAGAAGTATTGAAAGCTAGAGTAGTACAGTCACTAAACGAACAAGCTTTAAAGATGGAGAATAGGTTTAAAGAACAGAAAGCAGAATGGTCAAAAGAACTAAAAGATAATGTGAACCAATTAGCTGAACACTGGAATGAGAAGTTTATATTATCAAAGCGGGAGCAGGATATGAAGATAAAAGCAGTCAGTGAACAAGTCCATCAAAACATCAATAAAACGCAGGAGTTGGAAGCCAGAACAATAACGTTGGAAAATGCCGTAGTAGAGTCGAATAAATCCACAAAGAAATATTCAAGTGAAATAAATACACTAAAGAAAAATGTACGTGGAGAAGTAGAACGTCTGAAAAAGAAATTGAAGAGGGGACCAACGCAGGTGATAGTGTATCCGACACAGATTGATGAAAGGACAAAATTTTTTTGTCTTCAAAGGATTAAAGGGATGCAATTCAATTGAATTTTTACTGAACTGTGAACAAGAAATGGAGTTAATAGGTAATGTTTTAACTGATAAAGAGAAAATTGATTTTGTTGGTAAACATTAATAAGACTCTGCTGCACGATGGTATACTATCGAGGTATCGAGGTTCGAGGTAATTTAACTACTTACGAACAATTTAAAAACTCATTTGAAGGTCGCTATTAGAATATTCACACACAAAGACAAATACGAGACCAATTAGAAGATAGTAAATATCAACAGAATTGTAGACTTATCTTAGAGGAGTATGTCATACAACTTGTAGACAGAAGTAAACATTTAAGGCTCACATTTACACAAGACGAATTGGTACTTAAATTAGCACATCACTTCCACAGAGATATAAGATTAGCCATATACACAGAAGGAATTAAAACTGTTGAAGATTTATTAGTTTTACTCACGCAAACCGAACAACATGTTTCACACCGAGTACAGAAATAAAATTAATTATATACAGAGAGAAGAGAATTGTTGTGAAGAGAAAAATACAACTGACCCTCCGGATGCATGTAAGGGTGGAGAATTGAGAGAGAGAAACGCAAGTAAGTATGGAGAACAGCGAGCTAGAAGAAAGAGGGAGTGGTGAGAGAGAGAGAAACCAAACTTTGTAGTATTTTTAATTCATCTGATTCTCTTAAATATTTAGAGAGGGGAAACCAGGAGACAGAGAGAGAGAGAGAGAGAGTGAGAAAGGTTCAGGGAGAACAACACCTAACGGAGGGCAGAAAGGAAACAAGGTAGCGGCATAACAGTACACAAAAAGTACAATAATCTTTGCTATGTACACAGGAACAAGTGTAATGCCTATGTGTCGATACGTATAACAATGGGAAACAGGAAATCAGGATGTGAACAGCTGCTATGTTTGTATAGGTACGGGGGAAAGAATTTTGTCGCCCACCACAAAGGGGTTTGTTCGTACAGAATGATAAGAAATATTTATATTTATAAGGAGTTTTCAGAAACCAATTGTAATGTAGATAATAAGATGTAATTGTAATTATAAAGTACATATATATATATATATATATATATATATATATATATATATCTGAGTAAACAAAATTTGAACAACAGTCAAATTTTATTTAAACCACCTGTGGAAAATATGCAACAATACATATATTTGCATATTTGCCCACAGCGGTATGTTTGTAAACATTTAGCATAGAAAATATATGCTGAACAGTTTTTAACAATATTATGCAGGATGAGAATTGTCAGAAAACCTACACCTGCCCCCGCGAGTGAATACAGCGCTTGTGTGCTTGTGTGTGTGAACGCAAGCTACGACAGGCAAAGACGGGGTGATGCGTACGCCTGTAATCAGGTTTTAACCGGAAAAAAAATAATTAATACGTTTTAAACCTGTGAACAAAGACTTACCCCAATTATAAAAACACCATTACATTAAGGAATTGTTAACGAATATAGTGATGTAAGAGTATTGCAGAAATTTGCAGTAATAAAGACGCCAGCTAATTTAATGTTAATTACTAGTGTAATTATATAGTAATTAATATGTGTGTTATATGTGATTGACCAGAAAAAAATTACGCAAACAATGATATCGCTCATGTTACGAGTATGTTTACGAAATCGCGAAAATGGTCCAAAAAGTGATTTGTGATTAAAAGGACGCTTTGCACGTAGTGAAAATATCTAACAGGTCGAAAACAGTCCTGGACTTGTCAGATTGCCGTCCAACAACCCAAATTTTAAAATATAACAGAAGATTAGTATTTTTAAATTTTCTTGTTAAATTAAATTATTTCATTTAAATACTATTTAAATTTAAAACTTTAAGTCTTTACTGTTAATATATAAGTTTCTTTTTGAGAGTTCTTTTCACAAACAAAAACATAATTGTTTATTCATCACCTTCGTACTGCCGACGTTACCGTTGCGCGCGCGCGTGTGTGTGTGTGTGTCCTGAATCCTGAGAATTCGATAACGATGATGATTATGCTGATGTTGTGTTCTCTGTCTCTACGGGTTGTTGTTTGTGATGGTCCAGAGTTACTCCATAAGTCTTGGTTTGTGTGGTAAAGATGTCCTGATCGATCGGCAGACCAGCAGCGAGACGTTGTGTTAAGATTTCTTGAGTCTCTGAGACCGCCCCAAAATTGCCGGTGGTAGTTATACTGGATGGCAATCTGACAAGTCCAGGACTGTTTTCGAACTGTTAGATATTGTCACTACGTGCAGAACGTCCTTTTAATTACAAATCACTTTTTGTATTATTTTCGCAATTTCGTAAACATACTCTTAGCATAAGCGATATCATTGTTTGCGTAATTTTTTCCTCGTCACTCCATATAACACACCTATTAGTTACTATTTAATTAAACTAGTAATTAACTTTAAATTACCTGGAGTCTTTATTATTCCAAATTTCTGCAATACTTTTACATTACTATATTCGTTAACAATTTCCTAATGTAACGGTGTTTTTATAATTGGGGTAAGTCTTTGTTCACAGGTTTAAAACGTATTAATTAGTATATGTTTATCCGGTTAAAACCTGATTACAGACGTACACATCACCCCATCTTTGCCTGTCGTTCACACACACAAGCGCTATATTTACTCGCGGGGCAGGTGTACGCTTTCTGACAATTCTTATCCTGCGTAATATTGTTAAAAACTTTTCATCATATATTTTTCTATGCTAAATATTTACAAACATACCGCCCTTGGCAAATGTGCAAATATATGTATTGTTGCAATATATATATATATATAATATAATATAAAACTTCTCACATATTTGTTAAAAAAATTCAAAAACTTGTAATATAAAAATTATATTTTTTTGAGCTCGTAACTCTTCTCCAACTTAATTTTGGTTATTAAGTTAAGTAAGCAGATGCTAAGCATTTTCCGCGACTCTCAGCACACAGAAGGGGAATTGTTCCAACTTCCTCGGTTATTAATGTTCGATCTCTAACGTTGAATATCTATATGCTAATGATTTCCATTTATTATCTTCTTTATTAGAATCATGTTATTAGCAAATATCTAATCCTTATTAATACAACGCAAGCTTTCCTCTTAGAAGTGCGTAATTTGACTGTTTCTTTAAAAAAAAACGTAATTTTTAATTTTTAATAATTGTGTCTTTAAATAATAAATGATATGTTTATTACTTGTAACGCCGCATTTCAGATACTTATATAATATTATATAGAAGTTTCAAATAAAGTAGGCTTATTAGAACTTAGTATGCGTTCTAAAAGTATGAGTATGAACTTAGTATGGACTTAGTATGAGTGTTTGGAACGCTACAAACTTTTATTTACTTTATCTTTTTCCTGTTGCTCGTATGATGTCTAAACCTTTGCTAACTTCATTGCAACTATAGTTGTCTGATATATTTCTTATTACGCTAATAAAATATTTGAGTATTTTTTCATAACTGTGTTGCTGTTTTGGCCAAATAAAACATTTTGGAATAAGAGGAGAGTAGCCTATACAAAAGCAAAGTGAACTTATTCAGATAAGAAAAGACTTTGACTTTTTCCCCTCAGTTTACATAAAAAAATTACCTGCCGAATTTAATCTACAACTCATTAGTCCACCTTTCAATGAAATTACATAATACACGTTTTTACATAGTGATAAAATATATTATCTGCAATAACTGTTGAAATTAGGAAACGCTTATAACGTCAGTTTCAGACAACAATAAATTTCTATCACAATGACAGCAAACTTTACAACACAGGCTGACCCGTTGAATGAATCTTTTAGCAAACATCTGAATGAGGTGGAGAGACATACCCAAAACGTTAAGTAGTATATAATAGTAGCTGTTACCCGCGGCTTATCATGCGAATATTTGACTTTAAATAAGTATTTTAATATAGTGTTTACTGTCTATATCTAAATACCGTTCTGTCAGCTTGTATAACAATTTTGTACTCATTAGTCAAATTCTTTCCAAATCTGTTTTCATCACTTGTACTATTTGAAGTTGTAATAATTTATTATTTTGGTGCAATAGCCTTTGGAGATTTAAAAGTGCACGTTTATAAAGCATTTGGAGATATTTATAAAATACCTATTAAATCAAAAACCTTAAATTGTTTATTTTAAGTGTTACTGTGTTAGAAGCATTTTATAACACATTAAACGTTATGTTTTCCTCAACCATGGGTTTTTTTATTTCAGCAGTAAACTAAAAACCAGATACCGTTGTCACCTAATTTCACAAATGAAAACAACACGTATTTTCGCTTTGCATTAAGTAATAGGACAATTTACAATTAGTACACTTCTTCTTTTCCACATCGTAATATATCGATACAATCGCATCTTATGTAAAACATCGAAAATGTACTGCAGGAATGGATAAATGTATAGGTTCCGATGCCGCTAAACAGCTTCTGTTTATATACTTGTTACTATGGTAATTAATTCTGGTATCCATGATGTTTTTCACATCTTTAGTAGCAGTATTTAATATATTTCATTACTTATTCATTGCATCATCAGAAATACGTATAAACATAAATTTTATAATGTTTAAGACAATTGCAAAATATATAGACGTATCTGTATACAAAATTACAAAATATATCTGTACAATCATATATTAAAAATATTAAAAACTGCAGGAAAGAATAAAGGTACAATTTAAACAGGATAATTTAAAACTGGCAGAAAATTTAAATGAAAAATAGGTGAATTAAAACAAGAAGTGAAACAAGATTTAATAAATTTTACTACACAGCAGATAAAATTATAGACACGAATAGGCGTATAGATGCACTACAAAATAAAGTTAAATAAGCTCTGAATGTACAATCTGTTTGGTTAGAGAATAAGCGTAAAGGGTTACGCGTAGAATGGAGGAAAGACTTAAAGGACATTCATAAATAAATAAATGACAGCGTAAATGAGAAATTAAATACAATAAAGCATGAAGAAAACAGTAAAATATAAGATGTTCATGATCTGCTTTAAGCGATCACTAGTAAAACGAGTGAGATAGAAACACCCACAATTGTAATAGAGATTAAGACAGAAGAAACATACAAGACTGCGAAAGATTATTCTGGAGAGATGCCCAATACGAAGGATCAGGTGAAAATTGAAATGGATCAACTTCGAGAGGAGCTACGTAGACGTTCAGCGCAGATGATGATGTATCCAGCACCAGTAGAAGAAAGAGTTAAACTAACATTTGCAGGAAATAAATGAGAAAACAGCATGGAATTTTTACCCAACTGCGAAAAAGAAATGGAAAACATTTGTAGTGCCATTGACGATAATGAAAAAAGAAATTTAGTTACTCGCCATTTCAAAGAATCAGCAGCACAGTGGTACACTGTCAAATGTGATAATGCCACAAATTATCAGCAATTCCGTGACTCTTTCGAAAATAGGTATTGGGATATCCATACGCAACGTCAGGTACGTGATCAGCTAGAATATGGTAAATTTAATATTCATGGTCGTCAGAATATTGAACAGTATACTGCAACAATACAAATATTAACTGTACTGTGCATTGCCAAAATAAATGAAATAAATAATAAAAATAAATAAATATAAATTAACATGATTCAGATTGCATAAGCTGGATCGTATTAAAAATAGGGAGCGCAGAATTCATGCCTGAACATGCATTTTCGACACACCTGTCGCTAGGGTTGTGTACGCGCGTATTTTGTTGGTGTGCGTGAAACCTGTCCGTTCCTGAAATGTAACCAACCCTTTTCAGGTATAATAGTTGTATGTTTATTTTAATTATAAGAGAACTAAGTACGATAGGATAAAACAAAAGACCAAAGTGTATAGAAGTTGTAGGTAAATAAAGTGTTAAAAATCCGTGTCGATGTGACGAAAAGTGCAATTACTATACGTAAAAAATGAATAACTCTTTTTGTGAGTACCATAAAGAAGTGCAATTTACGTATAGTAATTACATAAAATTTAGTGATCGATTGAGCATCAAGTGATGTAAAACAAACTTCGTAATTCGCGAAGATTAGCGAAAATTGTGACTTGAACCAGAGTGGGGAAAGTGATTCTCGACAGAATCTGACAGGTCAAATATTGTTATTGTTCAGACAGGAATTTTTGCACGACCTGACTATAAATACCAGGTCGCACTAATAAAGTTTCTTCTTCTCGACACAACCATTGCCGCAGGAGGCTATGTCAGTCGACGAAGCCAATTCACATCTATAGTAAGAGTCACAGGACAAACTAGATGTCCAACCAGAGCCGCAGGATACATACGATGAGGTCTATGGACACACCGGCAGCATATGACGTGAGTCGAGACGACTATTAATCAGCACATACAGTAGGACACTACCAGAGGACTATAATGACACGGAAAACACGACCAGAGGACCAGAAAGACACGTAGAACACAACCAGAGGACCAGAAGGACACGGAGAACACGACCAGAGGACCAGAAGGACACGGAGGACACGACCAGAGGACCAGAAGGAGGACGTACAGATGAATAACCACGTCAAACGAGGTGATAAAAAACCATTGTAATTATAGACATTTGAAAGGCACTAATTAAAGTTGGAATGAAAGACATTCAACCAGTATTAAAATAAATAAATTATACATAAATGTAAAAGCAGAAAAATTTAGAATAATATTTCTTGTGTCAAATTTGGTAATTAGTAACGCAAAAGATAAGAGAAATATTTAAATTTTAAATTAGCGTAATTAATAAAGTCTTTGAAGATAAAGGAGAATGCATATGCAGTAGAAAGTTAAAACAAAGTAATGTAAAAGAAATGTGAATAGAAATAAATTCATTTTTGAAGCTAATGAATCAGCAATTGCAAAAATATGAGCACACAGTGAGTAAGCCGAGAGCAAAATAAATATTTTAAGTAATTAAAATTAGATAACACGATTTGTGTATAACTTGTGTATGTAATTTGTTAGCAATAAGTAATGTACGAAAACTTCGTACAAACGATATAATAATGAGTCAATGTTTAATTGCGATATGAAAGGTCTTGTGTAATAAATTAATTATGGAACAATTTTAAACTTAAATAACGTATCATCTTCTTATTACGATTACACCCATGAAATCAATTCAATAAATTAAATTGAATTTGCTATGTTATATAACACATATTTACATACACATTTAAATTACATTATATAAATATCAATTTGTAGTTATAACATTTTGACGTCCCAAAAACGTGGGGCTCCGCAAACACAAATAAATTTGTATTTGCAACCTATATACACAAAGATATACCGTTGTAATACAGTAGTACAAATTGGAAGAGTGAAACACCTTGAACCTAAATTTTCAAAATATGAAATAATATCTAAACTGTCTTACCGTTTTCAGAAAAATATCCAACTCGCTGTTTACACACAAGGTATTAATACAATTGAGGAACTTGTAATACTTGTAACACAATCTGAGAACATCATTCGCGGTGAGAATACACAACACAATTATCAACCGCACGGTAATCACAATAATTATAATCACAGCTGTGATACAGTAATTATAAACAACAAACGCAACACACGCAAAATAGATCACCTGATAACATAGCGCACAAGCCAACGACTCAACGCGTGGAATGCGGTCGTCAAGAGAAGGAGAAGAGCGATCAGAGAGAGAGAGAGAGAGAGAGAGAGAGAGAGAGAGAGAGAGAGAGAGAGAGAGAACGTGGGAAGGAGAAGGGAGCCTACGTCTGGCCAACTTCAAAGAAAAGATTTCCGAAGCCTTTTGAGCGAGCAGTTAACGCGGTAACAACGAACAATTGCTCAAAAAGAGAATGCGCAACGGAAGCGCCAAGTACGCCTTCGACTTCTAAACAATAACTCGAGAAGCGTAAGCAGCAGTACACAATAAATAATATATATCCTGTCGACATACGAGACGAATTTCTCAGCGTAGACGAGGGAGTAAATCAAGCGAAACACACACACACACACACACACACACACACATTCCCTTACTGTTACTGTTCGTATCAACAATTGTCAAATTAAAATGTTGGTGGACACAGGTAGTCAACTGTCAATTTTAAACGCTGCCTGGGTGCAACGAAATAAAAATGATTTTAAAAATACAGCGATATTGCCTGTGAACAATATGAACATTACAACCGCTACTAATAAGCGAGAAACAGTTAAAAAACAAGCCTACGTAACAATGACACATGCAAATTTAGATATAGAATGTCCAATGATTATTATGAATAAGTTGATATATGATGGTGTTATAGGAATTGATTTATTGAATGTGCTAGATGATAAGATTGATATCATTAATAATAAGATAACATGTAATTATAAGGATGTTCAACATAGCATAAGTATGAATGAAGAAGAGAAACAGTTTAAGGTAAGTGAGACACCTATTGTCTTAACTAAACACAAGGTTCAATATGTACCAACTCGATGTACAAGTCAGACAACCGACAAGATTTCTAAACATGAAGAAAAGCGGCTTCAAGAATTGATAAATGAATATGAAGATGTATTCAATGAAACACCGACGCAGACGACAGTCTAGAAAACATACTATAACTGTAACTGACCCAACAAAATTCGTTAGGAGGACATACGCTATTCCAATGCGCTGCGAGGAAGAAGTAGAAACGGAAATACGTCACATGTTGGATAATAACGTGATAGAACGGTCCAACAGCAACTTCTTAAATCCTTTTGTAGTAGCAAAGAAAGAAAGCGGGATATTCGTCTATGCCTGGACATGCGGGTGCTGAACAGTATTACAATGAAAGAGTATGACTGTGCGCCTAATGCGGACGAGCTGTTGAAAAAGTGTGAAGGAGCACGCTACTTTACTAAACTAGATTTACGTTCAAGTTTGTGGCAGATTCCAATCCGAGAAGAGGATAGAAAATTTACTGCATTCCTGTACAAGAACAAGTGTTACCAACATAAGGTAGTACCATTTGGATTAAGCACGAGTTTGGCAGCTATTGTAAAATGTTTGGAAAGAACTTTAGGCCCAGAGGTGGAACTTTATACGATGATCTTCGTAGATGATATTCTAGTGATATCTAAGATATTCGATGAACACATCAAAAATCTACGTACAAATAGTCCATACGTTTAGGCAAGCAAACGTGTCCCTAAACCTAGACAAATGTGAATGCATAAAAACTTCCATCCAATTCCTAGGGCATATCACCTCATCCTCAGGTATACATCCAGATCCTACCAAGATAACCAGTATAACCAACGTTCCTATACCCAGGAATCTTAAAGGGTTACGTGCATTTTTAAGTTTAAATGGATATTACAGGAGATTTACACCATTATATGCTGAAAGGACTCAACCTTTGTTAGAATTGACAAAGAAAGGACGAAAATGGAAATGGGAGAAGAAGCACCAAGAAGCCTTGAGCCAAGTGAAGACGTTATTCGTAGAAAACATCATGCTACATCATCCTCAACGGGAAGGAAAATTTGTAATTTATTCTGATGCTAGTGATTACGCCGTGGGATGTGTACTATACCAGAAGGATTCCGAAGGAAAACTAAGGGTCTTCGCCTACGCGAGCAGAGTTTTCAAAGGAGCAGAGGGGCACTACTCAACATCAGAGAAGGAGATACTTGCAATTGTCTACACTCTTAAACAATTTCGATATTACATTTATGGTACTCATTTTGAAATACATAGTGACCACATAGTGACCATCAAGCATTGTCATTTTTACTGAAATGTAAAGTAATGAACTCTCGTTTACTGAGATGGATTTTCATTGGTGAGTATTCACTCACTATCAAGTACTGCAAAGGGAAAGATAAGAGCGTTGCAAATATTTTAAGTCGTTATATTACAGAAGAATGTGAAGAGATCTAAAATAAGGAAGATAACGAATTACGGCTATTACCTATACGATTTGAAGCTAGCAACGAAGTAAGAAGAATGCTACAAAATCTAGCCGAAGAACAGGATCAAGACCTTACGTTACGAAATTAAAACGTCAATCTCACCTACCAACTCAATATAAGCTACATAACAACATTCTTTTCAAATTAATAAGACATGATTGGAAAATTGTGTTGACTAACGAGATGTTATTTAAATTGATAACACCAACTAATGAGAGCATAGCTCATGCCTCGGCATTAAAATGTTATTTATCCCTTAGAGAAGATTTTACTATCAACATGTCTAGAAAAGTTAAAAATGTATTGAAGGAATGTTATGATTGCCAGACTGCTAAGCAACCTAATCTTCACACATATGTGGAAATGCAAAGTATACAGAAGGAGGCGAAAGGGGAGTTAGTTGCAATGGACTTCTTAGGCCCATTACCACGAACAAATCGGGGGGTTAAACACATACTAGTTTGTATAGACGTGTTTTCTAAGGCAGTTCTTCTGTATCCTATTATACGACCCACAACGGAAGCTGTCCTTAAAAATTCTGTTCAAAAATATATTCCAATAAATGGTAAGATGAAGAGGATTCTTAGTGATCAAGGAGTGGAATTTCAAAGTGAAGTGTGGAATAGAATATTAAGAGAAAATGGAATTCAACCCATACTCACATCCATCAGACATCCACAGGGAAATTTAGCCGAAAGAGTGAATAAAGAATTGGGTAAGTACCTACGTATTTACTGCCATAACCAACACAATAAACGGGCAGAGTATTTACCATTCTTTGAGATAACCATTAATGAGAATTATAGAGAAGCAACGAGCTACACACCGACAGAGATTGAACAAGATTCGTCAGCCCGACCGATTTTGGAAGCGGTATGTTCACAAACCTGCTAATCACAACTTACCGATACCTTTAAGCATTAAGATTGAACATGCTAAAAGAAGAATAATGGAAAAATGTAATAAGAGAATAAAACGATTCAACAGAACTCAAAGGTTGCAAAAATTTAATGTTGGAGAGAGAGTATTATTAAAAACAAATCCAATTGGAAAACGTATTGACAATACTGCTAAAAAATTCTTCAGATTGTATGATGGACCTTACACTCTGCTAAAACAAATGGGCAAACAAACTTTCATTGTATATGATGACTCAAGACAGAAAGAATTGGGCAAGTACCATGCGAGCTTTTTAAGGAAGTTCTACGAATGAATGAATAACTAGGTCACTGTGACAGATAATGGAGAACACGCATTAAAGTGGATACTGCAGAGCCACACACCAAGTTAACATGTATGGGAGGGGAACAATTGAATAATTTTGTTCAGCCCACCACACGTAAGAGTAAATTGAATAAGAGTTTATTCATTATTATGAGCATTATTAATGTAAACAAATATTGTATTGGTAAAAATGTACTCTACTGTACTGTACTATAATGTAAAAAGGCAAAAATTTAATAAACAAGATTATTAAATTTTTTTTATTAGGCAGGGAATTTTTATTATAGGGTACTGTGCATTGTACAATTAATTAAAATAAGTAATGTAATTAAATAAATAATCCATATTGTTAGTAATAATAATTCAGCTTTCAATCTGAACTGTAAAGGGAACAACCAAATTTCATGTTTGGAGAGGTTAATCACGCCACGCAGCTGTGTTTGTGTGTACACATGTATTTTACGTGTTTGCGCGCGCGCGCGTGTGTGTGTGTGTGACCAGTTGACTCCTGTGAGCTTCACCCCTAAATAAACACTATTAATTATATGAATTATTTAAATTGTAAAGAGTGTGTGCATTATATCACAAAACCAAATACCCCACAGTGTGTATAATATAAATACGCACGTGTGTACAAAAAATAGTGCGAAAATAATAAAAAGTGCGAATATAGTGAAAATAAATATAAATAAAATTTATATTAATTAAGATAGGAAAAAACGGTTTATACACAGTGAACACATAAAAATTACCGACAAGGTGAATATCGGGTAATGTGCAAAAGACTTCGCAAGTTGCGAAGACAAGCGAAATAAGTGTGAAAATAATCGTGTTTAGAAAGGGACGCCAACGACAGACTGAGACCTGCAGAATATTGTCGAAACATGATTTTTCCGCCCTAGGGTATAAATACTCGAGACATACCATACGGTATTTCTCTTTCAAGTTCAATTACCGTGGCAGCCGGAGGCTCTGCCCAACGACAACAACTCTTTTTCGATCAACCACAGCGGGCTCTACACGACTACTTATCGTGAAAGCACCTGCAGCCAGAGGCTATGACGGAAGACGAGGGAGCAGCCAAGTACATGGAATAGAGTCCAGAGTACGGAACGAGGCAACGGACTACGGAGAGGATCTGAAGGACGAGGATCAAGGACTGAAGGACTGCACGACTACAGAGGAGCATCCAGGATCGAGGACCTAGGACAGAAGAGGATACGTTGAGTATTACCGCTTCAATTAAGGTGAAACAAAACCATGTAGTGTATTTGTAAAAACAAAAAGACTCAAGTAAAAACAGTTAACCATGTGAAAAGAAAGACAATATAATTCAAAGTGGAATTAATAAGTTTTGAAAATGTAAATGTTTATTTGTACAGTAGTTTAGAGTAATGTTTAAACGTATGAAAGTATAATTTTGAATAAATAATTTAATCAATGGTATTTAAATGAATATGAAAGTAAATAGTAAATTTTTTTAAACAAAGAAATGCATATGCAATAACAAAAAGAAAATAGATTATTAAAAATAGATCAGATAATCTAATAGTTATTAAAGTAATGAGCAAGTCGAGAACAATATTATATAGCAACAAAGGTTTAATGTAGTATAAGAGTGTATATTATGTTCTATGAGTAATACGAGGTACTACTTATATATTAATAACTAGATGTGTACTACGGCTACACACATGTGAATAATAATGATAGTTTAAATCGCAAAAGAATTGAAAATTTTTAATTAATACATTTTTAGATGGTTCTAAACAATTTCACGTTGTGTTATTATTATTACGATTACACTTGTCATAATGTTATAGCGTAAGTAATGTTGCTAATAACGGCGTTAACGTTACAAAATAAATGGCTCCCAAGAACATGGAGCTCACATTTATTTAACGTTATAATATTATATATATATAAATATATATATATATATATCTATTATAACTTAACCGAATCTCAAAGATTTGGAGTTATATGTAAAGAGTTTGAAAATCAATGTAGAGTATTTGAAACCAGTAGCGAGTGTTCAGATGAATTGTATAGCGACCAACGGCAGCGTCCGGTGGCATTATGTAACCACATACAGTTATAACAATTAGGGACACGCCCTAATTTTAAATTATTAATATTTCGAAAACCGATAAATATAGGCAAAAACCAAAATAGCCAAAATGTTTGCCGAAATATTAGTAATAGGGTGTGCAAATTTCAGTTCATATAATTAAAGATTAAAAGAGATAATTAATTTTATTTAATAACTTCCCTAGTGAGTGAGCTACGGGGTAGAGCTTTGAATATGTCATAGTTATAAAAATTACCAATTAGATGCATATTCTAGAATAAGCATAATTTGGCTCCGAACTCTTAGCCGTGGAACCCAAGACGCAGAGGAAATCATCGCCACTGGCAGATTGGACCAGGAAAACCAAAGAATCCCGGGGCACCTCATCACGATCTTCAGAACAAGGGAAGTCAAATATAATTTATAACTTTATAAACTTCTCAAAAGCTTATTCTTTTTCTTTTAAATCATTGTAAAACTAAATTGATTCAGATACCAATAAAACAGAGACTCTAGATTAATAAGATACATTCATACTGTGATAATCTGTATAACACGTATAAGCTTAAGTAATAATCAATAGATAAGAATTAGACGTATATAACAAGCGCTATATAAATACTAACATTGAATTACTTAGAGACCTATACTGCAGTATACGTGAAACAATCACAAGTAAATGAAAGCACGTTGAACTAGATTCACAGCTAACTTATTTTTCAGAGTATTTAAATCATCTAAAGTAATAAAATCCGTACGAAAGTACAAAAGAATTGAAAATTCCATGGATTAAATTGTTTTAAAATTAACTTTTTGAAATTAATGTAAAATGTAAACTAGTATCAATTGAAAATAATAAGCTCGTCTTCTGAATGCTAATACCCATTCAGAAAACATCGTACAAGGTACAAATTACTGTTTAGTATGTAAGGATTGCTTTAGTTATAAGATTTTCATACATATGTCCTATCAGAGTAATAAACTCCAATTTTATCCACCACCGTATTTTATTGCTGTACTACAAAGCCTACCAACATCACAAAACTATTCAAAATAAATATAACAGTACTTTGCACACTTGAATTAACCTACTTGCGAATTCAAAACACAAACTCCTACGCCCTTAGTCGGAAGAAGTCGCAAGAACGCATAGCAGGTAGGTCACTTCACAAAACAACCATTTATTTCCTTATATTGATAAAATAAATATAAGAGCATGCAAAGAACCCATTTATAATATATATATATTGAATTGTGATAAAAATTCATGTTAACAGTTTACTCATTTCCGTTTCACGATATACATCTGCAAACGATTGTTTTTACACTGTTTACAGCTGTAAGAAAGAATATAGTTTATAGTCTATTTATTATAACCACATAAATCACTATGGTCGTTATCGCTTCAAGACATGAGTGCAGCGGAGTATAGAATTGAATTCAATAATGCACAGTGTTATCGCAATATTCCATTAGCCAACGTTCCGGTGTGCATAAATGTTTCCCTTCTTACGTCGTGCATTAGCTTATTGGCACACGTCTGAGAGTTACATTTCATATGCCATAAGAAGGCACGTAAGTGTAATTGCAGTTACATGTTTGGTGTTACAGGAGATAAGGCAGAGCATGTAACACACTCAGTATACACACGCGCGCGTGCGCTTACTAACACACACACACACACACACACACACATATTTATTTATATAAACACATATATATGTTAGACAATTAAGTTCGCGAACACTCATTGAAAATATGGTACGTACCTTATTGCTGAATACTTCTGTGGTCACATTAAAAGTACTCCCCTTGGAAAGCTACATACCGATGGCAACGCCTACTCTACCCTTTGAAGCAAACTTGGAACTGTTTTTCTGGAAAGGCCTTCACAGCTGCCGTCGTATTAGCCATACTATCCTCAATGTCATTGAAATGTGTTCCTTTCAAAACTTCTATGACCTTCGGGTAAAGAAAGAATTTATTGGGAGCAAGATCAGGTAAGTATGGTAGGTGGTATACCAATGTTATTTGTTTCCTGCCCAAAAATTTCCCTCACAGACAGTGCCGTATACGCAGGTACATTGTCGTGTTGCACGAGCCATGAGTTGTTGGCGATAAGTTCCGGTCGTTTGCTTCTCACATTTTTATGCAACTTTTGTTTGCAGCACTCCCAAATAGTACATTTTGTTAACTGTTTGTCCTCGTGGTACACATTCACAGTGCACAATCTCTCGGATGTCAGAAAGGTTATCAACAACGTTTTGATTTTTGATTTTGATTGACGGAATGTTTTCGGTCGTAGAGAATTAGGTGACTTCAATTGGGGATTTAGTCGCTTTGTTTCAGTGGCATACGCAAAGATTCAGATTTCATCGCCTGTGATAATCCGGCCGAAAACATCGTCTTGATTCTCCAGCAGGTTTGTGCACAGTTCAGCCCTCCTTTGATTTTGTTCATGGGTGAGCTCCTTTGGGACCAATATGCCACACATCTTGCGAATGCTAAGGTCTTCAGATAAAACTTTCCGATCAGTTTCCCTATCAATGTTGACTTGGTCTGCTATGGATCTCACGATCAGCCGCCGATCTGCACGCACAAGTTGACGAATGTTTGCAATGTTTTCGTCCGTTCGGCTCGTAACTGGCCGCCCTACCCTTTCTTCATCAGTCACTTGTTGCCTCCACACAGAAAACCGTTTAATCCATTTCTGTACCGCTGTTATCTTCATGGCATTCTCATCGTACACCTGCAGTAATATTTCCCGTATTTCTCTACAACATTTGCCCAGTTTTGACAAGGTATTTGATGCTTATTTGTTGTTTTAATTCCAGCTCAGACATTTTCACAACAGCGCGCATACACAATCACAAATATCAATGGATGCCACTTAGCAGAAATCCGCCTCGTGTCAACACGAACAGTGCTGTAGGACACTGAAATACCAATGTTATAATCTTACACACACACGCGCGAGCACACACACACACACACACACACATATATGTAAGTTTACATACTTCGTGCATATGTATGTCGCTACTTTTATAGGGAATTGTATGCATCTTTCTTATTTATGCCTACTGCAACCGAGAAAAGTTCTTGACGATTTAAGTGTCGCTTATTGAATTAATCTTGTAATTTCTACGTTTAAAAATATTAATAACTAATATATTTTACAATTACTGTAACAGATATCCCTGAAGTATTCAAAAGCAGTTTCTATGAAGGAAGTGCATTTTCCTTTTGTGAATTCTTTGAATCAACTATATAGCTACATTTAAAAGTATTTTGTAAGTATTTATTCACTCAATTATATGACCGATTTAAGAAGAGAAAACAATGCTTTGTAGGGCAAGATGAACTGCAATACCAGTTTAAAAACGAAATACTTTTAATGAAAATCTCTGACCAGTGAATTAAGAACCATGGAAAGAAAATATTCTGAAATGATAAATATCCAGTAACAAATTGCATATTGACGCGTGAATTGATATGTATAAAATTATTACAATAAGTACAGAATAACTGAGTTATTACGATTGAAATTAATAAGATATATGCAAATAACGTATATAAATTTGTGCATTCAATTCAATTACTAGTTTAAATATCAATTCTAAGTTACTGCAACAGACAACAGTGATGTGTTGAAAAGTTGACGCTATGTAAGCGTAGACCATATTGAAAGCATTGAAGACAGCGTTTTTCCAGACCTGACATATCAAATTACTGCAGAGTATAAGTACGTACCTCCGAAAATTTTGAACGAGAGACAGAAGCTAGTAATTTACACACGAAGACACTATGGCAGTTCGCTTAGCGATATAGACTCATCATATCGCAAACAGAACATACCACGATTATGGAAGGAGCACCAGGACCATCATCATCACTAGAACACATGACAACTAATGATCTACAAGGGAATCAGCACATTATTGTCATTATCAACGTGCAGAAGACCCATACCTGCACACACGCAACAATAGATTCTCAACGGTAACACACCGATACGCAGGTGAAACATAAACAATTATCTTTTAAAGGAAGAACTCATAAAGAACAATAGTATGAGCAACAAATTAAAAAAAAATACCCAAAGGTATATAGTGCAAATATTAAAAGTAAAGTAGGTGATACATAATTTTAAGTTGCTATTGAAAATAATCTTCCTATTTAATTTAAAATGGGCTCATTTTTGTAAATAATAACAAAATCTATTATAAGGTAATTTGTGAGCAGACTAAAAATTTCAGTGGATAACGCGTGTCTGACCATACTACTGTAAGTAAAGTCGAAATATGACGCCTAGTATGTAAGAGACTTAAATCAAAATTATTCGAATAAGTCATATTATAACAAATCGTTATTTTTCTCGTATTGTCTAAATAAACAATTCCATAATCCTTCTAATGTGGTTGAAATTCATTTTATTTATTGAATAATCCTTTTGTGATAGTTCTTCTACTAATTATATTCATTGTCGCTACTTTACAATAACAGGTCACGTTGATTAAAACTCTTTACTCAGGGTTGGCAATATGGTCTTATAAACAGTATTACTCAACAATTGTCTAAGTTAAATCCATCTAAAGTGAGTCCTTTTAACTGCATAATACGTAACTAGAATGTCTATTGCCACTACAACAATCTAGTAGTAGTAGAGTGATTACATCAAATAGAGAAAATCTTAAACTAATATCATAAAGTTCAAAAGACGACTGGCGTCAAAATTTTTAGGTTAAACCTGGTTACTTGGTTATACAAAACTAACCTTGATTTGTGAATAAAATATTTCTAACAATGAATAAATTTATAATGTTAATAATGTTTAGTGTTTCTTGTAGTGTTAATAATAGTTCATATTGTTCAGTAGGTTATACAAAATTATCGTATAGGTTGATAACCTATACGATAATTTTATTAAATATAAATAATTATCACTATACTTTCCTTAATTCACTTAATTGCAATTTATTATACACTATGCAATTGAATATACACTGTTAAACCTTTAATAACTTTCATTGCTTTATAAATCACAACGCTTGATAACACTTTGTGAGTAACTTCGAGTAATTAGAGTAGAACGCATCGTGTTTACATTCGAAACCGCACCGCATTATGGGTTAACCGCGAATTACTTTAGCGCAGAGCCTGTCATTTGCACGGCTTTGCAACTGGTGGAGAACTGTCCAAAATTTTCGCGTCGTTTCTCGTTGTTCCCAACTACGCACACCGCGGAAATCTCGATATACATGATTTGATTGGTCAGAATTGATAACATTCCTTTGTTGACACATCACCCACGCGTTACCAAAATTATTTAATTCTGTTCAAAGCGTGGGTCTTTGGGTTTGAGAGTCTAAAAGTGACACCAAACTTTTTATCTAAAACTATTAAAATACTTTATATTTGATAACAATTCTTTATGCTAATTGTGAGCTCCAACCTAGCTTTACCATCATCTGGCATTTGTCCTGCTGAGCATTTAGACACCCCACAAGGCATAATTCTTTTCATGATTAATAAAGATAACAATTTTAACTTATATTCTATTATAATTCTTTTATACCCTTATGTCCTATATTTATTTAATTAACAATTGGTTATTACTGATATTGGATATAATGCATTCCAAGTCCTTTTCTATAATTATTTGACATTATTACCACTCAATTGTGAACAAAACACCAAGTCTGGTTCTAAGCTTCATTAGGCCTATAGCACTATGAGTTAGTTTTACTTCTTACAGTTCAATGGTTGAAGTTTAAAACATTTCACACTTACTTTTAAATAATCATATCAAATTTGGTTAACATAGTTTTGATTAAGAGATGCCTTTTATATTCTATTTTATCATTAAAGTCACATGGTTTTTTGGTACAAATAGGCATCTTATTATTTTACCTTAGTTTTATATATTATATCTGTTATTTTGTTAATAGTTTCTTCATAACTGACCATCTTAGTTACTACTAAGATTTGCAATATGTTTTGTCATCTTGACATTCTTATTTTTGTTGTTCTTTAACTAATGATCTTGTTGCAATAGTTCATGTGTGCTATATGTATATTATGAATGGTTAATTCAGTGACAATTATTAATTATTTACATATCAATAGTTAGTTTACATACACTAGTTATATTGATAGTATTTACTCTCTCTTTTGATTAGTACTTTTATGGGTTTTTAGTGTACAATATGAGTCTTTTATACTCTGTCATTTTCATTCTGTTATTTACATTAATGTCAATAATTATGACATCTTAGGGATCTAATCTCCCTCTTATAATTGTCTTTATATCATCTAGTTTCATCTAAGCATAATCTCTCATAGTTTTACATTATTTTTGATACCTATTTTTGTATTTACCAGTGCAATTTTACAACTGTTTAGGTTAGGTTAACCCCTTTCCCTTTCATTGACTACATTTATTTCACCTGCTTGGTTTTCATTAGTTATATTACTCACTTATTGTTATTTATGAATAGTATTCTCTGTTATTTATTGTTCTGATTGCCACTGTTTAGTTTATCTTATATTCTATGTACATTTTTACTTATTAATCAGTTCTTTCTGATATACATTTGGTTACATTAATCATCTTTTTTAAAGATAAGATACAATCTTATTGTTTTCCATTATATATTATCATATATTTTATAATCACATGGTTATTACCTCACTCTCCTAATCTTGTTGGGTATCTTTTATTTTAAGTCTCAGTTATTGTTATGTCATTTAGTAGGGTTCGTCTGTTATTTAAATAATAATTTTTCTTCAATTGGAGTTCTATTTTCCTATTCTGTTTATCTTATAGATACTCTCTTCTTTATTTATAGTGGTTGAGTTATGTTATTTCTCCTTTACAAGGTATTTTTGGATTGTTCTTATTTTGTTCTCTGCATAGTTTCCTAATTAGTCCATTCACCATCCTAACCACTTGGGTAATTCTATAGTCACATTTGGTCTAGTCTGTAAGTCAGTTTGTCTTTATTATTATAACATTTATGCTCATTGACAATTATATTATATTTTATTCCTTTTAATCATCTTAATAATAAATTTTTTTCTACTTTAATGGGAGAAAATTTTTACATAAGAGATGCCTTTTATATTGTATTTTATCATTAAAGTCACATGGTTTTGTGGTACAACTAGGCATCTTATTATTTATCCTTATTTTTATATATTATATCTGTTATTATGTTAATAGCTTCTTTATAATTGACCATCTTAGTTACACTAAGACATTACAACTTTAATAACTTTCATTATTAACTTATTATTTAACTTATTATTTATTAACTTTCATTAAGGTACAGTCATTATACCTTATTGTTTCTTATGGTAATTGACTGTTTTATAGAGTTCATCTGTGTTTTGTGATATTGTGACGTTTGTAACGTTACAGTATTCAGGAATGTAATAAACTACATTGATCAAAAGTAAGTTACTTAAAGACAAGAAACAAAGTATGCTATAACAACTACTGTGGATTAAGATTCACAGTACACACATGATGCATATTTGTTCAATATGTCTGTGCGTCTGATAATTTAGAGAAAGCGTCAAAAGACTACGATCCCAATGCTGCAATATTTTTGTACGTCTGCTTTTTTAAATTCAAAATACACTTTTTGAATACATAAAGAAAGTCACATGTAAGTCTGCCTGGTCTAGATCAATGTTGCATGAGTCGGTTGCAGAAAAAATGTCGAGCATTACAATCCTAAACGTCAGTCTAGTTTCGCGTGACAATCACGCCATTATTAATTTGCATGCGAATGTACACTTTATGTAAATTACAACAGTGCAGTGTTGTTGTTTGCATAAAGCGTATTCGAGGAAGACGCACGAAAACAAGGTCAATTTTACGTTTTCTTGTAAATAGGTAGTATTTGTTAAGCTGCTACTGTTTGTCTCGTTCAGTATAATATAGATAATGCATACTCTTAACCTCTCGTGTTTTCTTAACCTCTACTTTCTGCTAAATAATCTGCAGTCATTTCTTGGTCTAAGATTTAAATAATCCTGATAATTTATTCTTTTATAATGTTTGTTAACAAGCTTTAAATAAATCACGGGTTCTATTTCCTGTTACAAAATTCGAAGAAACCGTTTCAGTATCCGTTACAAAGTTGTGACGTTGTGACGTTCAAAAAAGTTCAATATACCATTTTCTTGTTAAGCGCTGCTTGGGTATCTCCAATGGTCCAAAACCGTGGTGATATGGCGGTATGTTAGCGAAGATGTGAAAATGTATAATAGATCCTTATCAGGCGCTAAACGTAGCGCGAATTCCTGAGCCACTCGTTAGCAGATCGGGCGTACTGCTAAGAGAATGTTGGTGTTTTATGTGAGAGCGATATAGTTTCTGCGTACGGCCTGTTATGTAGGCGACGGTGTTCACTGTGGCGTTTCCGTGGATACAATATGCGTTGGTAGTTTCTTGCATAATAGCCCGCCATTTGTTGTGATGTGTATTTTGTTGATACTAGGAAAGGCTATGCGGTGCAAAGTTCCAATCAATCCTATATGTTCTCTTGTGGCTCAATTCTGCTTCAGTAAACAGAACACGTAGACGGGGTCTTTGTTATCTGGTCACACGGTATAAAGTACCTAGAGGACTTTTTTAGAATACGTCAGTACAGGGACTAAAAGTATAATTTACTACTGAAACAGAAGAAAATAGATGCCTTCTATTCCTCCAAATACAGTTTCTAAAACTATGTAGTTCTAAAAAGTATTTACGGCACTTGTAACATTTTTACAAATATGACACAGTTTGAAAAACAAATTTTCTCATTTTATTTACACATTATGCTTGATACTCCTTAGGGTCTAAAATGTTGTAACGTAGATGTCATTGGTTCCGAATAGAATCCTTTTCGAGAATTTATTTAATTTGTTTAAAAGTTTCTGAATGGAAAGAAATTACACAATAGTCTTTTAATTCTTATAAGTTCCTTTTCATGATCAACAGTAACTTTCTCCATATTAATTGGTTTTCTTAAAGATATTTGCACATTATTATGTGTAAAAACTAATGTTTTATTAATAACTAAATTCTTAACACCGATTTGCTATTTGTAATATTCATGCATGTACTAGATATTTTTTGAATAACCCCTTCAGACGACGCGTACAGCCGCACTATTAATGTACATAAATCAGCAGTCGTAAATATACAGTAATACCTACTTATTTGAAAACAAATACTGTATAAGCAAGCATATTATTAGCTTTTCCTTGGTTTTAACATTTCCTGCCTTTGGTATTTCAACATACTTTCTATTATGTAAGTATTAATCTTATTAATCTTGTACTCTTTCAATTATAAATTACATTGTTCTGAAGATTTATTTTTATCTTCAGTTACAATTTTACTATAAGCTAAAACTCTGAATACAGTTTATAAAAACACTTAGATTTTAATGAAACATTTAAATGCAGAGATTAAAGCATATAAAAGACATTAAGCTTGACTTTGTTTATGAATTTTATAGGCGAATTGGACAACCTGGCTTATTGCAAAGGGAGTAATATGCCAGGCGAATTCGTAACTTGCAATTAGCTTGACTGTAATGAGTCAACACAGCTTTAGTCTAATTAGGAAATGAAAAATGTTTTGCACAATCAGTCTGGTTTCAATGATTAATTATGTGAACTTACAAATTAATTACTTGTTATCAGTTATTAGTTTATGAATTCTTCTTCTTGTTTAACTTCCTAGTTAGGACTCTGTCTTGTTCTGTAACACCATCACTCTACCTCTTCCATGGCCGACGAATGCCCCGTTTCGTGTTTGGTTGGCTACCTCGTGCCTTTTTCATTACCCTTGTGTCATCCATTCTTGATATGTGTTCATTCCATATCCTTAATCTTTGCGGAATCCAAAAATTAATATCTGTTACATTACACGTTTCTCATATTGTATACGAATTAAAAGAGGTAACTTAAAAATTGCATAACAAAATAATAATAATTATCTATTAGATTACAGAATTATTAGTTTTAGAAATTTATGATTCAGTATAATTACTTATACTTATGCTTTATATTTATATAATCATTCTCCTTTATAATGCAGTTATTTCTGACTTAAAACAATTGTACATTAAAATAATAACAATAACATAAGAAGTAGTTCTGTTTGGGTAAGTCAGCTCAATTTCTATTACTATTTAGTCATTTCAAAAAAGAGAAACTTGTCAATGGAAAACAAATTACTCCGCTAAATTATAAAACAAGCTGCTGATTATTCCTTACTCATTCAAAATTTTTCGATTTCCTATAAATATGCCATGAAAAACAAGTGAGCCTGTTAGACTATGAATAACGTAGTTACACTTAGCAGTGTTATTGTTTTGTTGTTTACTTCTACATGGTGAAATCTTGTAACACCTTAATTAGCACAGTTGACTTCACTTCTTACAGCTCACTAATTTTGACACGAAACACTTACAATTTCCACACCCGTGTTCTCCAAACTTTCATTCATTTGTGCTCCAGAAATTTGGATGTCACATCTAAAGAACTTCGTCTTAACATTCACACTTTTTGTTCCTATCTGCTAAGCTTTAGTTTTTACATTAAGAATTTTTCCAGTTACATTTGGGATAACTGATAAAGTCCCACGGTCTATCTTCGGAATAGTTAATAACATTAAGTCTCAAAATGAAACCGGTTGTAGAATTTCCAGTAGGTTAAAACATTTTTTCTGCGGCTCTTTTCTGCGGTGATGAATTAAATCTGGTAATTAGTGGTTTCATTGGTGTCTGTATTTGTTTCCACTACACCATACGACGATCAGTGAGACCGCAGTAACAATACCAATTTTTCTCTTTGGTTAGATGACTCAAACTTCACTACCACCGATTCTGCTAACTTCAGTAAATATATTATTGATACTATTAAAATTGTTTAAAACTTTTAAAGAACTCGTTAAAGACACTTTCATCTAAATTTTAAATTAGTAAAACCCAATGTGTATTTTAAGTTTAATGTGATTAGATTACCTCTTCTTTAAATGTATATTTCCTTATTTTAAAAGTTTTGTGTCATTTATTGCCTTTATATTGGACATTTGCTCTTCCAAGGTCCAACGTCGTGTACATAAGAAAAATGTCAATCAGAATTTCATGCGTTTATATAATGCGTTTAAAAGAAGTACAATTTCTGGTAGAATTATTATACTTTTTCCTCCACTTTTGTTTAAATTTATTGATAGCCCTACAAATTATTTTATTTATAATGTTTACATAAACTAAGTTTATTTAAAAAGATAATATATGGTGTTTCATTCTATGCGATACCATTGGAGTGTGCATTCAGAGAATTAGTATTGTAAGTTCTAACCGTTCTGGAAGCAGAAGGTAGAGGTGAATTGCAAACACAAAAAGAGTGATCAGAAATCAAAAGTACTCAATTTGCCATGCAATGGAATAGAAAAATTGTGCCTGTATCTTTTCCAGTTTCAAACGGACTAACGCCAACTTCACGTCCTCAAGACTAATAAATCAAATAATGGTGCAAATACAGACACAAATTTTGGAAAAATATAAGGCACGCACGTATAATACCAATTTCATTTTCTGATAACGGAAACGTACATATTAGAAATCTCTGATAAGTCGGTATATATATTTCACTGCCGAAAAAAGAGTCTGTTATTGTAACCGTATTCACAAAACAAAACAAAACTGATAGGAATCTTTAAAATTCTTTCCACATGCTTCTCTTTTGTGTTGTTCTCTACATAATTCCTCTAGGAAGGATTTTGCACATGACTCATAACTGTGTTTAACGTTCTATTTCCCATTAACTGAGCTGTGTTAACATGTCAAACTTCTAGGCTTTATCTTCTGTTGTGCGTAAATGTTTACAGTCAGAATTTTTCCGCCTGTGTTATAAAGAAATCATGCTACTAAACCTTTATTTGGATACGTTAAAGATTTTTGACAATTTTTTGGCCTATGTGGCAGTAAAAACAACAGTTATAATTTTTGCATATTACGTAAAACATAAAATGCAGATACTATTGTAATTGAGAACAGAAAATTGTACAAATGCCAATGAATACGTAAACAGAAAAACCTAATTGTTTTAATAATATTTCTTTAATTATCTTTACAACTTACATATTTTTGACGTAAATTATACTTTAATTCATTGCTTTACTGCTTTATAGGTTTATTAACGATGAAGTAAGTTTTTAACAAGAATTGCAGTGCACCGTAATAAGTCCTTTCGCGCTCCACGATATCTGTTCTAAACTCTACGAAACTAAGCCACTGAAGAAAATAGTGTTCTAAGCTTTGGCAAATATTCAAGTAACAATAATTTACTTGAATTTGTTCCTGGAAAACTGCTTGTAAACTTACAAGTTATGTGCAAAAATGTATATTCGACTTTTTTAAAGTATATTTTCCACAAATTATTGCAGTTTACTTTTGTGTTTATATACCTGCAATACAAATTAAAAATATTATAAAAGACATAAAATAAGTATAAGAACCATGTTTTTGTGTAGAAATTCGTCAAATAAAAATAAGTAGGCTTACTTCGGGCAGATAAAAAAATCAAGTCATGGAAGGTAAAAGCAACGCTAAACTCAATAATAAAGTTGCAGCAAAAAAAAAAACTTAGTTCCACGGATACAGACTCAAATTGATAATAAGCTTCTAAGTTGTATAAGACTATGTGCATCTATCAATCTGAGTAGAAGAAATTAAAAAACCATAATCGCTTATATACAAGGGGTTGAGGCAGATGAAGGATGTTCCCACTAAGGCAGAACTGTTTAAAAATATACTAGTTGCTTAAGAAAAATCTAAACTGTCGACAGGGACCAAATTGTTACCCTATAACATTGGGAACTCGAGATTAGTGAAATCAGAGGGGCACACAGAGGGCCGGATCTAAGGGGCCGCTATTTGCCGTTATCAGTAGTTTCGTAAAGAACATAAAATTTATCTGGCACTTCACCTTTTGCATTATAACTCCATTTTTGCTTTTTTAGATTTAGTAAATATCTCTAGCCCTTTCACGTTAACATATGTAATTAAATCTATCGTCTTTTTCCTAAAACAACATAGCTAATGCGTTCATCCACCAGACAGTGCCTATAGAACTTCTTAAAGATGTTTTAATCCCTTTCATTATATAAAAACATTCTTCAGTTTTTAACGGGCGTCATACGTATAGTAATAGTTATCTTTAAAACATCACATATTCTGAAAAAGACAAGACACATTATTTTGAAAAAGATGTAATAAAGGTGTTGGACTAGAAGTAATACATAAATCTTCACGATCATGTAACACTTCCAATTCGGTTCTCAGTTAAAGATAATTTATTGACACCACAATTACTGTGTAGCACATACCCACTCTAAGGTATATAGTATCACTAAAACAATAACTTTAAATTATATAAAATGCAAAAATTACAGTCGTAATAATACTGTTAGAAACATTAGAATAACATTATTTAATAAGAATATGCCTATATACTTAGAAAGTAGCATTGCTTATCTAAGGTTAAGACAACAGTTTACACAATGGCGGTAAAAATGGTATGGTCTACAAATTAGCTCCAGATTCAGATTCGTTAGTTACAGAAACGAACGTGGTGGCGCGTTATTTGGTTCAGAGACTAACTTCTCGAAGGCTGTGGTGCATTCTAGTCTCAACGTCTATGTGGCCGAATGTAACGGGAAATAATCATTACGCTCCCTATTGCTGAACAGGTAGAAGGGAGTAATAGCCTTAACACCATGAGCACATCTTTTCCTTGCCCATGGCTGTGTTCCTGCAGACTTGCACTGTTACAGAAACGACATTTTCTACAATACTCTGGTTCTACAATACGTAATACTCTGGTACGGCAGGTAACCGTGTGCCCTTATGAGTCAGCCGCCTCTGGTCTATAATAATTTTAATAGCCGTAAGGTTGTCTGGATACAGCGAACACGTGCTGTGGAAGGCAGCTAAGAATTAAAAACTTGAAATTCTCTTACGTTTTCATACCAAGATCCTAAGGGTCGTTACTAACACCCCGTGATACGTGTTAACCTTTATTTACCACAAGGACCACAAAAGAACGTCTTTGGAAGAAGATGTCAGAGGCTTGGCAATAAATACCGAGCAAGACAAACCAATTATCGACAGGTAATGAAATGCCGTCTGTAGAATAGAAAAACTATACCGCACAGGCTTTTTAGACTCCAAGTCACAAACGTAGCAACTAGTGTGTGACAGTGTGTATAACAAACTCAGATATATAACCAGTAGGCCTAAGTATTAAACAAGAGGTGTCTATCGATGTAAACTTCCCCCATATGTCATGTACAACGTACTTGTTCATAGAATTTGCTTTCTGTTCGTTTGGATAGTTGGCTAATAAAATGAGAACAAAAATTATGGAACACTTTGAATGAGCAAATACGTGGCTGACGCGCGACAGCCGACAGAAGTGGAGCTTCTTTGCAGAACATGTCGATGAGTAGTGGTTGGTTAATTTATAAATAAATTTAAATATAATTATATGTACAAATGTTGATATATTTTTTAAGAGTGATACATTATTAAAATTAAGTAAAAATAAAAGGAAAATAGTAAGTATGTACAATATTAAAGTAAAATTATGGCAATGTCAATAAATTACAAAATTTGTGTAAAATGTATTATTGTATTTACACTAAGAAGAAATTGTTGATGTCGTAACGTTATTGATACATTGACCAAAAATGCAATTAAGATATAAATTTTTTTTAATTTGAAATATTATTGTCTGCTGGAATAATAACAACGCTCTCTGATTGTTCCTGTTCCAAATCTACAAATGAAACGATTGGCGTATGATAACTAACTAAGAAACGAACGTTTTAGAATCAATTTATCAATGTATCACAGAACGTCTGAATTTACAGTTGTACCACCTTTTTTTTTGTTGGAATAGACGGATCATCATTGATCTTCAAATGTAACGTATCTCGTAGAAATTTTATTAAAGGTTCAGATGTTTCGTTAGCAAAATTTGCATTGAAATCTCCGCTAACAATTAACAGTAATTTGTTATAATTTCTTCTAAGTGCAGTGGCACCAACGTAAGTGTAAGGTAGCAAATGAAATTTTAAGAAATCAGTAATATATTTTGCAACGCAATTAAAATTCCGAACATCACTATCGTCATCCATATTTGTTTCTTAGAGTAAAAGAATAAGACTTTTCGAATTCACAGAATCTATAACGTCCAGAACATAACTTCTTAAACCTTGATAATTAAGTGAATAAATAAATAATTCTTTCTTTCTTGTAATAAGGTTAATTAGAATTGAATCTTTTGTGTATAATCTGTTTAATAATAATCTACGGAATTCGTTTTATAATGAAACTATGGATATATCGATGTACGGCTATGATAAAATTTGTAATCATTATTTGATGAAACAATACATAATTCTTCAGTGCGAGTAGGTCGTGATAGAACAATATAGAGCAACTGTTGTGTGTTTTATCGTTTTCGTAAATATGTTTTATGTCTTTGAGATTAATGAACAGTCATAGGAGAAGCAGCTACTAATGGATAGTGTTTTCGTTTTGCTAAGATAGTTTTGTTGTTATTCAAAGGAATGCTGGTTGTTCTAAGTGAGATGGGAACTGCAAGTAAACTAATGTTGCGATTGGTAAAGTGTGCAGCAACATTTTTTCAAGTTCTTGGCCAACTTTTGGTGAACCGGGAAATTAGAGCCAAACACTTATAAGTTTATTTTTATTATCATACTCTAGATAACGCAATTTTCCAACATTTGCCAATCCATCCAAAACATCACTGTAGGTTGTAAAAATATATGATTTGTTTACACTCCGTGCAGTATGCACATAGCATACGTAAAGGTATTCTACCAACTAGACCGACACGGGACCGACAGTGGGGAAACAGGCAGTAGTGAGGAATGTCGTACACAGTACTGTGGGAATAGCTCTCCGTGCTGTACCCTCCCTCAATTCTTTTTCTTATTCGCTCTCCGCGTTACATCCAAAACCAGTTTACCCTCCAACAGAGCGAGACCCCGCAGTAGAAGTTCCACATCAATAGTGTTCTGTAATGTTTGTCTAGACAGAAAAACAAAGCATTTATGATTAAAACCAAGAATTTTATAATGAAAACGTAAAATGAAATACGAATGTACGCTCTGTCTGCAAACCGTCTGTAAGAAAGTGAAGTTGACAGGTTGACAAAGTGGAACCTTGGAAAGAAAAAGTAAGAAAAGCAGGTCGATAAACGGACAGTGAGAAGAGACAACAAAAACTACTATCTTTTATTTATTTTAAAGAGATTAAATATTACTCTCTTCTTTTGAAGTAGATGTTATATTACGGGAATTTAAAAATATTTTTCTCGCTTACTGCAGACAAAACTTTCTACGCCAAATTGTAATCTGTCTTAACATTTACCTTGTTCTTAAGTAGGGTTCTTAAAAAATTGTCATTTGTACTACTAACTCTAACGTTCATGCATTAGCAAACCAGTATTACTGATTCCTTTTCTTTAAATTTACATTGCGGTTTGAATACAAGTAACTTTAAATAATCCTGTTACTCTAATATTGTTATAATTATTATTTTAAATATCAGTAACAATATGTCTTCAATATTATCGCTCTTATTGTAATTACTATGTTACCAATGTTTCTAAGGTATTCTAATTACTTTTCTTTTCTTTTCATTACACCATAATTGCTGTAACTTTTTAACCATCACGGTAATGAGAATTAGTATATACTGTACTAGTACTAGCTGTGTATAAAATTCTAGATTCTCAGATTGTACTCTTTACTTGCATGTATTAAGACAGGTATTTACTTTGTAATCTAAAAGGTCTCACTGTCTAGAGATTCTAATGTTCCTACAATTAAGGTTGGTTTTATAAACGATATCAGTTGGTATATAATGGAGCCCACTCTTAACATAAGAAGGGAGCTATCAATTTTCCTCGATTATTAAAAACATTGGACCTCTAAAATTGTATCCTCGCGTTTTTTAGACATACGTTATCCTATTATTGTTATTTTATTAACAAAATGCATAGTTCTTATTATAAAATTTGAATAATATTAAATTGTTGTGTTGTTGTGTTTGTATTTTTTTAAAACTATCAGTTTTGTCAAAGCGTAGCGGTTAAATTTCCCAATTTCCATTGCAGTATTATCTAACACGTTTTTATATATACAATGCATTTACATCTATACCTTTTTTCTTCTTCTTCCAACCAAACATTAGGATAATAACCTGTTGAAAACTGATCATTCCACCTGTTTATTTGTCTTCATCTTGTGTAAACGACTTTCAATTTTATACTTTAGTTAGTTGACTTGCAAATTAAATCATTAATTATACTAAGTGTTGTGCTTATTATGCAATATTAATAAACAAGGCGATTGTTAAAATTTTATTTTAAAATTAATTTTAAATAAAGCAACAAAAATACGTATTTTCAGTTGATTGAAAATGCCTGTGACTTCAGCACGACTTAATGTAGGTCTACATGAGTGTATGCTTTGAAAGATACATTAAAAATTTTATAGTACTAGTGCACATATTCTTTACTATTTCAAATTATACGTACTAGATGTAAGAAACAAATCGTTGAAAGATTATTGCAAAAATAGTCCTAACTAAATGTGTCAATGAACGCTAAACTTTTTAAAAAAGGTTTGTAAAAAGGAAAAAATATTGAAAGCACAGATCGTATTGTTACAATTATTAGAAATTGCATTTTTCGAAAACTAATATTTTTTAATGATAAGAAAAATACATAGTTTAATGGCATTCAAAGTGTCAGACGCACACTGAATTCATTAAGAAAGAGATACCGTAAATTCTAAAGGGTTTGTACCACAAGCCAGATACATTTGAAAAATATAAAGTGGGTCGGGAAATCTAGAGTGCTCTAATAAATTTGCCAGGTAAACAAAAAACCGGAAATTTGCCGGGCTCTTATCCAAAATGCCGGGCTCAATTTGGAACGGCCTGACGCCAGCATTGACGTCCCAGCAGTAATACATCAAGTAATATGGTAAACAGAAACGAAAGTTGAGAGCCAGATAAGCACATAATGCCGATACGTTTTTTTTGATTAGAGAAATGAGTTTCACAAAAATTTTTTTTTGAACCAATAAAAATAAACCGCTTCAAATAAAGCAGTCAGTACATGTACATCTATAGGCCTAGAGGAAAAAACGTTTGTTACAGTAACCGTAACCTCAAAACGAAATGGAGTTGATAGAAATCTTGCAAATCCTTTCGCAAACGTGCCTCTTTTGTACTCTATATTAAATTCCGTCCGGCCGCATTTACACATGTCTGGCAAATCCTTTAGCGTTTCATTTCCGCTTCCACCATAAACTTGAATTGTGTGTGCAGGGTTAACTCTGCCGCTTATAGGGCTTTATTGACTATCTCTTATATTTTGTGACTATTTGCAGGCAGTCTTTCCGTCAGTTTAAAAAAAAAATAATTGTTATGAAAAATTTACTGTTTTATATTAAAATTCACTGTGTCATTCCTTACAGTAGGCCCTATATATAAATATATATGTTATTAAAATCACTGTTCCTGTTGTAGAAAATAACGTATAAATTATAATCGATTAAAGCTTTTTACATTAAGTAAATAGTGTTTATAGTCTGTAATCCAGTTTCATTTTATGCAGTTGCACTAACAAAGTAGTGCATATATAATACTTCTGAACAACTTGTATCCATGCCGAATGCATAATTGTCTATATCTAACGACGGAAATTCGGCTTTATCCTTATCTGCCAATATTGTTTTATCGGCACCAAGAAGAAGAAATTTATTTGCTAGTAAAAATAAATTTTGTACATACAAAGGAGAATGTGATATACATGATTAAACCTAGCTTTAATTCATCTTCACTAGGATATTATAGAATATGTCAAGCACAGTAGGCAAAGGCAGTTTTCTAACACTTTTGATGTAATAACGTATGAAACACAGACAAGAAAACAAATATCTGTATTATTGTTGTATTTATTTAGAAACTTTTTTTCCACTAAATTATAATTTTAACAAGATTTTGATAATGTTTTATGAAACAATTATATGTACCTTAATTTGAAATAAATTTCTATTCAAGTAAGGAAATTACAAATGATTAACTAAAATGTTTACAATACCGTAATTTGATGTTAAAAATATTATTTTGTAAAACTTACTTTATACATGACTAGTTTTTATATGTGCAATGTCTTAAAGATAATGTAAAATCCGTGTGTCGAAAACCCTTTAAAAGCCCTGACGTATTTTATTTGATATTTTCTAAGCTTTTGGGTCATTCAACATGAGAACCCGATTATTAGACACGTGATTCATGAAGATAAACAAGAGACTACTTTAGTCCTTTAGGTTTGAATAAGGACTAACGTTTCCCGTATTTAGGTAAACCAGTGATCTAATCAGCGATGCCTCGAGCAGTCAGTCAAAAAACGAGTTTATATAAATACAGAATCTGTGGACCAGGTAGACTGTCATTCTGTCAAGTCATGACACTGATATTTCCTGACAGACGGCTCGACGACACAAGTTTTTCGACAAGAACAGATTACCGATAAAGATATTAGACCGATCTTGCGGATTATTCCTAATGTGTATAGGTCATTAGTACACTACACAACCGGGATGACTCCAGGAAAATTGGTGTTTGGGCATCAGATTCGCCTTCCTTGAACTCGATGTTGGGATCACCTGGGACTCAGTTACAAGGGCCGCAGAACTATCCCTTGCAATTAGAAAAGCTAACTGCGAGTAATGAATGCTTAATAAGAGGACGGCTGAAAATAGCCAGTGGTAAAATGAGAATTCGTTATGACATTTGCAGCAATAGTGTGGGTTTCGAAGAAGGAGATCAGGTTTGGTTGTACACCCAAAGCATCGTCATGGTCGCTCAACTAATTGGGAAGAACCTTACACTCTGAAGAAGATAATAAACGATGTTGTCTATCGAATTCAGCAGAAAGGGCAGCGGAAATTCAATGTCGTCCACCTTGATGTCCTGGTCAAGTATTACTTCACAGACGATTTGCCAGTTCACGGTGAGGCAGTTAAGGAGGGAGCAGTGTTGCGACAATTAGGTAACGCTCTAGAAAAGTCGACAGGTGCAGTTACGTAAGCGTTGTACAAGTTTCTCGACTAGCCGAGCAGGTGCAGTGTGTCTCTCTCAAGGCTGTGCACACAAGTAGCTTCCAGACTGTTCGAGTACTCTCAACTATGAAAATTAGGCCGGCAAGCCGCCAAAAGAATGAAGAAGTGTTGTGTAACTTCTGCGGAATATATATAAGGATCTGTGGCCGGCTTAGAAGAGAGTTACACCTGGCGTTATTGTAGAGTGCGGATCAATGTTATAATCAGTTCATAACTCTAACAGTTGAAATTAATATTGCGTGTGGAAAAATTTATCTTGAGTTATTGTATGAGAGTAAATTGTTGACTCAAATTAGTATTTGTGACTAATTAAAGCTGGTAATTTGTGACTTCATTGGTGCCTGTCTTTTGTTTCTACTGTACAATGCGACGATAATGAGACCGTCGTAACGATATATTTCATTAGGAACTTTAACTAGATTTAAAGGAATCAGTGTAAAGTAATTTCTAATCAAGAAACATAGTAATTATTTTATTGTTGTATTGGAGTGTTAGTGGTCTCAAATATTTCTACTAGTAATTTCATACAAACCACTATGTTGTCTTTGGTATTGACGAGCGCTTTCGGCAGTCAAGCCATCTTCAGGTCATTTACCAACCTTCTTTTGTTATTCTTATGTTAAAATTTAGGAAATTTATTTCCTTGTTTCCTACTTCCACTTTAAATTTTATACTTTCTTTTAATTTGTTAACCTCTTCAAAAAATACCTTTAATTCTTCATCATCTACCTCCCATATTAACAAGATATCGTCTACATACCTCATTCATTACTTAATTATGTCTTTATTTTTCACTGTTGACATTATTTTATTTTCAAAGTAGTTCATGTAAATTTGTGCTATTATCGGTGACATTGATGATCCCATTGGATGTCCCTTCTTCTGAATATAAAACTTATTATTAAACTTGAAGTAATTTTGCTTCAAACGCTCTTGTATTTCTTTTATTAATTCTTCTTTTTTCGTATCTTTCAATTTGTTATTTTCAATTAGTTTTATCGTTTTTTCAACCGGGATGTTTGTAAACATATCTACTACATCAAGCGATATTAACCTTAAACTTTCTTCTACTTGTACTTCTTCTTTCAGTGTTTCTATCAACTTTTTGTTATTTTCTATACTATGTTTTTTCTCGAAGTCATAATATACTTATAGTATCTTAGTACATTCATTTGATAACTTATATGCTGGTGCCCCAATAAAAGATATTATTGGCCTAACTGGGTGGTTTTCTTTGTGCAATTTTATCTGACATTTAAATTTAGGCACTTCCCGATTTGATTCTGTTAGTTTTATTTTATTCTTAAACATAGTGGAATTTTTTATTAATTTCTTCACCCTGCTTTGAAATTTATTAGTATAATCATATTTAATCTCTTTATAATTATTACTTTTTATAAATTCATTCCCTTTCTTTATATACTCTTCTTTATCTACTAGCACTACGGAGTTGCCTTTGTCCGCTTTTGTTACCATAATATTACTTTGTTTTTTTACTTTTTAACTGTTTTATGTTTCTCTTAACAGCCATACTATTTCCTCCTTGTTTTCTGTTCTTTTCTTCTAATGTTCCCACAATGTTACTAATTTCAAATCTCAATTTTTTTTTTATTTTCTCCTCTTTTTCTTTGCTTATTGTACTTTCACATTCTATTAATAAACCTTCTTTATTCAAATTCTTTGGCGGTGCATATTTTAGGCTTTTTCTAATAATTTCTTTTCTTTATTATTGAATACCACCTCTGTTAAATTAACTATTCTCCCGGATAACTTCAAATCTGCTTGATCTGGTTTTTTTCATTCTCATATCATTCATTTCTTTTAAACATTCTAATTTAGTTTTCAACTTCTTATTTCTTTCTTCCAATTTCGTCTTCATATACCGCTCACCGAAATCGTACAAAATTTCTTCTATTTCTATGTAATTATACTTTTGATGTAGTTCTAAGTGCATTTTTAGTAATTTTTTATTATACGTATTCAGTTGCTGATACAAATATTTTATTTCCTGTTTTACCCATAACTGTTCACTTAACTTCTTGACTTTTTCCGTATTTCACTACTTCCTTTTATTTCGATTTTTGCATACTTTGGTGTTATATTATGAAGTAAACACTGCTTATTAAACCAAATTTTAGACAAAGTTATCTTTAACTTAATTTTTGTTTTCAAATATTTATAAAAATCTTCTACTTTACTTCTCTGCTCCATTATTCTTCTACTCCTTAGATTTGTCAATCTATTAATTTATTGTTGTATTGGAGTGTTAGTGGTCTCAAATATTTCTAATAGTAATTTTATACAAACCACTATGTTGTCTTTGGTATTGACGAGCGCTTTCGTCAGTCAAGCCATCTTCAGGTCATTTACCAACCCCTGAAGGGTAAATGACCTAAAGATGGCTTGACTGCCGAAAGCGGTCTCCAATACCAAAGACAACATAGTGGTTTGTATAAAATTACTAGTAGAAATAGTAATTATTAATTTGGTTTTCTAATATAAGGTCGCGGACTGCATAACGTGGTGACGCCACATGAAATCACTGTTTTGAATATTCGAGTATTTACAGACATAATGATACGCGTAAATGATTTAAAAGTTAACGTTTCTGTAAACACATTAAATTCTGTGTAAACAGTTTCCTTAACAACTAAATGAAACAATACGTAAACACACAAATACATGTTTAGGGGCGTAGTTTTAAGTTAATCGTTTGTATTTACATTTATTTTAAATTAGTGTAATGTATACTAATATACAAGAATCAGACAACTGTAACTTTTATAATATAATTAAAAAATTTCTTAAAACAGAAATAACACTGCTACACACCATTATAAAAAAATTCCCGATTTGAGCTTTAGAGCTTCACAGCTCGTCATCATTTCGGAAATGTCTAATTTAATTAATTAATTGATTTAACTATTTAAATCTTAATTAAAATGTTCTAGCTACTCAAAATATACAAAAGATTTAACTCCGTTGAACTCCAATACTTTCTCGAGAACAATAGGTTAGGTCCTTCGATTTAAAATACTTCATATATATGCCCCCTTTTATAATAACTCATTCAGTTTCATTATGGTTAATAGAAATAGATGTATTATATTTTCCGCAAAGTTACGTTATATTTTACTTTTGCCTTCCCTTTCGACAGAGACATCTAATACGTTTATGACCGATGCAATAAATTTTTAAGCACGTCAAAAGACATCTGACGTGATTTGTGTTTAACAGTTTTCAGCTACTGAAAATATTATATATACTACAGCAAACCTTTTATATGTATTAATAACTTTCCGATAATTGCAAATTATTTCTGTGTCAATACAAATACAAGAAAGGAGATATTCGAATTTATACGAATGTGTAAAATAACAATAAGCACTATTAAAATTTTATTTTAAATTTTATTATTTATTAGTTACTCTAAAATTTAAAATAAATAGTATAAGAGTATAAAAAGTGTAATTCATTTTGGAATTTTAATTAATTTGTAATCAATCATTTAATATCTTATTGTTAAAACAGACTGTTAGGGGTAATTGTTTCCTTGTACATTAGGAATGCAATTAATGTGTCAATGTTAATTGGCTTTAATTTGATGAGATGAATTCCTAGTATGGATATTCACCATGTTTCTATCGCCTGTCGCCTGTGGGCGTATTAACGTAAATATTATGAAACATGGGAATTGTTTTTATTAGTTATAATACCGGTAAAAACAGTAATAAAAATCATCATCATCATCTGAAAGGATTAAACAGAGAATGGTTTGTTCCGGTCTCAAACAGGCAAAGTCTAGAGCTGGACACTACAGCGTTTCCTCGGACATCACACACCTCTCCGTCCCTTCGGATTATAGTTCCATAGTGGCTTGCGGCAGTCATGCATTCTGTAAATATGCTCCCAGCTCCCATCAATTCAGCCGATACTAGGCAATCCTGTCTAGTATACTCGTAATATTCAGTTCCTGTTTATTATGTACTAAAGTAGGTAAAATTAGGTACTAAAATATAATTAGTGCTTGCTGTATTTCAGATACCAAGTCTCATTAATTTAGGCTGCTGATGATTGTTGGTTGATCGGAGACCATGGAAACTGAGGATTTTGCTATATAACTATATATGATTGAAGTACAGCTTGTCTACGGGCTGGCGATGTCTCACATAATAAGGATCAGGAATACAACTCTTAGCCCCTTTCCCATGTTTATATTTGGTAGACATAACATCATTTCACATGCAAACATTATCAAATAAATGAATTTCTAAACCATATTAAAGCACAAATTTCGAAGAAGCGTATAATTATACATGTAGCGTCTGCAGTTTTATACATTATGTAAACTGTTTTCTGTTCACAGGTTATGTTATAGACTAAACGCTGGGCGTTTTTTTTAAATAGTGACTAATTTGTTTGCCTAACATAAAATATTTACTACAGTTTTTGTTTATTGCTGATTTTACTATTATTAAAATTTTCGTTAAATGGTATATAAGCTAATTACGGTTAATAAGATTTTGTTATTATTATTTTTATTATTTTGAATCTTATTTTTCAAATATTATGAGACCACCTTGGTGCGAGTAACAGTCATGTATAATTTTGGAAATATCTTGAGACTCATTAAGAATAAGAGCTCCCATTATTTATACAATTTTTGAATTACAAAATGAATTAATTGTATTAAAACTCATAATAAGAGTTCAGTGTAATAAATACTGATATCAGTGCTTTTGTTTTGCTTGTATTCGGAGATAATTATGTTACTTAAAGGACAAAAACATTACATACTAGTCATTGAATTAAAAAGTATCATTAATATCATTACCATTATCAATTATTATCAATAATTATTAAATTAATTTTATTAATTGATTAATTAATAATTAAATATTGTCAAATTGATATATCAATATCATAGTCATTATCAATATTATCAATATCATTAGTATCATTAATATTGAATTAAAAAGTATCAGTAAAACTAAATCTGTGCGCTCATCATCAGGGTAATACAGAAATACCAGAAAACAGTAAGCAATATGCGTCTTTTTTTATTATGTTGGACGTAGACTAAGAACACAACACGACGTAAAATTATAAAAATAACGTATCAATTATAGTGTTTTTTATTTAATAATTCCACTGTAATGACTTTACGTAATATGTAACAGTTTTACTGAGAGATTTAAATATTTTTTCCGTATTTTTACACCGTTGATGCCTGGCTTTGCCAAGTCTTAACTAGCATTACTATATAATAAGTTTTTAAAATTCTGTGTTTTAAAAACAAAGTCTCAATGAGCTTGAAAATTACTGTTATTTATTCTTCGTTTCTGTTGGTTGTAAACTTTAATTATTTTTGTTATAAACATCGACATTATCACTGCAAATACCCAAACTAAAATAATGTATACAAATAAGTTTCAATTATTTGGAGAAAAGTACACCTGTCGAATACAGGTATAAGTGACTGATATTTAATGGTGTGCAGCCTAACTATTTGCAAAGAATGCATAAACCTATGCTTTACCGAAAGTTACCCTTTATATTTAACATAAGAAATTCGCTGTAATTAATAACTATTATTACACTACGCGGTAATTAAAATTTACCTATTTTCATTATTATATTATGTTTCTATTTTAGAATAGTTTAATGTTTCTAATAGAGTATAGGTGGAGATGATTAATAAGGAAGTTACGGTACACAAGGAATCCACTAGGTGTATTTAAGTTTCTAATTTGAGTATGTGCAGATGCTTGCTTCGAGCAGAGAAACTTACGACAAAACGTGCTGTTACGTTCCACATTACGGAGATTAACAAAGTTACTGTATTAGGGTTACGTCTGAAATATCTTATCACACTGTAGGAGCTGAAATTAATATGTCAAATTTAAAACAGTAAGTCTAATACTATTATTTCTTAGAGGGAACTTACAGTTTTATAAAGCAAGTTAATATTTTAATAATTTGTGTTGCCACCGTCATTACAAAAATGGTGAATAGAGATAAGTGTCAGTGATAAGTGATAAGTGATATAAGTAAATAGAGATATGTTTAAGAAGAGATGGTCTCCATAAAAGTACAGTTGTTAATTATTTATCAGTCCTTTTGTAGATACTACTTTCTCATACAAACGCTACAATTATCTTGCTCTTTCAAAAGTCCCTTTATTTTCATTATTAACAATATACTTTTATAATATTACATCGCAAACACAATAATGTAACTACAAAAAGAAAAGCAGGACTTCACCCCCTATTATTAATTTGTTCCGATACGACTGATCGAAGGGTTGAATATGCAGGTGTAAATGGCTTATTCTCAAATTCTAGTTTGTAACTTATCATTGTTACGTATTTAGAGATAATATAAATTTGATGATAGCAAACTCGTAGCAGGCACAAAATTAACAACGAATTGTAATAAAGACATCACTAGACCGGGATTTGTAGTTATTCTTTTTAATACTAATTAACACCTCATAGAATGTAGAAGTATACATCGACGTCATTCATCTGGGCACAGTGTTTTCTGTCTGTTCTAAAGACGTACTAATAATAAGTTTTCTTCAAAACGTGATGAAGGAACATACTTTTCAATTCGTTATCAAGCTCTTATATGAAATTACTACAATAAATGAAAATCTGCTGGCGATCCAAAGAAATTGCCATTTGCCGTATTTTCGCTACATAATGCGTCCTTGTGTCAAAAGCGCACCCCTATTTTCTCGTTATATTCCGGAAAATAATGTAATTCGTGTATAAGGTGGATCCGTATTTGTGATGAGAAACATTTGAACAAATATTAAGACGCTAAAAAATATACATTGTTTAAATATTGTAGACTACTCTGCAGAAAATGTTTTTCATACAAAATAATGAAAAATGTACTTGCCTTGTCCATTTATTAGTAAACGCAAAACATAAATCATATAAAATTTAAAACAACTCAAACTTACACAAATCATATGAGAAAAGTATTAGGCCTTTTATTTTCAGCCGTTGCTAAGCGGTAGCAAGTCGTATTAAACTTTTGTTTAATAACGTAAAATTGAAAAGTTTAAATATTCTTGTGTAGAAGTTTTATTAAATCTATTGTTCAGGACGCCGCAACACCATCGGTCATTAGCGGCCACAAAAATGTTAATAATGATTTTATGTATCAAACAATAATGATTATATAGACACAGAAACATTCAACTACAAGTTGTTAAACAAAGATAAATATTGGAACAATATAGGTTGGAATTAGTAGGACATAAATAATAAATTAGAAATTAAATTAAACCATAACAATTAAATAGCATTCAAATAAAATTAAAATGGTAAATATTGCAACATGTACGTCGATAATGACGTAACGTAATTATAAAGTAATAGCATACGTAAGTGTATATATAACAATAAGTATAATATAAAATAATAAAACATTAAGATAGATCTTGACAATACGTGAGTATATTAACTTAACTAGTTAGGTATTCCATGAACTTCAATTTTCTATTTAAAAAATGATGCAATAGTTATTTTTGTAAAAAACTGCATGCCATTTAAGAAGTAATGTATTTCATCCGCTGCAGTCGAATCATGTAGATAGGCTGTGTCTGTATTTTTTGTGGTTTCTATTGTTTTGTTTGACGAGCTTTCAATCCTTACCTGTTTTGTAAGAACCCCTGGTATAGCCTAGTTTGGCTATTAAAATTCTCTACTATGAGAAACAGTTTGAGCAGTTGATTTGTAAAAGCTTATTGTCTCGTTATCAGAGAAATCATGCTAGTTTGGTAAATAAACATTACACCTCGTCATACGATGATAAATACAGACATAGGTACAGTTTCAATATCAGTATTTAATGTGATGTCTGTTTTAACGAGCTTGCTGCTAACATACATGGCGACTCCATCACTACAGCGTTGAGAGTTAGCTCTGTTTTCAAAAGTGGTTAAATAATTTTTAATTTTTATTGTAATTCTATTTTATTCTGGTTTCCTGTAGACAGCTAATGTCTGGACAAATTTTATTGATAGCTAGTTCCACATTTTCTTTTTGTGGATATTACATTCCACGTTTATATTCCATTGTATGATCGGTTTTTCCATAAGGTGTGAAAAGCAGCACTGAAATTTTTTAGAATGGGAGTACATGGAGTCTTTCATCACCACTTGACGCCGACATGTGACTTTCAGATTACTTTTTGATGCCTACTGAGAGCTTGTTTATAATTCTAGTGAATTTAGTTTTGAGTTTTGAGACATTCCCTTATCTCTTTCGAGGGATATCTTGTGTTGACTGTAGTTTAGAATATAAGGATTTTTATCACTTGAAAGTAAAGCTTTTAAAGGTCGTAGTTGATTTTCTAGGGGATCACAGGTTGTGCAATTAGAAGATGGTGGACGATTTGTTTTTTTTTTCTTGGTATGGCTTTTAGTTGTTTCATTATATTTGTAGCCAGCTGATAAATTTTCTGAGTGGTTTTCTTCAGTACCCTATGTTGTTATTGAAAGCATTTGTTTTCTTGTAGATTCAGACCATTTAGACCTAAAGAATGTTTTCTAATTTTCTTTGGATATTTATATTGAATATTGTTGTTTACTGTAATTTAAGCATTAAAAAAGTAGTAAAACACAATTCCCTCTTTTCACTTACTTGTAAACATACCCACACAATTCTGTAGGTTATGAATACTTTCATAAATAAATGTAAAAAAGTTAAAAAAGTCAATTAGGCAAAATGATTATTTATTATATTTTGAAAGAACTTAATAGCTCAGTTTACTTATATACCATAAATACTTCTGAAAAATTAAAATTGTCCTAAATATTGCAATATTTAAGACGTGTGAAAGTTTTTAAAACAATTTTATTTGTAAAACACGAGCAAACATTGAAATTTTTACTGCGAACCAGACTACGCAATGTACACCATTGTTTTTTCCATGCTCTTGTAGTTATTAAATTGTCATTGACTGGCCATTAGTTATATCCATCTGTACGTTTATCGGTCCCTGGCAGTGGCGCTCTCCAGTTACTGCTTTTCCGCATAATTGATCTCATCACTGAAATCATTATCACTTTCTTCTTCACGAGGGCGTTTGTCTGGTCTACTGATTAGTGCTTCTGCTAACTCTAGTCGGAAATGTAACAAATCTTTAACCTTTGACTTTGCAATTTTCGCAGCTAGGCAGTGATTTGTGTATTGCTGCCAAGAGTTGACAATAGTTGAACCTACCTTGAATGTCCATTTTTATGTTTTTATATAAGTTCGGTTACATTCCATGAGCTGGTCTAAAACATCAACACCACCCATACATTTATTGTACATGGTTACCATATTTGGGCAACTAACAATATTCGTAGTTTTTGATTTTTTTCCATCGCTCTACTTCTGACAAACGTTGTGCTCCACAAAGAGATGACATCCTTGTGACACATTTATTGTCTTACCATTGTACAAGACAAATGTTAATATTTCCTGATTTTGCAACCAACTGTTGGTAATCACCTCGCTTCAGGTCTGTGTCTTTTTTCCAAATAATTTTCCCCAAATAATTTTCTGTTTGTCATTAATGTTTCAGCTGCAAATGTGTCATTTCATTTACATCTTTGTCGGAGAAATCTTTTATATGTGAATCTCCATCAAATAGGAGTTCAAACATTTCGTCTAAGTCAGTCTCAATATTGAAAGCTATAACACAGCAATAAAATAAAATAATAACGGTGATAAACTGTGATAGATAAACAGAACAATAGTAGAAAATATATTTATTTACATTTTTTATGACATCCTTATTGTGTAGGTGCTAGTTGAAATATGCAATTCGTCCACGTGAAAATAAAGAACTGCAGACTAACAGTACTGCAAAACAGTCAGACTATTACTATAAAATGTCTGACGGAAAAAAGTCGTCACTTCTACACAGAAATTCAGTACGAAAGTATACACAGACAAACACACAGAGTTCAAGCAGCAAGTAAACCACGTGTTAATTCATAGAAATGTAACGTCAAAACCAACACTGCCAACATAACCGAGTGGGAATCTAATTATCCCTCGGAACCTACACAATTGATGTGTGCAGGTCTGAGCTTCAAAAAGAGAAGGCAATTATTTCAAGAATTTTTTTAATAATACATACATACACAATTGTGTAGGCAGGGTCTCAAAGGGTTAGGCAATTTCTCTACGTGTTAATACAGGGTGGTGCAGGGAAACGGGTTGATGTTGGCAGCCCTGTAGATGTAGCAGAAATGAAACTGTCTCTCTAGAAGTAACGGACATTTAGTTACCATGGAGCAGTGGAGCGGTGCAGAGCGTGCGGTCGCCGTAAGGGCGTTTTACCGACATGGTGACAGTTTGACAGCTGCACAACGAGAGTTTCGGCGCCACTATCAGATCCCGCTCCCGGTCAAGTTCCTTCGTTACACGCAATCGAAACGTGGGTTCGTAATTTTGAAGAGACTGGTTCAGCTTTGAATAAAAAGCCTAGTGGGGGTGTACGGTCTGTACGTACCCCAGAAAACATTGATGCCGGGCGAGCTGCCATCTTAAGGAGTCCTCGTCGTTAGGTGCGAAAAATTGCCTCGTCATTGCAGCTCGGACGTCGGAGCGTTCAAAGAATACTCCATGAACTTCAATTTCATCAGTACAAACTTCAGATTGTGCAACAACTGAATCCAAATGATTGTGTATTGCGCCTGCAAATTTGCGAACAATTGTTGGCTAAAATCAATGAGGATGCTAACTTCATTCATAAACTTTGGATGTCCGATGAAGCCCCGAATAAGCAGAACTTCCGTTACTGGGCTCATGGAAACCCTGCTCAGCTTCACCAGCGTCCATTACAGAGTACCAAAGTTACAGTATCGTGTGCAGTGTCGTGTCATGGGGTGACAGGCCCTTACTTTTTTGAAGATGAACGAGGCACTACTGTCACTGTGACGTCTGAAAGTTATGTCAACATGTTAGAGATATTTTGGCTCCAAGACTCCATACTTTTCCAAATCTTGACATTCAGCACACCTGGTTTCAACAGGATGGAGCCACTACACACACTGCCAGACAGTCTATGGCAGCAGTGAAACGTTTGTTTGGGGATCGCATAATTTCAAGGAATGCCAATATCGCTTGGCCGCCCCGGTCTCAGACCTTTCAGCCTGTGACTTCTTTTTATGGGGACATCTGAAGGGCATCGTGTACCAGACTAGACCAAGAACCCTTGCTTAGCTCAAGACAAAGATTGAAGAGGAAATCGCCAAAATCCCAGGTGACACATTGCGCAGCGCTATGCAAAACCTAGAGAAACGACTTACTGAATGTGTACGGCAAAACGGGCAGCATTTAACTCATGTAATTTTAAAAAGTGATGCCTAATGTAATTTCCAGTCCTGTAGAACATATTTTGAGCCTCAAATAAAGTTTTGTAACGTTCCTTCATTTTTTCTAATTATTTCAAATTTCCCGTTTCCCTGCGACTATTTTAAGGTGTCGCTAATTAGAAGTTGGTAGTTTCTACGGGTTTATTCAATGAGAGAAATGTTTGGTCTGCCATCTTATTGTAACTAGGAACGTCTTGATTTAGTATAGTATGATGTTCTGCTGTAAAACTATTTTTCTTGCGCGCATTGCTGACTCAGTTTTAGTAAATATCCTTATTGCTTACAGGCAAAATACCATATAATATCTGTTGGGGGCAAAATCTAGTGAAGTGTGTCTTCATAATTAATTAATTGTTATTAACAAAGTACTTTAGAGACGTCTTCAAGGTGAAAGTATGTTTGTCTTCAAAAGCTCGTGGAAACAACGTTGACGAGGATGCGGATGCGGATGACATCCTCTGTGTTTCTTGCTCATGGACACTAGTCACATGATGGAAACTTTTGAAGCGCTGTTACTGTAGCCTGAGAAACAACGATGACAGGAGACAGAAGAAGCAGAGAACGACAGAAAGCATGCTGGAAACACAAGAACGTTAATACAACGAACGCAAGGAGGAAGCAGCAAGAAGTCGTAAAAACAATGATTCAGCGGCAGCAACTACAGCAAAAGCATACTACTGCACAGTTTAGTCTCCTACGTAGTGACTTAAGTGGTTTACGAAGTTATATAAACGGACAAGAGGAAAGATTGTGTACTGTAGAAAAATTGGTCACAAATGTAGAAATCTGGACATCTACAACGAGATTTTTGGCCCAGAGTTAAGCACCAAGAAAACGAGCATGTGTGTACAACAGGGTGTGTGCTGACTACCTGGAGGAAGAAGCCTCTAGACAATGAGTAAATCTACACTTTAGAAAGATGGGAGATGTCGACAATTAACGGATTCGTTCAAGAGAGGCCGACTTCAATTACAGTTGAAACGTGTATCACAGTTTGCATTGTGCGCCCTGATCTGGTGGAAAATCTCAAGCTAATCAGGTAGTGTTACAGCTAGGGGACACCTACTGGGAGGCATGTAAAAGTATTTGGGGAAGTGAAGATATACTTACCATCGGTCGACTTGAGCTTTATTATCAAGTACTTGTTGCGGAACTTGTTTCACTATGTACCGACTATGCTGCGTTTGCATGGCACTTGAAGCTTACGTAAAATTCCGGAACGGCATTTGGCAAGATAACTTGAACTTTTGCAAGAGTACAACTTCAAGGTTTAACATAGGCGAGGGGAGGGTTGCAAATGGTTTATCCCAAAAATTGCACTCAGAAAATTGCTGACATACCCGTAGAAAGGAAGAAAGGAATGGCAGATAACCGGACGACAGGAGATTTCAGAACAAGAACAGATGGCTGATGAGGACATTGGACCGATCTTCATGGCAAAAGACGAGAGTCGTCGCGGTGATAGGCAAGAGTTCCGAAGTGCTGAACAGCTTCTGGGCAATTGTCAATCTCTAACCTTTTAGAACGGGTTGCAGAAAACGTCTTGGGTAAGAGATCATAATAATTACGTTCTGCAAAAAAGGCCAACAAACCTAAAAAAGGGAAAAAATGAGACTGTATAACAATGAACTGCTATTCGACAGAATTGCCGTACACATTACTAAACTTTTTAGTTACTGACGTCAAAAACCGGTACATCATGTTTATAGACGACTATTCGACTATTTTACTAAGTTGGTACAAGCATATACAATTCCAAATCAGGAAATTACCACTGTCGAAAAGCCTCTACTTCATAAATTCTAATGCCCTTATAGAGTCGCTATAGAAATCCGTACCGATCAACAGAGGAATTTCAAGCCAAGAGTTTTCAAAGAATTGTGTCGCCTACTTGGTATTCGAAAGACACGGACAACGCCTTCCAATCTCAGTCCCACAGAATGGTCGAGAGATTCAATAGAACACTTGAGCAGCATTTATCGAAGATTGTTGACGAAAACCAAACAGGCTGGGACCAGCAAATACCATTATTTCTAATGGCGTATTAGTCACGACTACACGACGCAACCGGCATGACTGCAAGAAAACTGATGTTTGGGTTTGTGATGTGTCTTCCTACGAACCTGATGTTTGGATCACTCGAGACCCAGTTTCGAAAGCCGCAGAACCATTCTTTGCGATTCGGAAACTAACTGCAAAAATTAATTGTTTTATAACAGGACAGCTGATGATACTCTGCGATAAAATGAAAAAGCTGTATAACATTCATAATAATAGTGTGACTTTTGATAGAGGAGGCTAGGTGGCCGCTCCCCAAAACTTTAAACCAACTGCGAAGGCCTTATACTGTGAAAAGAGAATCAACTGAATTGCTTATTGGGTACACGAAGAAGAACAGCGGGAATTCAACGTCGACTACCTAGGTCGACTGGACAAGTATCACTTCACAGCCGGTGTGCCAGTTCAAAAGATAAAAGACAATTACATAACGCTCTAGGCAATTTGAGAGTGCTTTTCCACACGACTCTCGATTAGTCGGTGAGAGTGTCTGTTAAGATCGTGCACTGACCTAGCTTCTAGCATATTCCCGAGCATTGGTTAATTACGCAACTCTCTCGAGTCGTCAACCGGAAAGTAGTAGATATATCTGGAATCTCCGCGGGGTGTGTGTAATCGTCAGCGGCCGACTTAACAGTTAATGGTGTCATGGTAGCGGTGTGGTCAATTTTATCAGTGCGGTGAGAAGTGATTGTTGTGAGGTCTACTGCAAAGTGATTACTTTGTTAGCTAGTGCAAAATTGTAATAAAGGGGTCATTATTTGTTGGACAAATTTACCTTGAAGTATTGTGTAGGAGTGGTTTGTTGATTTATAAATGCTTTTTATGTCTAATTAAAGTTTGCAATTTGTGACTTCATTGGTGTCAGTTCTTCTGTTCCCACTGAATAATTCGACAACCGGTGAGACCATCGTAACAATAATTCATCCGCGTTACTTGCAAAAGAAAATAATTTTGCATACCTGCTACAGGAATCAAATATATGGGTGCTTACTATTAAATTATAAAACCTTATTTGCATTGGCCTAATAATATTTGATATAGTGATTTTTCAATTTGGCTAATTCTATTATAGTTAAATATTGTTGTAGTGATAAAGCAACGCTCCCTTCAAGTCTAAAACGTGCATAATTTTAATACTACTTATGCGTAACATTCTCGTTAGAGTAAAAAAAATTATTGTTTAATATCCTATCTGCCATACTTACAGGCATAAATAGAACCCATGTTATTACTCCTCATAAAATGGTAAGGAATTATTGTCCTTTAGTAATCTTGAGTGAAAGGGTTATTATGATTTAACGTATTTACCTCATGACTTTATTTTCTGATATACTGTAATTAAACAAGTTCCATGACATCTGATGCAATATATAGCATCAAATAAGCTGTTGTTTTACGTTTCGTGTACCATAATTGTAATTATTATTTCACATAAAACAAAGTAAAATATCTTTCATGTTTAGATTATATCAAATAAACATTCAAAATTACTGTCTGGAAATAAATGTAGCCCTAACTAACATAAATTTACTAGTATACTAATATAATTGTACAGTAGATACACACACACACACACACACTACGGCCTCAGTGATCGTCGTGTGGTACAGTGGAAAACAAGATACAGACACCAATGGAATCACTAATTACCAGCTTTAAATAATCAAAATTAATAATTTGTAATTGACAAGGTAGTCTCTTACAACAATTCAAGTTAAATTTTTTCACACACAATAATAATGTTAAGTAACAGAGTTTCACACAGTAAACACTTTTCACAATACTTCGAAAACCACTCGATCCGCGCTAAGGAAATCGCTCACTGTAAATTGACTGACTAAGCCAGCTGCTGTGGCTTTTACAGGTCGCGCAAGTGTTCCAGAATAAACTTTCTATCCTTACTGCGGTATGGTAGCTAATACATATTTCAAGTGTGCTCTTGAACAATCTGGAAGTACTTGAGTGCTATGAGGCTTGATACAGACGAGGCACGCTGGGGTAGCCATTAAGTGTTCGAACAACACTCTCGACTGTACTAGAGTGTTCGGTAATTGGGTAACAATGTCAAACCCAGTATATAGTCTACTACAATCACGAGTGGGTAATTGTGTTACTTATATGTCAGAGTTCGGTAAATATGTAAAACCTTCGCTAAGTAAATGATATCTGATATCTTAATTCTAAATTTATTCTAAATTTATCTTTATTCTAAATTTGAAGAATGGTATTTTTTAGACAATGATTTGGCATCTCTGACATAAGTTAATCAAGACGATTGGCAACAACGTGAATATTGTACTGTTATTATTTTTTGATATAATATATTTAGTATTTGCACCACGTTGGATGCGTCATTATGTGTACTGTAATTATTTTAACAGGTATTGTAATTATGTAATTATGATATGTAACTACCTTTATTATATTTTTTGTTTATCAGTACCTGAAAAGAAACTCTCTCTCTCAGGGTTAATGATTATTAAGCTGTTTGATCGTATTTACGATTGTATATAATATTTTATTTTCTTTAAACCAAACAGTTAGTATGTAGTATTTTGAGAAATAACCATGTCAAAAATAAATACCAAACTAATGTAACTTGACTGATTCTGAATTCTTCCAGCTGCCACGGGTTCACTTCTGGTTGATGTTTATTATTTTCAAAAGCAATATCAGGCTTGGAAATTCGTTCCTTCACACAAATTTCTTATTGGTTTCACCGCTGAATGTTGTTTTCTAGGACGAATGCAACACAGATGTCTCCTCGGAATAATTAATTATATTTTATGGGCACTTAAACTATTCTTCAGTCCAGGATTTCCCTCTTCTATCGGTGTTCTATTAAGGATATGTTTAGGTTTCTTGTAATATTATTTATTTATTAAATTCATAATCAAAACTCTGGTATAATAAATTAAATTCATTTACTGTTTTTCCTTTTACATATGACATTAAACTTGATGATGTTACTCTTATTAAATATATTTTTAGACTCTTGATGTTACTTTTCTTAGATATATTTGAAGACTACTGACGTTACTCTTATTAAATATAATTGAAGACTACTAACATTTCCTTTCATCTCTATACAATACAATTTTTAACAATTTACAAATTTTCCACTTTGATAATTCCCTACTTTCATTACATCTGTTTATCATATACCTATTAAAAACATATATCACTTTTATATTTCTTATTAAACATCTTTATTTTATCTCTAATATTCGTAATTCTAGTTGGTATTTATTAAATTATAATTTTATTACTATTTGCTCTTATTATAACATTCATTCCAATTTCATATATTCTTTTCAGAACATATAACTTAATATTGTTTTATATCATATAGGACTCGACCTCTATGTTGACTGGGTGAGTCGATAGTCCCAATGTTTTTGTTTACATTTTAAATCATATGTTCCATTTAATATTAAATTTGTATCTTTTCTCTTTTAAGATTTATTATTTCCCTATTATCTACTGTGTTGCATTTTAACAGCAGTACAATATACAAACTTAGCTATACACTTTTCCGGTAAAGTGCATTTTGGTACATGAGACTATAATAATAATAAGGACTCAGAATTCACAGTGTGTGAAAGTCTTCCTAAATAACGGTCTGGGAGCTCTCGACTTGTAACTAAACCTGGGGCTTATTACTATCCCAGTTTTCTATCGGGAATGGTTTCAAGTCGAATACATCAAATGCTAAAGTTATGCTAAAAATCTTTTCGGGTCCTAAAGATTACATTCTCAGTAATATTTTGTAAAGAGGGCGTACTATCAATAACCATCTCATATGAGATATGGCAAAAATAAATGAAAACTACAATACTGTGACTAGCCATGAGATAGAGAAAAGTAGTATTTGTTGTCAGAATAATTCTTTTTCTTATAGAATAATTGCAAAAATTTACAAAGTAGTAAAGATTGTTCTGACGTCTCTCGATTACATATAATTTTTTCACTCTTTTCATTGTTTAACCCCCTCTCAAAATAGGTCATTAAGATTACGTTTTTATGAGCATAAATGAGCAATTATTATCCCAAACGATAAGAAATTGTACAATGTTAAATGTTGCAATATAAAAAGAATTATATTCATTTAATGAATCTTCTTGAAACACATAACATTGTTTTCTATAATTATTGATTGCCTTAAGTATAATTTGGAGTATTTGAAATTCCAGGTTTGAGAAAGTATCTTGTGCAATGATCCACGATAGTAAGTGTCAATAAAAAAATAAAATAGAAGTTTAAAATAATTTAGGAGTATTGAAATTGCCTTTTGAAGTGTGGCTTTGTTTATATAAAAGGGTACACAAAATAAACACAAACATAACTCCAGTTCTTAGGTAACAATACGCTACATAAAAGTAAAGAGATCAGTTACTGTGACAATTACAAGCCAAGAAAAAGCAAATCGATGTGTATTACTAAAATATTCTTCACACTACCTCTCTCACTCTACATATTTTTCTATCTATATATCCACCGTTACTACATACTCATTGTTCATTTAGAAAATAATTTTTTCAGTTTATTGGATTTAACATACATCATATTAAATGTTACGCCAAAAATGTATAAGCATAATAAACAAATTCAGAAATAAGAAGGTAATTCAGTGGTAACCAATAATGATAGACTTGAAATCATCGGGTGCAAGACACTTGAGGTGGTATGGCAATGTGCAGAGGATGGGCGTCAAAGATCACCTAAACAGGAGGATGGCCTGTAAATCGAATGAACTGCCATACATAGATGGAAAAGACCCAGACCGAACAAGAGTTGGAATTGAGAAATGAACAACACTTAGGAAAATAGAGGAGTGGAGTAAGGTGAGTGGACGGACCGCAAACGTTGTAAGCTATGAAGCGAAAGACGGCGATAGCAATTAAGAAAAGTCTCATTTCATGGAGACAAAAAGTGTATGACAATACAGAGTAAATCATTTTTTTAGCCTACAACTCCATTTATATAATATAAATCTAAAGTATATTTAAAAAAAATTACAAATACAATTTTTAAGTACAAACATCAGCAGTTATACATAAAGCTCAATGAAATTACGTATTCCATATCAAGTTTGCGTGGATCGGTTGCAGCAAAAATGTCATGAACTACAATTGGTAATATCAGTTTAGTTTTCCGTGACAGTCACGACATTACATTAAATTTCCATATAAATGCACATTTTATGCAAATTTCAACGTTACAGTTTCTATAAAGCGTAATACGAGACATACGTAAAACAACAATGTCAGAATTAACGGTTTGCTTTAATTAGCTAAACACATTGTCACTGTTTTTCTCATTTCGTACAAGACGCACAACATGATCCTCTTACTCTTTCCCTTAACTTCTGTTTCATGGGTCTGAAACATGGGTCATGTCGTTGGGTCGGCAACCCAACGACGATGACGAAAACAAGGAATACATTCCTTGAACATAAAAGTAATGTCACTATTTGATACCATTTTCCCATATGTTCAAAGTGAAAATTGGATTGCGCAATGCAGTGGTATAAGTAGTAGTAGTAGTAGTAGTAGTAGTAGTAGTAGTAGTAGTAGTAGTAGCAGCAGTAGTAGTAGTAGTTGCTGTTGTTGTTGCTGTAGTATTAGACTGTGTATACCAAACGTTGCTTGGAGACCACTGACACCCAACATAGGTCGATTGGAAGCTTAAAATTTAAACCTTTTTGCAAGTTTAATAAACGTAGAGACTTGAGGTGAGCAACTGTAAAAATGTGTAACAAAGTATTGTCTTTATTCCTTCATTAGATTTAAATTTTGGTTTGGAGTACATTTAATTGCTGTTAAAATATTGCTTCAGTATGTTTTATATTGGATATTTAGTTGGTTTTATTAAAATTTGTGATGCTTATAAGTCAGCCAAAAACATTTTTAAATTGTCGTTTTATGTTTTTTAAATTCATTAATATTCTCAAAAGTCACTTGTCTAAATGAAATTTATTTAAATTAGATTTCATAAATTGCTATGTGAGAAAGGAGGGCACTTCTTTATTGCCACAAACATAATTCAACGAGCAATTGTAATTGCATTTCTTCCGCTAATTAACTATATACGTAGTAGTTTAAAAAACGTTGATTGTGTGCATTCACACCCATTTTAGTCTATATTCGAAAGTGTGCCTATTCTTAGTATTGAGTTGAAGACAGATGGATATCCAAGTATGTGTATATACTTACTATGTTTTAAGTCCACAGCGCTCTTCATGAAGCTAATTTTTGGAAAATTCTAACAATTATTTTGAAGTTTATGCAATGCACCGATAAGTAAGTAGCAAATTTGCGGTACTGTTACTTCAATGTCAAACTGACAGAGAAACAGAAAATGAGTTTAATGTTATTGTGTAACTGATATTTTTTTGTTTCAGTGTAACCCCCTTATAAACTTCAAGATGTTTAACTGGGGAACCCCATTTACTGATGTTATGTCATTTCTGTAATTGTAAAATTTTCTCTCTATGAAAGTAGTGACACAAAGTACAATACAGTTTTAAATATAATGCTATCTATGTTTCTCTTTCCTTCACAGGCTACTATGTTGCCTTCATCATACAGGCCAACTTGATTATCATGTTATAAATTAATTATTTAAGGGTTCTTGCATGACTAACACGTTTTAGCTCAATGCTGATTAGACATTTTTAAACTAAGAATTTAAATGATTTATTAAACTTAACTGCTCTTATAGAGATTTGACGTCACGACATTAATGACACATTTTCAATCAACTGAGTTTAGGTCAGATGGCTTACAGTGCAGAGCACAGTGTATGTTTTGTTATACACTTGCCTGTTCATGCAATAATTATAAGTTTATCAGGGTTTAAACTAGCGTTAATATTTGAAAATTAAGTTCCGGACAATGTTTCATCATCATCAACTCAACAACTATACTTACAACCTGTTCGTCATCAGTGCTGCCACACCCCTTGGGCTCTGTCTTTTTCTATCGAGATCTAGAATTGATTATTTTATATACTATACTGTCTGTTTTTTTCCTTCTCTACGTTGTTATGTGGGTTAAATAAACGTTTAAAATAGAGGTTCAGTTACTGGTTGGGCAGCAGGTACATTGATATGTCTTCAGTGAAAAGTAAAATCACCTGAATAAGAACAGTATCAGTTCATTTTAGTAAACAATAGTTATAGATAGTTTACCGAATAATTAAAGCCATTTCTGGCATACCACCACTTGCCATTATTCTATTTGCCGAGAAGAAATCTGTTATTATTGTTTACTCCGGGAACCCATAAAATATAGATAATTGACAAAGGATCAGAATCACTCTAGTAGCCTTTGTGGTATCTATAACAGGAAAAAATATTTCCATGCGTAACAGTATTTAAATAATTTCGCACTAAAGGGTAATCATTAAACTCCTCAGAATTTTGATATAATAATAATTGACATATACACTATATTTATTTCAATTACGAATTCACTATGTTCAGGAAATATTATTGTAGAAAACCTAACACTGAAACGTTTTCATAAATGAAAACCACTCAATTTAGGTGAAAATAAATGAACACAGTAACAGTAACTATTGAAAGTATGTAAGATACTATGAAGTGTATGTTAACATTCGATCAAAGTTTTCTATTTTGAAATCTTCGTATAGTACATAACAAAATAGCATTGTTGTTACCTAGGACAGTAAAAAGTATTAGTTTCATGTAATGTATTCAAATATATATATATATATATATATCTTATTAATTGCAGTTGTAAACAAGAAGATAAGAGACGGAATGTGGTGTTAAAAGCAGAAAACGTAACGACGTTTAGACGCCACTGGTGTGTAGAGAAGAGCTTCAAAAAAGAATTGCAAATTTCAGGATAACCGGGTATAGGATGATTAAAATAAACTTTGACTGACCTTGAATTTAATTTTTGTAAATTTATGTTATTACATTCAACATTTAATTGAACTCTTCATTATATTAATATACACTTATAAATTTCGACTTAATCAATCAAATAATGATGCTTGTTACTGTAATTGTACAGATTAAATATTTTTAATTTATGTACAAACACTCAATGTTTCATATAGATTTTCACTACCAATTTAATAAACACTAATTTCAGATTTATAACTTTGCAAAATTTTTTATGTACAGCAAACAGTGATTAATATTATAGTAAGTTATTCATTATAGGTTTTATGTTGCAAAAATTAACACAAGAATCAATAATAGAAATATTATTTTATAAAATCTATGATAAAAAACTGATGTTAACGTGGGATGATCACTTCTTGTTTCAATACAGAATGAAAGTTAGCTTCTTATTATAATTTATTAGCTAATAATACAAAGCAAAATACTTGGACAGTTTAGTGTAGTATGTAAACTTAGCCTCCTACGCTAAACTGTGTACTTATCACAATAAAGTTGAAATAATTCTTATTATTCCCTCTTCTTTCGTGTATTTTATTATTAGTTACCGTCATTCAATGTGTTAATGCACACTTTCACTAAGCATTATTTCTTGTAAAATTTTCAAAATAGCATTTATTAAAATTGTGTGTGGTTTATAATGCAGGTAAGTGTTCATGTCTCTGAAACAATTTCATTTTTTACCTTTGATCATATTCAGATTTGTTTCTTAAATAGTTAAATCTTACAATATTAGCCACAGAAGGTTACGTGTAATATTTTGCTGTTCTAATTTTAGTATGTGACTTTGGTAATCGATTTCCATCTTCTTTTCCTGTCGTAAAAAATTCCAGGTTAAATTTTCAATGGTTATGTGTTTATTCTTAACGATGTTTAGATACATGCCTTTTTAGGTGTTTTTTTGCCAATACAAGTGTTTGTTTTTAATAAACTTGAAACAGACATGTAAGAATTAAGTAAGTAAAAACAAATTTACGTTGCTTTCATATTGGCTGTAAAACAAAACACAAAAACAGTAACTTGAAGCTTGTTGAATGTTATAATTAACCTAAAGGTAAGATTGCAGAAAGCTAAAAGAATGAAAATCTAGTAAAAGTTAAAATGCAAAAAAAGAGTAGACGTAAATATTGTCGACACTTCCGCGGTTATCACGAACACGACGAGCGCCGAACTTATCTCAACTTAACTCGTACGAACACGGCACATAAGAAATAGGAAGCGAGATAAACCACACCCCTCATTGCTTTCCATCAGATATTGTTCCAGAGTTAAATCGTATTTATTTTGTATCCTTAATACCTTTGATTTTAAACGGTGTTTAAATAACCAGTAACGTCTCGTGAAACTTCGGGTTATCTGTAATCTCAAGTCTTTTCGATGTGTGTGCGCATATGAGCACGAATAAACACACATCGAAAATAGTTCTACCCACACGCCTATAGTTACACACACGCGCGCCCGTACGTACGCACGTACGCACGCACCACAATGCCTTGTTAGGTATCTAATATCTAAAAAAATTTTCACACCTTACATGTATCTTGCTTACCTATTGTTAAATATGAAACGATAATATATAATACACATTGTTAATGACGAAAATTGGACGAAAAAACTCTACTTTATGTTTGTAACAGAATATGTCAAAGCAGCAAACACACTGACAAAAATACTTTCTTTTTACACAAAGGGATGTCGTTATTGTTAGTTGTAGTACCGATTTATTTTTGTTCCCAAAACTCTGGCATATGCTAATTTTTGGGAATTACTTGCTAGTCAGGTTGCTAATTACTTTCTTCAAAATATTTAGCTATTTCACAGTCCCCGTGCTCTTGTAATTTAGTTTATTTAAGAAACATCCAAAACATTAATTTACCTTCAATTTTCAAAAATTGAAATTAAATTATGTTGGTTATTCAAGGCTGACTGAAAACGTCTGCTCTACCACATGTTCGCATTTCATGATAAAATTTTGATTTACTTGTTCTGCAATATTAAGTTTTGTTTAATTGTGATCGTGCATCTGTTAGTAGTAAACGAAGTTTTCAATTATGACAGCAATCCAACTGCACATATTGTCCTAATCAGACCGAGCCAAATATTCAATAAAAATAAATTACACAGACACATATTGCATACAAAGACTATGACTATTATACTAAAAGGTACAACTCATTCTCACTATAAAATTATAGATTTTCAAATATGAGAACATCTTACATCTTTAGTAGCGAGTAGCGAGTAACGAAATGTTCAAAAGTACGCTCAAAATATACATTTCTAACCACTGAAAACTAGTTAAATATAGATAAATATATGCTTAGGGATTCCTGTAATTTTCTGGTTGTTAAGTGTCTGCCAAATGCACCTTCTCCATTTTTTGTAATTCATTATAAACTGCTGATTAAGTCACTGTAGATAGCTTTTGCGTGATATGATTCATCTGTAACACGTCAGGTACCTTGGGGTGTTGACGAAGATGAATTTTTTCCATGAGATAAGGAAACCGCCGAAAGTCTGCTAAAGTGTTCTTGACTCTCAGCAGATGGATGTCCAACGTGAGTAGTCCCAAACCGTGTAAGCACAACGTTTCCTGAGTAGGCACTGTGTAGGCCAACGTCTCCCGCTTGTAACGTTGGTCCAATCAGTGCTCTCTTGCGCGGGTGGATGCTCAAAACAAGACGATATACCGAAAGCGGCTAACCCAGGTGCAGAGGAGAGGAGCGTTCAAGGTATCCTCTGCTTAACGCAACTCCTCTGAACTATCTGTTATCCGGATTGTCGATCTTTTTTCTAAGAAGAGGATAGCTTTGCACCTCAAGAAAGCGGAGCTCGGCAAGGAGATAGCAATGCACCAAGAGAGGCTCCACATCACTGAGAAGTGGGAAAAAGCTAGGAACGAGGAGGAGCGGTCGCCGTACTCAGATGGTAATCAAACCTGTGAGGCCGTATATTGATAGACAGCTTGGGCAAGTCATTGTCAATCGGAAGCAGGTTGTAAGAGGTCATGGATATTTCTGATCTTACCTCCATATGATAGATAGAACTTTTCGGCAGTTTTTTTTTATAATGTCCGGGTGTAGAGGATGACGTAGAGCATACCTTCTTGGATACGTGGGCACGAGAGGAGCGTTCCTTGCCGCGTGTATCAGATAACATACCAGGATCCATTTTAAGAAGAGAGATCGTCCACATCTGAATAGCATATTACGTTGAGGACATCATTGGGTGAAGAAAGGAAACTTAAACTGTCTCCCAAGTAGAACAGTGAAGAGGTAAGCCTATTTTGCGCAGGAAAACGACCTAGCCTAATTTAGTGTGATAAACGTTTCCAGGCTACTGCTCGATCACCGGTGAAGGGGGTTTAGTGGGTAGTTAAATTGAGATGGAAGTACTACACTTTGAACGCAAATGAACTTCTCATTCTCCTAATATATATATATATTGTAACGTACCAAATTTGGTAGTTACATAGAGTAACCAATTATTACGTCAAGTGACGGGAGATCATGAAAATATTTCAAAGTACATAAAATAATGTAAACAAAAAGTGTGTATCTACAGAGATATATTATTGTAAAATTCCAACAAAGAAGAAGGAAGAGTAATATAGCATCATCGAGTACAAGGAAGAAAGAAAATGACAACGAGCCAATATGAAATGTTAGAAACCAGGCCCAATAGGTTCCAAACAGTGAGGGGAAACAACACCAATAATAACTGTGTAAAATGAAGAGAAGACAACACAATCCAAACAGTGAGGGGAAGCAACAAAAACCATAACTATTAAAATGAAGAGAAGACAACTCAAGAGCAACCACAATGATGGCAAAACAACAAATTTATTTATAAATATAAATACTATGGAACAACGACTACCACAAATGGAAATATTGAAGAAGATGACGAGAATAAGTGAACATTGATTATAACAAGCAATGCACAACCCAGGAGAACACCGATATTGAACAACAATTAAATAGAAGAAGAAAGGAAGAAGAAGAGCAAAGGAAACATAACATGAAGAGTGAAGATAATATATGGACAATACAAGAAATCACCATTCACCAAGTATACAAGGAACTATACTAGTGACCAGAAGAAGTATAACGATTATCAACTATGAAGAAACCAGTGTTTAGCATAATTAAGCAATCGCAAACAGTAACAGTGAAAACTTAATGTAAGTGTGAGAACCTGTAACAAGTTAACCATTTTTAACCTAAATAAACCCCACAGACAATACAAGTGAGAAGGTTTATAACAGAGGAAAATGCGTTACCATTATAGTGGAAAGAATCAAAGATTAAATAGTTAAAATGCACAGCCAATTAGTGTGACAATTTAATCAAGATTGTAATCCAAAATAGATAATCATAAGACCACCAAGAGAAATGTGAGATAGAACAGTAAAATAATTGTTCATAGAAACTGGTAATAAAAGCTTTGTAAACTTTAAAATGAGATATAACTGAATGCCACGGCAAGATAGACTAAAATATAAAGAAAGTCCAGAACAAATAATTACAAATAAGCTAGTTTGTTAAGTATCAAACAACCAATGTACCAAAAATTAGGTACAACACCACAAGAAATGTAATACTATTAGATTAAGAATACTTCTGTTATTGTTTAGAAAAATAGTGTAAACATATGTATTACTTAACAATATAACCATTGTAATAGAACACCATAATGAAATCATAATAGTAGAATCAAATACTGCATAAGAATATGTTGCACAATTGTGACCAGATAACATGAGACATAACCTCATAGAAAGTGCACCTATAACATAAAGTCATATATATTAATTAAACCAAGCAACTATCAACAATTGTTTCAATCAGAGACTAATTATAAATAATAATGCAAACTAATAAATAATATTTGTACTGAAATACACAGCCAATAAAGCAGATTCAATATGATAGCACAAAGCTAGAAGAACAGAAACCCAATGTGACAAGTTAGTTAAGCAAAATACATTATTAAAACTTGTTAAAGGATTACTGAAAATGTTACCAGTAGTTAGAAAAATATCTAGTACTACTATGAGAACAGATCACAATTATAATAATAGTAGTTTTATAATCAGATTATTGAAAACTAACTGACTCTGATTGTAGAACCAAATGTAAACAAACCCAATGTGACAAGTTAGCTAAGCAAAATACATTATTAAAACTTGTTAAAGGATTACTGAAAATGTTACCAGTAGTTAGAAAAATATCTGGTACTACTATGAGAACAGATCACAATTATAATAATAGTAGTTTTATAGTCAAACTATTAGAAACTAACTGACTCTGATTGTGGAACCAAGTGTAAACAAACACTATGTACCAAGATAGTTAAGCAAAATGCACTATCCAAACTTGGTCAAAAGTGAATAAAAATGTTATCAGTAGTTAGAGAGATATCTGATACCACTATGAGAACACATATCAAATGTAATAATAGCAATTTAGTAGTTGATTTATTAGAAACTAACTGACTGTCATTGCAAAGCCTGATGTAACCAAACCCAATATTAAGAATTGGAAAGCTTTCAGAAAAAGAAAGACTGATAAATACATTAAATAAACAATGTACTATAGCTGTACACTATTTTAATTTGTAACATAATATACCTTATGTGGTAAAATAATTGAAAAAGTGACAATTTAAAGAAAAGAGAACAGAAGGTTTTTTGATAAGACTATTAGTATATGAAAAACAACATTTTTCATAAAACAAAATGTGAACAGATGTAAATAAATGTATATAGTATTGTTAGAATGCCAAACAAATGTAATTAAATAAGAAATAATAGAGTTATAAGCGATTATAAACAATCGAATATGGTCGTTTGAGGACGCCATTACCAAATATTGTTGGAATAGTAATTACAACTATTTTCTGTATTAAACAAATGGGAAATGGACTCAATACGTTTAATAATAAGTGTTATAGGGTAATTAGAGCAAGATATGGTGAAATAAACTTATTAATATTAAGATTCACCATATGGGTTTTGTGAAATGTTGTAGTGAGTTAATAATGGACGGATTTTATCCTTGTTTAGACTTTATTTAAAGCCGCAAGTGTCCGCGATCTATTACCACTAACCATTCAACGATACGATGATTAATAAAAAGTTATAGCAATTATAAACTTTTTAGTTATTTTGTGTATCAACGCTTACGTCACATTAGTCTCTAACCCAAACAAAAATTGGTAAAAAATTAAAAGTTTTATTTAACTGAGGTGTTTTGGGGTAGAGAGTTCGACAATTTAAACCAATCAAATGAATTAAAATAACCAGACAAGCAGGAGACGCTTAGGTGAAGCGTTCAGTCATCTTTCAGTCGTCAAGGAGTCTACCAGCATCATTCAACGAGCAAGGTTGATGAAGAAATGTATCAAGTTTAATTTAAATTGTGCGCGACATGTTCATAAGTTACGCTATACACACATAACCTGTACACAACAGAGTAATAACGAGTGCCCAGTGTGAAGTGAATTAAAATAATAAACCGGCCAGTGTATAATAAAGGTCGTGTTTTCGTGTTTTGTGTCTTATAAAAAACAGGGAGTACTCTATTTTTATTATTTAACGAATTGAATGGAAATAATGATTTTCGTTAGTGAACGAAGAATTATTGTTTGGGTACTGCTCTAGTCAGAAGTACCGAAGTGTATTAATCATGATGAAAATTATCAGAATTAAATAAAAGAATTATCTCGCATTTATTAATTTAAAAATAAATGTTTTACGATTTTATCGTACTTAAAGAAATCAATATTAATTTAAATATAAAAAATATGAGTGTAATGCATAGTCGCTCATTTGACTCATTTCGTTTGAATTGACGAATAAATAATTTATTGCGAAAAATATTCTAATCAACTGATAATTACACATCAGATGCAATATGAATAAAATATATGTGTTTATATTATTAAGAGTTCAATGAATAATTTAATTATTCAAAATAAATACTCACTTTTGTTAACTAACCTAGAAAGAACAACGACAACTTTGTCACCTTTTCATAATTCTGTTCTCAAATAATTTCAATCCAATGAAAGCTATCACAAGAGTTTTTTTTAATATAAATTTTTTCTCTTGCCAATAAATGATTTTAATAACTAACAAATAAATAATAATAGTAATTTTTAACAGTGCAGCATAAAGCACGTGTTATCAAAACGACTGCTGTATCCATTAAACTCAACGTACGATAGTACGATATATATCGGTTTTATGGTACCGACTTTTAATTTTAATATTTGTTTGTTTTTTGTAGTAATTCTTTATTAAATATTGTTAGAAAAGATAACATCTTGTATCTGGTATCATGCAACTTCCAAGAACACACGAATTTGGTAATGTAACTGTGTAAAGAGGACATAACCTCGTTAACTAAAATTATTGTACCACACCCCAGTGTTACCAGCCTTGAGGTTAAAAGAGCTCAAGAATTGTTTCTAATAATTATTATTTTGTAAAGACATTAGTGATTGATTGTTTTAAAAGAGTTAATGGCATTTCAGAACTGTCAATAAATCTCAATTTATTTACCAATGGAAAGAGTTTTTATTTTTTTTTTAAATAATTTAATTTTCATAACTAGTTCTATCAGAAGGTGGCGGTAGAATTTGAATGTTCAGTACAATTCAATTTACAGTTAAGTCATTATTTACTTTATTGTGCATGTGTATCACTTAGGATATTCAAATAGAATATCCGCATATGTGTATACAGTGTATGTTGCAGCAGAAGAAGTCACCATACAGAACATTGATAACATCCACATATGGTAAGTGGGGAGGTTAACAGTGAAGTGCTAAATACTTTTTTAAACTGAAAGATTTAAACGGGAACACCCACAACAACGCTATTAATAATCACAATCATTAATAAACAAATTTCTTAATCTTAAATCTTATTTTATATCTAATAACGTTGTAGATACGTTACAACGTGGCGCCCAACGTCTGAGCGCGAATTACGAAGAAAACAATTAACAATTTAGACAATTAAACCAATAATTTCCTAACCTAATTCGACGAATAGACAGCAAGTGCATTACCAGGGTAACAAGATGTACAGAAGTTCGACTTCAAAAAAGCGAGCAGCAGAGGCAGAGAGGGAGGCCAGATTAGAAGAAAAAGAGGCAACATCAGCAGAAGATGTTGAAGAAATTTTGTTAGAAGTCGAAGATAAACAACTTGAACCGGCGGAGGAGGTTCAGCAACCGGGTGATGAACCGGAAGTCATACTGCAGGAACCCCAACCGGAGGGTAGCCAACCAGAGAGACCAACGAAATCCGTAAACGTGGATTACCAGGAGATGATGCGGATGATTCTTGAAGGCACTAATAAAACAATGGAGACGTTGAGGCAGAGGATGGAGGAAAGTACCAACAAATCAATAGAGTCACTGAAGGAAGACTTGAATAAAAAAATAAATGAAACCCGTCGATCCACAGACAAGAAGATAGAGATAATGAATAAGAAGATGGACGAAAATTATCAATCCACGAAGGAGGAAAACCAGTCCACAAAGGAGGAGTTAAGTAAGAAGATAGAAGAAGGTCAGAAGGAGAGCCAGAAAAACATAGAATCTCTGAAGGAGGACCTGAATATCAAAATAAACGAAACCATTAAGAAGACGGAAAAATCCATCAACCAAAGGACTGAAGAGCTATTGGAAAGGAAAATGGAAATAATGAAAGAGAATTTATCTGCGGAGTTGGGAGTTAAAATTGACGAGACCAACAAGAAGATTGACGAGATCAATGAGAAAATTAATCGAGATATCGAGTTAATAAAAAATGATGGTGAGAGAATGTGGCAACAAATAACCAACAATAATGACAGAGCGGAAGAAATTGCCAAAAATACCATTGATATAGTAGAAAAGAAATTAGAAGAGAATTTAGAAGCAACGGAGGAGAGGATTGCCATTTTAACATCTGAGATACATGAAGAAGTATCAGACATACGGAGAGAAGGAGAAATTATCCAGCAAAAATTGATACAAACGGAAACAGATGTCAACCGCCGAATCGACGATATTGAGAAAATCCACAACACCCAGATAGGAATTGTGGAACGGAAGCAAGCAGAGATGATGACAGCACAGACCACACTGGGTGAGAAATGCGAGGAGATTTCAGTAAAAGTGGATGCAGTTAAACACCAAGTAACTAGTGACAGAGACCAATTGACAGAGCGCCAGCAAAGGGAGTTCAACGATATTCGGGATGATATGAACCGCTTACGAACATTCCCAAATATTTTATCTGGACTGACGCACCTGGAAGGTAGGGAACAGATAGATTTCCGTGCTTACGTGAAGAACCCACTGGAATTTTTAGAGAGGGTGGAGGAAATTATAAGCAGAAACAGAGAAAATAGATGGTCCGTTATAAAAGGAATGCTAGATGAATCATTCCGGAATACCTTTGACAACTGGTGGACAGCGACCCGGCATGAGGTGGAGAACTATGCTGCGTTCAAGACAGCATTCAAATTGAAATATTGGTCTGATTCTACCCAAAACATTATTAGGGACGACATTACCAACGGGAAATATGACCCAAATGGCAGACAATCCATGACTACTTACTTTTTAGGAAAGATCTGCCTGGCCAGAAACCTGGAGCCAGCCATCCCGGAGGAATGTTTAGTCACAAAATTAGCGTACCACTTCAATCAGGGAGTATCACAGGGTAGGCTCAATTCACAAATAAAGACCATCCAAGGAATGTGCACTCTATTGGAAAGTCACGAGCGAGAACGCTACTACCAGAGGAACCGCCAGGGTCCTGGACAGACGTATGATCGGGGCGGACCAGGAAATGTGAATCCCACCAATAACAGCGACAGGAACCATTATGGAAGGACATTCAACAACCCTCCACGTTTTCAGAACCAACAAGGACCACGACCGAATGGAGGTGGCAACCATAATGATCATGCGGACCGAGGGAATATTAATAACCCCCGACCAAATGGATATCAGAGGGACGGCCCATACCAACGAGGTAATAATTATTATCGACCCTACAATAATCAGTCCCCAAATAACCAGCATCGACAGGGTAATGGGAACCCCAACAACAACCAGTTCCGAAGAGTGAATTACGCGCATGCTAGCAGAGGGGGAGGTAGGCGAAATTATTACCAAGGGCGAAGAAGCTTCCCGAATCACCATAATAATTCAAACCACAGCGACGGAGAGGATCGAGAGTCTGGTTACAGGTCGAACAGAAGCGACAGTAGTGAAGGTAACAGACCAGTCACTCGAACCACCGAAACCTATCACAATGGAAATGGGCAAGGAGCCCAGGAAGCAATAGCATCAACCTCAACAGACAGGCACACAAACGGTGACCTGCCTTTAAATGGGAACCGGCAGTGAAAAGCCTAACCACACCCTCACTGAACCGGACTATTGGGTCTAACATTTTGGCAACGGAATTGGCATCTATTAAAATACATCGCAATAATTATCTAAAAAAAAATTGCGCAGGATCTAATGGAAGAAAAAGAAGACAGTATCAGTGATATAACTAATAACGAGATAGCGCATATCTCAGTAAAAGTCAACGGGATAAGTACAGCGGCTATGGTAGACACCGGAGCGAATGTCTCTTTAATCGACAAATTAGAATTAAACCGAATACAATCGGAGAACCAAACAACGATACCAACACTACCCATCAATAATATCATACTCATTGGAGCCACTGGGCGACAGAATAAAACCATTCGACACCAAGTACAGTTGGAGGTATCGAGCAATGGAGAGACGATTCCAATGGTTTTCCTCGTAGCAAGTGGACTCGTAGCATTTACACTACTTATTGGATGCGACATACTGCGAAAGTATACAGCCATAATCAATATGGATAAAGATACAGTATTATTGAAAACAGATGAAGTTGAATGGACTGCAAATCTCATGGAACATAGGAAGGCACCCCCAGAGCATGTAATCTATTATATACGGGAAGCCCATGACAATAAGAAGATGCACATCAACAAAGAAGTCCGCAGCAATCCAGAAGATGTATTATGGGTAGAGAAGATTAATGAAATTAGAGCATTCCGAACAGATAACATTAACCATGTATTGACTAATGAACAACGCGAAAACCTGATACAAATCTATAATCGATACCGACATGTATTCTCTGATACACCTGGCAAAATAAAAATTTTCGGTGTGAATTGAAATTTAAAGATCAAACGGAGTTTAAGAGAAAGTCATATCCAATCGCTTTTTCACTTAAAGAAGCCGTTCGTGAAGAAATACAAAGATTAATTGAGAATGATATCATTGAAGTTAGCAACTCCCCGTACACTAATCCCATTGTAGCTGTACCTAAGAAAAACGGCGCAGTGAGGATTTGTCTGGATGCGAGGGAAATAAATAAGTCCATAATTAATGACAGGACGTCGCCTGGAGAAATCGACGAGATATTAAAGAAATTTTATGGCACGTGGTATTACAGTATATGGGACACTGTATGTGGTTATTGGCAGGTAGAGTTACACCCCAATAGCAGGAAGTTTACAGCATTTATTTTCGAAGGCCGTAACTATCAGTTTAAAAGGTTACCCTTCGGCCTTGTGAATCCTGTGGCCATTTTTGTTAAATGCATGGATGAAATATTAGGACATAACACTTTGCAATTTACTACAGTGTATGTCGATGATCTGTTAATTGCATCAGATAATTGGGAAGAACACTGTAACCGGGTGGCACAAGTGCTAAATAAACTAGAAGAAAATAACATAACGCTCAAACTAGACAAGTCGTAATTAATAGCCAAGTAAGTACAATTTTTGGGGTTCAACTTGTCAGAAATTGGAATAACACCAGCCCAAGAGAAGATGGAAACAATACAGCGTTTCCCGATACCAAAGAACAAAAAACAGTTACAGTCGTTCCTCGGTATCTGTAATTACTACAGGAAATTCCAGCACAACTACTCGGAATTAACGGCTCGATTTTCATCACAATTATCGTCAAAGGAAAAGTGGAGATGGGGGCCTGACCAAGACACTACCTTTGAGCTAATAAAGAAAAAATTTCTCGATACAGTAATGCTACACCATCCTAATTTTGAAAAACAATTTTTTATGAACTGCGATGCTAGTGATGTTAGCCTTGGTTCAGTATTATATCAGGAGGACCAGGAAGGCAATCACCAAGTGATTAGTTTCGCAAGTAGAACACTTAACAAATGCGGACGGAACTATCATACGACGGAGAAAGAGCTCCTGAGTATAGTGTTTGCCTGTGAGAAATTTAGAACGTTCATTTTAGGATACCCCATTACGGTACGAACAGACCACAAGTCTATATCTTTTCTAAAGAATTGTAGGTTAAAACATGGTAGACTGACAAGGTGGACACTGACGCTCCAAGAATATAACATCCAATGGGAATACATACCAGGGAAAAGCAACATAGCTGCAGACGTGTTGTCCCGAGTGAACATCATAGCCCAGACATTCGAGGGAGAAAAAGAAACCATCGCCAAGGTCTACCATATCTTGAAAAACAAATCTGAATTAACCAACATTTTATCTGACATAAAAATTCATCAAAATAAGGATCCTAAAATCTCACAGATAATCCAACGATTGGCAGAAAATGATGAAAAAATAATACCATATTACTGTACTCACAACCAATTACTATTCACTAAAACTCAATAATATAGTGAACAATGGAAGGTTGTTATACCGAAAACCATTGAGAAAGAACTAGCAATTGATTACCATGTGCGTTACGGTCACATGGGGGCAGTCAAAGTAGTCAAGGCACTACAGGAACATGTGTACTTTAAGGGCATGAACCGCAAGGTGAGAAAATATATTCAAAATTGTCATGTATGCCAATTGGTCAAGTGTAGCAATGAAAAAAGAGAAGGGGTAATGATACCCATAACTTAAACAGCAAAATTAGAAAAAGTATTTTTAGATATTTGTGGACCATTTCCACGAAGTGGTGGAAGGCACCAATACAAATATGTGGTAATCATATTCGACCACTATACGAAGTTCACAAAACTTTATCCAATAAACAGAGCTACAACTAACAAAATACTAGACATCGTGATATCTAGATACATACCCGAAGTAGGAAAACCACTATCAGTAATTACAGATCACGGAACGCAATTCCGAGGACGAAAATGGCGGGAAACTCTAATCCATCAAGGCGTGAAAACGTACAAAACGTCTGTGTATCACCCCAACAGCAACCCTGCTGAGAGAGTGTTGAGAGAAGTAGGAAGGATCTTAAGAACCTAGTGTCACAGCCAGCAGAGGAGATGGGAGGAATATCTATCCCCGGCTGAAGACTTCCTGAACTTGGCTTACCATCAATCAACAGATGAGACACCCTATATGGCCATGTATGAGCGAAGACCACCCCGGGAAATTACAGAAATTATAAAATTTCCTCCAGAAAATGAATTCAGATTTAATAAAACCAAATTTTACAATAATGCAGTTGGACGAGCTGACAAACTTAGGCTCAAATACTAGAAATCGCAACCTAAAATCATAAAATACGAATTGGGAGACAAGGTACTCATAAAAAACCGAGAACTCCCAAGTGCAATTGAAGGTATTGCGAAAAAACTGCTACTGCTATTCACAGGCCCATATACTGTTACCAAAAACAATATGAATAACACTTATGAATTACAAGACCCAATAACTAAGAAAATAAAGGGCACATACAACCAAGCTTCAATGAAACGGTATATCGAGAGTTAAATTATAAAGTAAAAGTGAAATATTGCGATGAAGATGATTTGTTATTGATACTGAATGAAAAACGAAAATATAATTGTGAGAATAAATGTTGACTATATGAAGAAAGGGTGAAATATTGCTATGAAGATTATTTGTTGTTTATATTAAATGGGAAGTGAATATATAACCGTGAAAATGAACGTTGACTATATTGTAATTTTGTAATGTAAAAATATGTTCTAAAGAAGTTATGTAAAGGATAAAGAAAATTGTATTTACAAATAATAGTATTACAATTAAAAATATATACGAGACAGACAAATACTATCTACGGCACAGCCAATTCCAAGAGCCACGTCAACAAGTAAAACAACAACTTACCCGTACTATTGATAAAAACAAAGATTATACGAGACGGACACCCAACACCAATGGCATGATTATACATATATATATATATATATACTTCCAAGAGCCACGTCAACAAGTAAAACAACAACTTACCCGTACTACAATTAATATTATACGAGAAAGACACTCTACATCCTTGGCACAAAATACTTCCAAGAGCCACGTCAACAAGTAAAACAACAACTTACCCGTACTACAAATATATATACGAGACAGACAAATACCATCTACGGCACAGTAAATTCCAAGAGCCCAGTCAACAGTAAAACACCAACTTACCCGTACTACAATTAATATTATACGAGACTGACGCCTTCCATCCTTGGCATATATGATATAAAGCATATTATAACTTCCAAGAGCCACGTCAACAAGTAAAACAACAACTTACCCGTACTACATGAAAGAATATATATACGAGGCCGACACACTAAATCTTTGGCACAAACAAATTCCAAGAGCCACGTCAACAATTAAAACAACAACTTACCCGTACTATTAACAACTACAAATATATATACGAGAAAGACGCCTTACATCTTTGGCAAAATATATATTTCCAAGAGCCACGTCAACAGTAAAGTAACAACATACCCGTACAAATAAAAAGAGGAGACAATGAACTAGATGATATATAGAAGAAGAAGAAAATAAGAAGTTGGAGGAACGAAAACGAATAAATATTATTAATGTAGATAATAGATAACACACAACCATAGTGTCTTCTACTAGAAGAGAGCCTATATCAACTGGGCTATATCTCATTTGAAACCATGAGAATATATTAACCAAGAAGAATGAAAAAATAATATATTAACGAAGATGATTATGAGAGTATACCAGTGATGAAATGTAAAACAAACTATCCCTGTAAAATGTGAAGAATTTAGTTAAGTTGAATCAAGAAGAAGAGAGTATAACAATGTATAAACCGCAGATGCGTGAGATAATCCCAAGGATATTTATTATTTGTCGGAAGAACGACCACTTTATATTTTTTTGATTATTTGAGATGAATTGACTGATGAATAATGCCAGCAATCATTTATATTATTGATGGAGATGATGTGCCCCCGTATTTATTGATGTTAGTATGGCCAGTGGAGTTGTATGCCAACGTGAGCCGCTCTGAACTGCCCCAGCTAAACTTATGTTAGGGAAATAGGGAACTAAATAAACAAGGGAGATAATTACATAGAAGAGAAATAATTATGATTCAAATAGAAGAAAGTGAAGGGATATATAAAAAAGCATATGAGTCGATATGGAAACGTACAACAATTGATGAATTCTTCAATAAAATATAAATATACTAATTCAGAATAAATCAATTCTTATAGGAAGGCATATGTAACGTACCAAATTTGGTAGTTACATAGAGTAACCAATTATTACGTCAAGTGACGGGAGATCATGAAAATATTTCAAAGTACATAAAATAATGTAAACAAAAAGTGTGTATCTACAGAGATATATTATTGTAAATTCCAACAAAGAAGAAGGAAGAGTAATATAGCATCATCGAGTACAAGGAAGAAAGAAAATGACAACGAGCCAATATGAAATGTTAGAAACCAGGCCCAATAGGTTCCAAACAGTGAGGGGAAACAACACCAATAATAACTGTGTAAAATGAAGAGAAGACAACACAATCCAAACAGTGAGGGGAAGCAACAAAAACCATAACTATTAAAATAAAGAGAAGACAACTCAAGAGCAACCACAATGATGGCAAAACAACCAATTTATTTATAAATATAAATACTATGGAACAACGACTACCACAAATGGAAATATTGAAGAAGATGACGAGAATAAGTGAACATTGATTATAACAAGCAATGCACAACCCAGGAGAACACCGATATTGAACAACAATTAAATAGAAGAAGAAAGGAAGAAGAAGAGCAAAGGAAACATAACATGAAGAGTGAAGATAATATATGGACAATACAAGAAATCACCATTCACCAAGTATACAAGGAACTATACTAGTGACCAGAAGAAGTATAACGATTATCAACTATGAAGAAACCAGTGTTTAGCATAATTAAGCAATCGCAAACAGTAACAGTGAAAACTTAATGTAAGTGTGAGAACCTGTAACAAGTTAACCATTTTTAACCTAAATAAACCCCACAGACAATACAAGTGAGAAGGTTTATAACAGAGGAAAATGCGTTACCATTATAGTGGAAAGAATCAAAGATTAAATAATTAAAATGCACAGACAATTAGTGTGACAATTTAATCAAGATTGTAATCCAAAATAGATAATCATAAGACCACCAAGAGAAATGTGAGATAGAACAGTAAAATAATTGTTCATAGAAACTGGTAATAAAAGCTTTGTAAACTTTAAAATGAGATATAACTGAATGCCACGGCAAGATAGACTAAAATATAAAGAAAGTCCAGAACAAATAATTACAAATAAGCTAGTTTGTTAAGTATCAAACAACCAATGTACCAAAAATTAGGTACAACACCACAAGAAATGTAATACTATTAGATTAAGAATACTTCTGTTATTGTTTAGAAAAATAGTGTAAACATATGTATTACTTAACAATATAACCATTGTAATAGAACACCATAATGAAATCATAATAGTAGAATCAAATACTGCATAAGAATATGTTGCACAATTGTGACCAGATAACATGAGACATAACCTCATAGAAAGTGCACCTATAACATAAAGTCATATATATTAATTAAACCAAGCAACTATCAACAATTGTTTCAATCAGAGACTAATTATAAATAATAATGCAAACTAATAAATAATATTTGTACTGAAATACACAGCCAATAAAGCAGATTCAATATGATAGCACAAAGCTAGAAGAACAGAAACCCAATGTGACAAGTTAGTTAAGCAAAATACATTATTAAAACTTGTTAAAGGATTACTGAAAATGTTACCAGTAGTTAGAAAAATATCTAGTACTACTATGAGAACAGATCACAATTATAATAATAGTAGTTTTATAATCAGATTATTGAAAACTAACTGTCTCTGATTGTAGAACCAAATGTAAACAAACCAAATGTGACAAGTTAGCTAGGCAAAATACATTATTAAAACTTGTTAAAGGATTACTGAAAATGTTACCAGTAGTTAGAAAAATATCTGGTACTACTATGAGAACAGATCACAATTATAATAATAGTAGTTTTATAGTCAAACTATTAGAAACTAACTGACTCTGATTGGGGAACCAAGTGTAAACAAACACTATGTACCAAGATAGTTAAGCAAAATGCACTATCCAAACTTGGTCAAAAGTGAATAAAAATGTTATCAGTAGTTAGAGAGATATCTGATACCACTATGAGAACACATATCAAATGTAATAATAGCAATTTAGTAGTTGATTTATTAGAAACTAACTGACTGTCATTGCAAAGCCTGATGTAACCAAACCCAATATTAAGAATTGGAAAGCTTTCAGAAAAAGAAAGACTGATAAATACATTAAATAAACAATGTACTATAGCTGTACACTATTTTAATTTGTAACATAATATACCTTATGTGGTAAAATAATTGAAAAAGTGACAATTTAAAGAAAAGAGAACAGAAGGTTTTTTGATAAGACTATTAGTATATGAAAAACAACATTTTTCATAAAACAAAATGTGAACAGATGTAAACAAATGTATATAGTATTGTTAGAATGCCAAACAAATGTAATTAAATAAGAAATAATAGAGTTATAAGCGATTATAAACAATCGAATATGGTCGTTTGAGGACGCCATTACCAAATATTGTTGGAATAGTAATTACAACTATTTTCTGTATTAAACAAATGGGACATGGACTCAATACGTTTAATAATAAGTGTTATAGGGTAATTAGAGCAAGATATGGTGAAATAAACTTATTAATATTAAGATTCACCATATGGGTTTTGTGAAATGTTGTAGTGAGTTAATAATGGACGGATTTTATCCTTGTTTAGACTTTATTTAAAGCCGCAAGTGTCCGCGATCTATTACCACTAACCATTCAACGATACGATGATTAATAAAAAGTTATAGCAATTATAAACTTTTTAGTTATTTTGTGTATCAACGCTTACGTCACATTAGTCTCTAACCCAAACAAAAATTGGTAAAAAATTAAAAGTTTTATTTAACTGAGGTGTTTTGGGGTAGAGAGTTCGACAATTTAAACCAATCAAATGAATTAAAATAACCAGACAAGCAGGAGACGCTTAGGTGAAGCGTTCAGTCATCTTTCAGTCGTCAAGGAGTCTACCAGCATCATTCAACGAGCAAGGTTGATGAAGAAATGTATCAAGTTTAATTTAAATTGTGCGCGACATGTTCATAAGTTACGCTATACACACATAACCTGTACACAACAGAGTAATAACGAGTGCCCAGTGCGAAGTGAATTAAAATAATAAACCGGCCAGTGTATAATAAAGGTCGTGTTTTCGTGTTTTGTGTCTTATAAAAAACAGGGAGTACTCTATTTTTATTATTTAACGAATTGAATGGAAATAATAATTTTCGTTAGTGAACGAAGAATTATTGTTTGGGTACTGCTCTAGTCAGAAGTACCGAAGTGTATTAATCATGATGAAAATTATCAGAATTAAATAAAAGAATTATCTCGCATTTATTAATTTAAAAATAAATGTTTTACGATTTTATCGTAATTAAAGAAATCAATATTAATTTAAATATCAAAAATATGAGTGTAATGCATAGTCGCTCATTTGACTCATTTCGTTTGAATTGACGAATAAATAATTTATTGCGAAAAATATTCTAATCAACTGATAATTACACATCAGATGCAATATGAATAAAATATATGTGTTTATATTATTAAGAGTTCAATGAATAATTTAATTATTCAAAATAAATACTCACTTTTGTTAACTAACCTAGAAAGAACAACGACAACTTTGTCACCTTTTCATAATTCTGTTCTCAAATAATTTCAATCCAATGAAAGCTATCACAAGAGTTTTTTTATTATAAATTTTTTCTCTTGCCAATAAATGATTTTAATAACTAACAAATAAATAATAATAGTAATTTTTAACAGTGCAGCATAAAGCACGTGTTATCAAAACGACTGCTGTATCCATTAAACTCAACGTACGATAGTACGATATATATCGGTTTTATGGTACCGACTTTTAATTTTAATATTTGTTTGTTTTTTGTAGTAATTCTTTATTAAATATTGTTAGAAAAGATAACATCTTGTATCTGGTATCATGCAACTTCCAAGAACACACGAATTTGGTAATGTAACTGTGTAAAGAGGACATAACCTCGTTAACTAAAATTATTGTAACACACACCAGTGTTACCAGCCTTGAGGTTAAAAGAGCTCAAGAATTGTTTCTAATAATTATTATTTTGTAAAGACATTAGTGATTGGTTGTTTTAAAAGAGTTAATGGCATTTCAGAACTGTTAATAAATCTCAATTTATTTACCAATGGAAAGAGTTTTGATTTTTTTTTTTAAATAATTTAATTTTCTTAACTAGTTCTATCAGAAGGTGGCGGTAGAATTTGAATGTTCAGTACAATTCAATTTACAGTTAAGTCATTATTTTCTTTATTGTGCATGTGTATTACTTAGGATATTCAAATAGAATATCCGCATATGTGTATACAGTGTATGTTGCAGCAGAAGAAGTCACCATACAGAACATTGATAACATCCACATATGGTAAGTGGGGAGGTTAACAGTGAAGTGCTAAATACTTTTTTAAACTGAAAGATTTAAACGGGAACACCCACAACAACGCTATTAATAATCACAATCATTAATAAACAAATTTCTTAATCTTAAATCTTATTTTATATCTAATAACGTTGTAGATACGTTACAACGTGGCGCCCAACGTCTGAGCGCGAATTACGAAGAAAACAATTAACAATTTAGACAATTAAACCAATAATTTCCTAACCTAATTCGACGAATAGACAGCAAGTGCATTACCAGGGTAACAAGATGTACAGAAGTTCGACTTCAAAAAAGCGAGCAGCAGAGGCAGAGAGGGAGGCCAGATTAGAAGAAAAAGAGGCAACATCAGCAGAAGATGTTGAAGAAATTTTGTTAGAAGTTGAAGATAAACAACTTGAACCGGCGGAGGAGGTTCAGCAACCGGGTGATGAACCGGAAGTCATACTGCAGGAACCCCAACCGGAGGGTAGCCAACCAGAGAGACCAACGAAATCCGTAAACGTGGATTACCAGAAGATGATGCGGATGATTCTTGAAGGCACTAATAAAACAATGGAGACGTTGAGGCAGAGGATGGAGGAAAGTACTAACAAACCAATAGAGTCACTGAAGGAAGACTTGAATAAAAAAATAAATGAAACCCGTCGATCCACAGACAAGAAGATAGAGATAATGAATAAGAAGATGGACGAAAATTATCAATCCACGAAGGAGGAAAACCAGTCCACAAAGGAGGAGTTAAGTAAGAAGATAGAAGAAGGTCAGAAGGAGAGCCAGAAAAACATAGAATCTCTGAAGGAGGACCTGAATATCAAAATAAACGAAACCATTAAGAAGACGGAAAAATCCATCAACCAAAGGACTGAAGAGCTATTGGAAAGGAAAATGGAAATAATGAAAGAGAATTTATCTGCGGAGTTGGGAGTTAAAATTGACGAGACCAACAAGAAGATTGACGAGATCAATGAGAAAATTAATCGAGATATCGAGTTAATAAAAAATGATGGTGAGAGAATGTGGCAACAAATAACCAACAATAATGACAGAGCGGAAGAAATTGCCAAAAATACCATTGATATAGTAGAAAAGAAATTAGAAGAGAATTTAGAAGCAACGGAGGAGAGGATTGCCATTTTAACATCTGAGATACATGAAGAAGTATCAGACATACGGAGAGAAGGAGAAATTAACCAGCAAAAATTGATACAAACGGAAACAGATGTCGACCGCCGAATCGACGATATTGAGAAAATCCACAACACCCAGATAGGAATTGTGGAACGGAAGCAAGCAGAGATGATGACAGCACAGACCACACTGGGTGAGAAATGCGAGGAGATTTCAGTAAAAGTGGATGCAGTTAAACACCAAGTAACTAGTGACAGAGACCAATTGACAGAGCGCCAGCAAAGGGAGTTCAACGATATTCGGGATGATATGAACCGCTTACGAACATTCCCAAATATTTTATCTGGACTGACGCACCTGGAAGGTAGGGAACAGATAGATTTCCGTGCTTACGTGAAGAACCCACTGGAATTTTTAGAGAGGGTGGAGGAAATTATAAGCAGAAACAGAGAAAATAGATGGTCCGTTATAAAAGGAATGCTAGATGAATCATTCCGGAATACCTTTGACAACTGGTGGACAGCGACCCGGCATGAGGTGGAGAACTATGCTGCGTTCAAGACAGCATTCAAATTGAAATATTGGTCTGATTCTACCCAAAACATTATTAGGGACGACATTACCAACGGGAAATATGACCCAAATGGCAGACAATCCATGACTACTTACTTTTTAGGAAAGATCTGCCTGGCCAGAAACCTGGAGCCAGCCATCCCGGAGGAATGTTTAGTCACAAAATTAGCGTACCACTTCAATCAGGGAGTATCACAGGGTAGGCTCAATTCACAAATAAAGACCATCCAAGGAATGTGCACTCTATTGGAAAGTCACGAGCGAGAACGCTACTACCAGAGGAACCGCCAGGGTCCTGGACAGACGTATGATCGGGGCGGACCAGGAAATGTGAATCCCACCAATAACAGCGACAGGAACCATTATGGAAGGACATTCAACAACCCTCCACGTTTTCAGAACCAACAAGGACCACGACAGAATGGAGGTGGCAACCATAATGATCATGCGGACCGAGGGAATATTAATAACCCCCGACCAAATGGATATCAGAGGGACGGCCTTGCCAACGAGGTAATAATTATTATCGACCCTACAATAATCAGTCCCCAAATAACCAGCATCGACAGGGTAATGGGAACCCCAACAACAACCAGTTCCGAAGAGTGAATTACGCGCATGCTAGCAGAGGGGGAGGTAGGCGAAATTATTACCAAGGGCGAAGAAGCTTCCCGAATCACCATAATAATTCAAACCACAGCGACGGAGAGGATCGAGAGTCTGGTTACAGGTCGAACAGAAGCGACAGTAGTGAAGGTAACAGACCAGTCACTCGAACCACCGAAACCTATCACAATGGAAATGGGCAAGGAGCCCAGGAAGCAATAGCATCAACCTCAACAGACAGGCACACAAACGGTGACCTGCCTTTAAATGGGAACCGGCAGTGAAAAGCCTAACCACACCCTCACTGAACCGGACTATTGGGTCTAACATTTTGGCAACGGAATTGGCATCTATTAAAATACATCGCAATAATTATCTAAAAAAAAATTGCGCAGGATCTAATGGAAGAAAAAGAAGACAGTATCAGTGATATAACTAATAACGAGATAGCGCATATCTCAGTAAAAGTCAACGGGATAAGTACAACGGCTATGGTAGACACCGGAGCGAATGTCTCTTTAATCGACAAATTAGAATTAAACCGAATACAATCGGAGAACCAAACAACGATACCAACACTACCCATCAATAATATCATACTCATTGGAGCCACTGGGCGACAGAATAAAACCATTCGACACCAAGTACAGTTGGAGGTATCGAGCAATGGAGAGACGATTCCAATGGTTTTCCTCGTAGCAAGTGGACTCGTAGCATTTACACTACTTATTGGATGCGACATACTGCGAAAGTATACAGCCATAATCAATATGGATAAAGATACAGTATTATTGAAAACAGATGAAGTTGAATGGACTGCAAATCTCATGGAACATAGGAAGGCACCCCCAGAGCATGTAATCTATTATATACGGGAAGCCCATGACAATAAGAAGATGCACATCAACAAAGAAGTCCGCAGCAATCCAGAAGATGTATTATGGGTAGAGAAGATTAATGAAATTAGAGCATTCCGAACAGATAACATTAACCATGTATTGACTAATGAACAACGCGAAAACCTGATACAAATCTATAATCGATACCGACATGTATTGTCTGATACACCTGGCAAAATAAAAATTTTCGGTGTGAATTGAAATTTAAAGATCAAACGGAGTTTAAGAGAAAGTCATATCCAATCGCTTTTTCACTTAAAGAAGCCGTTCGTGAAGAAATACAAAGATTAATTGAGAATGATATCATTGAAGTTAGCAACTCCCCGTACACTAATCCCATTGTAGCTGTACCTAAGAAAAACGGCGCAGTGAGGATTTGTCTGGATGCGAGGGAAATAAATAAGTCCATAATTAATGACAGGACGTCGCCTGGAGAAATCGACGAGATATTAAAGAAATTTTATGGCACGTGGTATTACAGTATATGGGACACTGTATGTGGTTATTGGCAGGTAGAGTTACACCCCAATAGCAGGAAGTTTACAGCATTTATTTTCGAAGGCCGTAACTATCAGTTTAAAAGGTTACCCTTCGGCCTTGTGAATTCTGTGGCCATTTTTGTTAAATGCATGGATGAAATATTAGGACATAACACTTTGCAATTTACTACAGTGTATGTCGATGATCTGTTAATTGCATCAGATAATTGGGAAGAACACTGTAACCGGGTGGCACAAGTGCTAAATAAACTAGAAGAAAATAACATAACGCTCAAACTAGACAAGTCATAATTAATAGCCAAGGAAGTACAATTTTTGGGGTTCAACTTGTCAGAAATTGGAATAACACCAGCCCAAGAGAAGATGGAAACAATACAGCGTTTCCCGATACCAAAGAACAAAAAACAGTTACAGTCGTTCCTCGGTATCTGTAATTACTACAGGAAATTCCAGCACAACTACTCGGAATTAACGGCTCGATTTTCATCACAATTATCGTCAAAGGAAAAGTGGAGATGGGGGCCTGACCAAGACACTACCTTTGAGCTAATAAAGAAAAAATTTCTCGATACAGTAATGCTACACCATCCTAATTTTGAAAAACAATTTTTTATGAACTGCGATGCTAGTGATGTTAGCCTTGGTTCAGTATTATATCAGGAGGACCAGGAAGGCAATCACCAAGTGATTAGTTTCGCAACTAGAACACTTAACAAATGCGGACGGAACTATCATACGACGGAGAAAGAGCTCCTGAGTATAGTTTTTGCCTGTGAGAAATTTAGAACGTTCATTTTAGGATACCCCATTACGGTACGAACAGACCACAAGTCTATATCTTTTCTAAAGAATTGTAGGTTAAAACATGGTAGACTGACAAGGTGGACACTGACGCTCCAAGAATATAACATCCAATGGGAATACATACCAGGGAAAAGCAACATAGCTGCAGACGTGTTGTCCCGAGTGAACATCATAGCCCAGACATTCGAGGGAGAAAAAGAAACCATCGCCAAGGTCTAACATATCTTGAAAAACAAATCTGAATTAACCAACATTTTATCTGACATAAAAATTCATCAAAATAAGGATCCTAAAATCTCACAGATAATCCAACGATTGGCAGAAAATGATGAAAAAATAATACCATATTACTGTACTCACAACCAATTACTATTCACTAAAACTCAATAATATAGTGAACAATGGAAGGTTGTTATACCGAAAACCATTGAGAAAGAACTAGCAATTGATTACCATGTGCGTTACGGTCACATGGGGGCAGTCAAAGTAGTCAAGGCACTACAGGAACATGTGTACTTTAAGGGCATGAACCGCAAGGTGAGAAAATATATTCAAAATTGTCATGTATGCCAATTGGTCAAGTGTAGCAATGAAAAAAGAGAAGGGGTAATGATAACCATAACTTAAACAGCAAAATTAGAAAAAGTATTTTTAGATATTTGTGGACCATTTCCACGAAGTGGTGGAAGGCACCAATACAAATATGTGGTAATCATATTCGACCACTATACGAAGTTCACAAAACTTTATCCAATAAACAGAGCTACAACTAACAAAATACTAGACATCGTGATATCTAGATACATACCCGAAGTAGGAAAACCACTATCAGTAATTACAGATCACGGAACGCAATTCCGAGGACGAAAATGGCGGGAAACTCTAATCCATCAAGGCGTGAAAACGTACAAAACGTCTGTGTATCACCCCAACAGCAACCCTGCTGAGAGAGTGTTGAGAGAAGTAGGAAGGATCTTAAGAACCTAGTGTCACAGCCAGCAGAGGAGATGGGAGGAATATCTATCCCCGGCTGAAGACTTCCTGAACTTGGCTTACCATCAATCAACAGATGAGACACCCTATATGGCCATGTATGAGCGAAGACCACCCCGGGAAATTACAGAAATTATAAAATTTCCTCCAGAAAATGAATTCAGATTTAATAAAACCAAATTTTACAATAATGCAGTTGAACGAGCTGACAAACTTAGGCTCAAATACCAGAAATCGCAACCTAAAATCATAAAATACGAATTGGGAGACAAGGTACTCATAAAAAACCGAGAACTCCCAAGTGCAATTGAAGGTATTGCGAAAAAACTGCTACTGCTATTCACAGGCCCATATACTGTTACCAAAAACAATATGAATAACACTTATGAATTACAAGACCCAATAACTAAGAAAATAAAGGGCACATACAACCAAGCTTCAATGAAACGGTATATCGAGAGTTAAATTATAAAGTAAAAGTGAAATATTGCGATGAAGATGATTTGTTATTGATACTGAATGAAAAACGAAAATATAATTGTGAGAATAAATGTTGACTATATGAAGAAAGGGTGAAATATTGCTATGAAGATTATTTGTTGTTTATATTAAATAGGAAGTGAATATATAACCGTGAAAATGAACGTTGACTATATTGTAATTTTGTAATGTAAAAATATGTTCTAAAGAAGTTATGTAAAGGATAAAGAAAATTGTATTTACAAATAATAGTATTACAATTAAAAATATATACGAGACAGACAAATACTATCTACGGCACAGCCAATTCCAAGAGCCACGTCAACAAGTAAAACAACAACTTACCCGTACTATTGATAAAAACAAAGATTATACGAGACGGACACCCAACACCAATGGCATGATTATACATATATATATATATATATATATATATATATATATATATATATACTTCCAAGAGCCACGTCAACAAGTAAAACAACAACTTACCCGTACTACAATTAATATTATACGAGAAAGACACTCTACATCCTTGGCACAAAATACTTCCAAGAGCCACGTCAACAAGTAAAACAACAACTTACCCGTACTACAAATATATATACGAGACAGACAAATACCATCTACGGCACAGTAAATTCCAAGAGCCCAGTCAACAGTAAAACACCAACTTACCCGTACTACAATTAATATTATACGAGACTGACGCCTTCCATCCTTGGCATATATGATATAAAGCATATTATAACTTCCAAGAGCCACGTCAACAAGTAAAACAACAACTTACCCGTACTACATGAAAGAATATATATACGAGGCCGACACACTAAATCTTTGGCACAAACAAATTCCAAGAGCCACGTCAACAATTAAAACAACAACTTACCCGTACTATTAACAACTACAAATATATAAACGAGAAAGACGCCTTACATCTTTGGCAAAATATATATTTCCAAGAGCCACGTCAACAGTAAAGTAACAACATACCCGTACAAATAAAAAGAGGAGACAATGAACTAGATGATATATAGAAGAAGAAGAAAATAAGAAGTTGGAGGAACGAAAACGAATAAATATTATTAATGTAGATAATAGATAACACACAACCATAGTGTCTTCTACTAGAAGAGAGCCTATATCAACTGGGCTATATCTCATTTGAAACCATGAGAATATATTAACCAAGAAGAATGAAAAAATAATATATTAACGAAGATGATTATGAGAGTATACCAGTGATGAAATGTAAAACAAACTATCCCTGTAAAATGTGAAGAATTTAGTTAAGTTGAATCAAGAAGAAGAGAGTATAACAATGTATAAACCGCAGATGCGTGAGATAATCCCAAGGATATTTATTATTTGTCGGAAGAACGACCACTTTATATTTTTTTGATTATTTGAGATGAATTGACTGATGAATAATGCCAGCAATCATTTATATTATTGATAGAGATGATGTGCCCCCGTATTTATTGATGTTAGTATGGCCAGTGGAGTTGTATGCCAACGTGAGCCGCTCTGAACTGCCCCAGCTAAACTTATGTTAGGGAAATAGGGAACTAAATAAACAAGGGAGATAATTACATAGAAGAGAAATAATTATGATTCAAATAGAAGAAAGTGAAGGGATATATAAAAAAGCATATGAGTCGATATGGAAACGTACAACAATTGATGAATTCTTCAATAAAATATAAATATACTAATTCAGAATAAATCAATTCTTATAGGAAGGCATATGTAACGTACCAAATTTGGTAGTTACATAGAGTAACCAATTATTACGTCAAGTGACGGGAGATCATGAAAATATTTCAAAGTACATAAAATAATGTAAACAAAAAGTGTGTATCTACAGATATATTATTGTAAAATTCCAACAAAGAAGAAGGAAGAGTAATATAGCATCATCGAGTACAAGGAAGAAAGAAAATGACAACGAGCCAATATGAAATGTTAGAAACCAGGCCCAATAGGTTCCAAACAGTGAGGGGAAACAACACCAATAATAACTGTGTAAAATGAAGAGAAGACAACAGAATCCAAACAGTGAGGGGAAGCAACAAAAACCATAACTATTAAAATAAAGAGAAGACAACTCAAGAGCAACCACAATGATGGCAAAACAACCAATTTATTTATAAATATAAATACTATGGAACAACGACTACCACAAATGGAAATATTGAAGAAGATGACGAGAATAAGTGAACATTGATTATAACAAGCAATGCACAACCCAGGAGAACACCGATATTGAACAACAATTAAATAGAAGAAGAAAGGAAGAAGAAGAGCAAAGGAAACATAACATGAAGAGTGAAGATAATATATAGACAATACAAGAAATCACCATTCACCAAGTATACAAGGAACTATACTAGTGACCAGAAGAAGTATAACGGTTATCAACTATGAAGAATCCAGTGTTTAGCATAATTAAGCAATCGCAAACAGTAACAGTGAAAACTTAATGTAAGTGTGAGAACCTGTAACAAGTTAACCATTTTTTAACCTAAATAAACCCCACAGACAATACAAGTGAGAAGGTTTATAACACAGGAAAATGCGTTACCATTATAGTGGAAAGAATCAAAGATTAAATAGTTAAAATGCACAGACAATTAGTGTGACCAATTTAATCAAGATTGTAATCCAAAATAGATAATCATAAGACCACCAAGAGAAATGTGAGATAGAACAGTAAAATAATTGTTCATAGAAACTGGTAATAAAAGCTTTGTAAACTTTAAAATGAGATATAACTGAATGCTACGGCAAGATAGACTAAAATATAAAGAAAGTCCAGAACAAATAATAACAAATAAGCTAGTTTGTTAAGTATCAAACAACCAATGTACCAAAAATTAGGTACAACAACACAAGAAATTTAATACTATTAGATTAAGAATACTTAATGAAGTATACCATACTATAGATAGAATACCATAATGAAATCATAATAGTAGAATCAAATACTGCATAAGAATATGTTGCACAATTGTGACCAGATAACATGAGACATAACCTCATAGAAAGTGCACCTATAACATAAAGTCATATATATTAATTAAACCAAGCAACTATCAACAATTGTTTCAATCAGAGACTAATTATAAATAATAATGCAAACTAATAAATAATATTTATACTGAAATACACAGCCAATAAAGCAGATTCAATATGATAGCACAAAGCTAGAAGAACAGAATCCCAATGTGACACGTTAGTTAAGCAAAATACATTATTAAAACTTGTTAAAGGATTACTGAAAATGTTACCAGTAGTTAGAAAAAAATCTAGTTCTACTATGAGAACAGATCACAATTATAATAATAATAGTTTTATAATCAGATTATTGAAAAATAACTGACTCTGCTTGTAGAATCAAATGTAAACAAACCCAATGTGACAAGTTAGCTAAGCAAAATACATTATTAAAACTTGTTAAAGGATTACTGAAAATGTTACCAGTAGTTAGAAAAATATCTAGTACTACTATGAGAACAGATCACAATTATAATAATAGTAGTTTTATAGTCAAACTATTAGAAACTATCTGACTCTGATTGTGGAACCAAGTGTAAACAAACACTATGTACCAAGATAGTTAAGCAAAATGCACTATCCAAACTTGGTCAAAGGTGAATAAAAATGTTATCAGTAGTTAGAGAGATATCTGATACCACTATGGGAACACATATCAAATGTAATAATAGCAATTTAGTAGTTGATTTATTAGAAACTAACTGACTGTCATTGCAAAGCCTGATGTAACCAAACCCAATATTAAGAATTGGAAAGCTTTCAGATAAAGAAAGACTGATAAATACATTAAATAAACAATGTACTATAGTTGTACACTATTTTAATTTGTAACATAATATACCTTATGTGGTAAAATAATTGAAAAAGTGACAATTTAAAGAAAAGAGAACAGAAGGTTTTTTGATAAGACTATTAGTATATGAAAAACAACATTTTTCATAAAACAAAATGTGAACAGATGTAAATAAATGTATATAGTATTGTTAGAATGCCAAACAAATGTAATTAAATAAGAAATAATAGAGTTATAAGCGATTATAAACAATCGAATATGGTCGTTTGAGGACGCCATTACCAAATATTGTTGGAATAGTAATTACAACTATTTTCTGTATAAAACAAATGAGAAATGGACTCAAGACGTTCAATAATAAGTGTCATAGGGTAATTAGAGCAAGATATGGTGAAATAAACTTATTAATATTAAGATTCACCATATGGGTTTTGTGAAATGTTGTAGTGAGTTAATAATGGACGGATTTTATCCTTGTTTAGACTTTATTTAAAGCCGCAAGTGTCCACGATCTATTGCCACTAACCATTCAACGATACGATGATTAATAAAAACGTTATAGCAATTATAAACTTTTTAGTTATTTTGTATATCAACGCTTACGTCACATTTAGTCTCTAACCCAAACAAAAATTGGTAAAAAATTAAAAGTTTTATTTAACTGAGGTGTTTTGGGGTAGAGAGTTCGACAATTTAAACCAATCAAATGAATTAAAATAACCAGACAAGCAGGAGACGCTTAGGTGAAGCGTTCAGTCATCTTTCAGTCGTCAAGGAGTCTACCAGCATCATTCAACGAGCAAGGTTGATGAAGAAATGTATCAAGTTTAATTTAAATTGTGAGCGACATGTTCATCAGTTACGCTATACACACATTACCTGTACACAACAGAGTAATAACGAGTGTCCAGTGCGAAGTGAATTAAAATAATAAACCGGCCAGTGTATAATAAAGGTCTTGTTTTCGTGTTTTGTGTCTTATAAAAAACAGGGAGTACTCTATTTTTATTATTTAACGAATTGAATGGAAATAATAATTTTCGTTAGTGAACGAAGAATTATTGTTTGGGTACTGCTCTAGTCAGAAGTACCGAAGTGTATTAATCATGATGAAAATTATCAGAATTAAATAAAAGAATTATCTCGCATTTATTAATTTAAAAATAAATGTTTTACGATTTTATCGTAATTAAAGAAATCAATATTAATTTAAATATCGAAAATATGAGTGTAATGCATAGTCGCTCATTTGACTCATTTCGTTTGAATTGACGAATAAATAATTTATTGCGAAAAATATTCTAATCAACTGATAATTACACATCAGATGCAATATGAATAAAATATATGTGTTTATATTATTAAGAGTTCAATGAATAATTTAATTATTCAAAATAAATACTTACTTTTGTTAACTAACCTAGAAAGAACAACGACAACTTTGTCACCTTTTCATAATTCTGTTCTCAAATAATTTCAATCCAATGAAAGCTATCACAAGAGTTTTTTTTATTATAAATTTTTTCTCTTGCCAATAAATGATTTTAATAACTAACAAATAAATAATAATAGTAATTTTTAACAGTGCAGCATAAAGCACGTGTTATCAAAACGACTGGTGTATCCATTAAACTCAACGTACGATAGTACGATATATATCGGTTTTATGGTACCGACTTTTAATTTTAATATTTGTTTGTTTTTTGTAGTAATTCTTTATTAAATATTGTTAGAAAAGATAACATCTTGTATCTGGTATCATGCAACTTCCAAGAACACACGAATTTGGTAATGTAACTGTGTAAAGAGGACATAACCTCGTTAACTAAAATTATTGTACCACACCCCAGTGTTACCAGCCTTGAGGTTAAAAGAGCTCAAGAATTGTTTCTAATAATTATTATTTTGTAAAGACATTAGTGATTGATTGTTTTAAAAGAGTTAATGGCATTTCAGAACTGTTAATAAATCTCAATTTATTTACCAATGGAAAGAGTTTTGATTTTTTTTTTTTTAATAATTTAATTTTCATAACTAGTTCTATCAGAAGGTGGCGGTAGAATTTGAATGTTCAGTACAATTCAATTTACAGTTAAGTCATTATTTTCTTTATTGTGCATGTGTATTACTTAGGATATTCAAATAGAATATCCGCATATGTGTATACAGTGTATGTTGCAGCAGAAGAAGTCACCATACAGAACATTGATAACATCCACATATGGTAAGTGGGGAGGTTAACAGTGAAGTGGTAAATACTTTTTTAAACTGAAAGATTTAAACGGGAACACCCACAACAACGCTATTAATAATCACAATCATTAGAAATCAAATTTCTAAATCTTAAATCTTATTTTATATCTAATAACGTTGTATTACGTTACAATATATATATTGCAACAGTACTTATGTATAGATTACTGTGCATTGCACAAAGTAATCAAAATAATTAATTAGAATAAAAAAATAATTCACTTTGTTAATAATAATAGTGTAGCTTGCAATATGAACGGCCAAACGTGCAGGTTGGAACAGGTGAAACACTCCAGCTGCTCTGTCTCTGTGTACACACGTATGTTACGCGCGCGCGCGCGCGCGCGCGTGTGTGTGTGTGTGTGTGTGTGCGACCTGTCCATTCCTGAAAAGCGTCAACCCGTAAGGAACGCTATCAATTATTTGCATTTATTTTATTTGTAATACTTGTGTGCATAGTAGCACAAAACCAAATACACCAAAATGTGTATAAAAAATAGTGAAAAACGAATAAAAAGTGTAATTATAGGAGAATAAAAATAATTAGTATTTATGTTAATTAAGATAAAGAAAAACGGTTTGTGCATGATGAACACATACAAATTACCGACAGAATGAATATCGGGTAATGTGGAAAAGACTTCGCAATTCGCGAAGACAAGCGAATTAAGTGTGACAAGAATCGTGGGTAAAAAATGACGCTCTTGACAATCTCATACATGCAGAATATGGTCGAGACATGATTTTGGCGCCCTGGGCATAAATACAGGAGACGCGCTAACATCACTCTCGTCCTAAATCATCCATCGTAGTGGCCGGAGGCTCTGCTTGACGAGTACAACTCTTTCCTTGATTGACTACTATGGCAGCCAGAGATTCTGCGTAGAGACAACAACAGTTACATCTCAAACAGAGTAGCAGTCAGGAACTTCACGACTACTCATCAGTTCGTGTGAGCACTTGCGACCTGAGGCCATGACGGGAGACGAGGGAGCAGCCAAGTACAAGCAGTAATCCAGAGTACGAGAATCCGACGGACGAAGGACCAGGACTCCAAGACTCCAAGACTCCAGTAATCCAGGACGACAAAGGAGCATCCAGTATCAAGGACCGAAGAGGACACGCTGCCGATGTACCACAACAATAAGGTGACAAACAACCATGCACTTGAAAACCGAGACTTAATCAAAAGACAATAATTAACAAAGAGAAAAAGAGACAATTCAATTCAAATATGAATTAATAAATTGTATAACTGTAAATATTTGTTTGCATAATAACGTAATATTTAAAGAATGTTTAACGATAATTTTTTGTCTGTAACGTAGAAGATATAATTTGAAATCTATAATGTTTGGTGTTTAAATTGATAAAGTCATTAGAGAATTTTATTAGAAAGCAATGCATATGCAGTATTTAAAAAGAGATTAGATGATTAGCAGATTAGATAATCTAATCAGTATAATACAAATGAGCTAACTGAGAGCAATATAAAAATGATAACGATGTATTAGAATATAATGTTGTATAACATGTCTATGTGTAATATAAGAGTATTAATTATGTGTAATAATTAGACATGCAAATAATAATGATTTTGATTCATAACACAAATAAGATTCTTGGATTTCGTTGTCCATGACGACGTTGTCCTCTGAAGAAGCCTTTTAAAGGAGAAAACCGGTTTAGGCTAAGGTAAAACTTTATGATTTTACTTATAAAAAACTTAGTGTTCCGATTCCTTAATACAATAGTGATATTTACACAAATAAGATATTGTAGTAATAAATATTAAAATGTTTTTTAAACAGATTACATAGTGTTATTATTATTACGATTACACCTATCATCATATCAAAACAGGAATTTAATGTGTTGTAATGTTATGTAAAGATTTGTCGCACATTAAACTCGTTAAAAGTATTGTAATATTCATTATCAGTTTTCTACTCCTTCTTCTTCTTCTTCTTTTTCTTCTTATTATTATTATTAACATAATCATCGTCATCATCTCCACTTCACGGATTAAGCTGCACCGCCTGTTCCGAAAACCATATCAACCTCGGACGACCCACACTGTAGGTTTATAATTCAAGGCAAGTTTGGGAAGGCGTTCTTGCTGTATTCTTCACAAATGCTTACACCAGTAGCTTTGTGGGTACAGTCACAGTCTTATAACACTTAAGCTTAGTATCTTTGCTAGTTTTGTATTTTAAGGTTCTATGGGTTGCCTCACAATCCATACATTTATGTTTTATTGTTCCTCTACTTATATTTTAAATATACCTATATTTACATAGGTTCTATACGTTTACAATTATTATGTTTATTTTCGACATCACTATCAACTGCGGTAGTTATTTCTTACACAAGATAATTAAAACTGGATACCTGCCCCAAGATGTTTCTATTTACTTCTATCTTTGTATTTACTGGATACTTCCCTCTAAAAGCCATTACTTTTGTTTTCTGTAGAGATACCACCAAGCTTCTTCTGCTAAATGCCTCAAGATGAATACTTCCCTATGCAAGTCATTTCCTGTCTATTTTATAATACCATCGCCGTCTGCAGGTAAAATAATATTAATTATACATTGCGGAGGAAACTTAATTTCACATTTAAAATTTTCTTTGTGCATCTTTTAATGAGATTGTCTAAATTAATATTAAAATGTATCGTGGAAATACAACAAGCTTGTCTAACTCTTTTATTTCTCTCAACTGGCACTGTCAAACGTTTTTCCGTATCAATGACAACAGAGGTGTTCTGATACATACTTCTCATCACCCTGACAAGATGCAAAAGAAAACCTTTTCTGATCATAATCTTGTAAAAGACATCTCTATCCAGTCTATAAAATGCCTTTTAAAACTCAGTAAAGGTCATATGAGTTTCTAAATTAAACACTGATCTCTTCTCAATCACCTGCTTCAGTTCAAAAATGACATCGATTGTAGACCGACACTTCCTAAGACCCATCTGCTATAAATCTGAGTCTACTATTATCATAATTATTATTATTAATATAAATACGATTATTATTTCTACTATATAACCTATTACCTCTATTTGTTCACTGTATAAAATGTAATGTAATAGACTACCTATGGATTATAAGATTTTAATAACGTGCGATATATTTCTTATTGTTAATAGAAATGAGTTTTCAGCTTCATCTCATAAACATGATAGAAAGGGAACAGTAAGGTATTTTCTCAGACTACGTTAAGTTACAAATGCCTTAACGACTGCACTAAATGTTTTGAAGTATTAGGCTAGGTACACACGGGCGTAACGTCAACGCAACGTTACCGCTCGACCAAGGTTGAGCGGCAGTTCACACGAGCGGTGGTAGACCACCATTAACGCGACGTTACCGCTCGGCCAAGGTTGAGCGGTAGTTCACACGAGCGGTGGTAGACCACCGCCAACGCGACGATACCGCTCGGCCAAGGTTGAGCGGTAGTTCACACGAGCGGTGGTAGACCAACGTCAACGCGACGATACCGCTCGGCCAACGTTGAGCGGTAGTTCACACGAGCGGTGGTAGACCACCGTCAACGCAGCGTTACCGCTCGGCCAAGGTTGAGCGGTAGTTCACACAAGCGATGGTAGACCACTGTCAACGCGACGTTACCGCTCAGCCAAGGTTGAGCGGTAGTTCACACGAGTGGTGGTAGACCACCGTTAACGCGACGATACCGCTCGGCCCCAGGTTGGGCAGTAGTTCACACGAGCGGTGGTAGACCACCAGCAACGCGACGTTACCGCTCGGCCAAGGTTGAACGGTAGTTCACACGAGCGATGGTAGACCACCGTCAACGCGACGCTACCGCTCGGCCAAGGTTGAGCGGTAGTTCACACGAGTGGTGGTAGACCACCGTTAACGCGACGATACTGCTCGGCCCCAGGTTGAGCGGTAGTTTACACGAGCGGTGGTAGACCACCGGCAACGCGACGTTACCGCTCGGCCAAGGTTGAGCGGTAGTTCACACGAGCGATGGTAGACCACCGTCAACGCGACGTTACCGCTCGGCCAATGTTGAGCGGTAGTTCACACGAGTGGTGGTAGACCACCGTTAACGCGACGATACCGCTCGGCCAAGGTTGAGCGGTAGTTCACACGAGCGATGGTAGACCACCGTCAACGCGACGTTACCGCTCGGCCAAGGTTGAGCGGTAGTTCACACGAGCGATGGTAGACCACCGTCAACGCGACGTTACCTCTCGACCAAGGTTGAGCGGTAATTCACACGAGAGGTGGTAGACCACCGTCAACACGACGTTACCGCTCGGCCAAGTATAACTTTCCGGGCTACGTTATAAATCCAGGGAACCCGAGATAATTGACGCTAGCCAATTATACAGGCTGCCTACGTTTTAACAAACTGAAAATCAACACAACACTTAGAACAATAATAGTTACTCTAATTATAGGAGACAAGGGAAAGTATTTCAATTGATTTATGCACTCACTTCAATATGTAACAAGATGACATCTCTTTATTAACAAATTATATATATATATATATATATATATATATATATATATATATATATATATATATATAGATCCCATTACATAAAAATGTTCTCATACTGAAATAGTTAAAAGGGGTTTTCTGTCAAACAAAGGATCAAACAGATCATGTATTTTACCTCGGATCCGAGTCTCTTTAAATCTAGTAAAGACGTCTGAAATTTACTTTACTTATCAAGAAGGTTGCATTGTTACATGAACACCATTTGAAGAATGGTATTATTTAGTTAAGGGATTAAAACTTCTCTCTCAAGAGTAATGTTACAACGTATGATTTTAGAAATTACTGGTTACATTTTTCTAATACCTAAAGCTTAGAGATTGTCTTTTTAAAAGTCTCTGGCATGTATGAAATCTTATATTTTAAATGTACATAATTCTCGGTAGACGAGCTACCGAGTCACCTCTTAGATACGCTTTTGCTGTCCGTATCCTGGGGCGTGAGTCTTCGGTAGTCTGTTAGTCGGGGTAGTCATCTGGGTAGTGTTTCCGGTGAAAGTCCTCTGGGTGTATTAATGAGGAGATGAAAGTTATGCTGCGTGAAGTCGGGCTGATCCTCGGCGGTTCTGGTAAGTGTTGTTTAGGTGGTAGTCGTACGTATCTGAAGTTGTGCACGTCACATATTTACTGGCAGCGTAGTACTGGAGTTTGCATCTTCTTTTTTACATTAATATCTGAATTACATTACTCGAACAATATTCGAGAGTTCGTTTTTTAATTAACTTGAGACATCACCTGATATACGAGTTCTTTTCACATTATCACACTTTCTAACAAATTCCTCCACGCTTTCAGTGGAAGCTAACACTCAATTAAAAATCAAAAAGAATAACAAAACATTTTATGAAGAGCCCTCGCTTGGAGGTGTTTACAGTCTGAAAGCCGCATCGTTACTCTTGCATTGTTACAACAGGTAGATTGCAACGACGCGGAGTGAGTACTCCGCCATAATATAGTTCCAACCCTTTATTAATAATACATTCTTATAGTATGACAAAATAAACTATCTAGACTTATGTTGTTTACAGGGATTATTATAACTACTACTTGTGACTTTAAATTATTAATTATTTACATTGCGATTTACAGATATTTCTAATTTACTGCCGGTTCGGTATGCACGTTGTGTCCGGAATAGGCAGGTCAACGCATGATAAATTTACTAAAGGGTTAACTGTATCATTCTTAACTTTACATTCAGATTTTAATTACTTATTTAGTTAGACTTTCTTAATTTAATTTTCATTACTATTATGAGTTAGTTCAGGGGTGTTTGGTTTAATCGTGCGATTTAAAGTACTTACTTACTTTCTTTTTTTTATATTTTTATTATTAATTTTTTTTATTTTTTTTTTACCATTTAAATCGTCACATACTCCGCCGCTTAAAATCGACATGGGGGAATATTAATAAGGAAAATTCGAAAGTGGGGTCCTGGGAGTATGCTTGGGGTTTACCGCATGAAATTTACTTAGTACTCCTTTTCTTTTCTTCCGTGAACTTCCCTTTATCTCGTTTCTTAAGGGCTACCTTAATTTTATTTCTACTACTACTTTCCCGCAACTTCACAATATCGTGGCCCTACTGATTACATTTTGCATACTCTAACTCTATTAGTTAACTTTCTGCACTTTCTTTAACCCTTGTAAAGAACCCTTTCAGTTCGGCGCCGTTGTGACTTTGTTACGTTTCTTATTTCTATCTCTTAATACTACTAAGGTAATCTAAAGTCGATCCCATACTCGACCTTAGATACTTTCTTAACTCTGATTGCTTATTCTACTGAGATAAGCGGAATTTCACGAAGGGGAATAGGCAGGTCAACGCATGATAAATTTACTAAAGGGTTAACTGTATCATTCTTAACTTTTACATTCAGATTTTAATTACTTATTTAGTTAGACTTTCTTAACTTAATTTTCATTAATATTATGAGTTAGTTCAGGGGTATTTGGTTTAATCGTGCGATTTAAAGTACTTACTTACTTTCTTTTTTTTAATTTTTATTATCAATCTTTTTTTTTTTACCATTTAAATCGTCACACAAGTTTGAGCGATAGTTCATACGAGCGGTAGTAGACCACCGTCAACGCGACTTTACCGCTCAGCCAAAGTTGTGCGGTAGTTCACACCAGCGGTGGTAGACCACCGTCAACGCGACGTTAGCGCTCGGCCAAGGTTGAGCGGTAGTTCACACGAGTGGTAGTAGACAACCGTCAACGCGACGATACCGCTCGACCAGGGTTGAGCGGTAGTTCACACGAGCGGTGGTAGACCACCGTCAACGCGACGTTACCGCTCGGCCAAGGTTGAGCGGCAGTTCACATGAGCGGTGGTAGACCACCGTCAACGCGACGTTGGTATCCCCTCCACAGCTCGAATCCAGTGGCACCAAGTCCGCTCTTTGACTTATATATATATATATATATATATATATATATATATAACATCTCAAAACGTGTTCAAGAAAAACAATCAGCACCTGGAAAACGATCAGAAGTATTTATAAATGATTTGAAAACACCTTCTTGTCTAAGTAGTATAAATCAATAAGAAATAAGGTTATATGAACCGCAACAATTTACTCCAGACAATTTAAAAATGTTTCTGAACACAAAGTAATTCTTCATAAAGCAATGTATGAACGTGTTAGTAATAGTGAGTCTAAACGTTAATTAGTAAAATTATAATCTTTGACATTAATCAACTCTCAGAAGATTCTGCATATGTAAGCTCTCAAGTACACTCCTCTTAAACTTTAAGAACTGTAATGGCTGACTGCCAATAGTAAAATGTTTCATGTTCATGTATGTCTTTTTCCCAGAAACCACAATCGCTACAGTAAAGAAACTTTTATAATAAGTTACTAGTTTATACAACTGGAATTTTTTCAAGGTTCTAGGTGAAGAATAAGAAGTTACAAAAAATAAAGTTTCTGAAAAATATTTGATCAATATTAAAATATATAAAAAATAAAAAGTTAAAATTGCAACTTTTGAATCAAAAAATGCTGACACTTAAAATAAGTTCGAGGATAAGTTAAAAATTTCAAAAATATCACCTTATTAATTCCTCATTAGTAGGTACATGGATTTCGTAAATTTAATGTATGCTATCTACATCATACAGTGTCCCCTTAAAAGATAAGATGTTATATCGAATAAAGAGTTAACAAAACAGTGTTCTGCACTATTTTTATTTTTGCTTCTCCCATGCAAAGCTTTAAGCCGTCGTTATTTTGGACATTAGCGTCTTAAAGTTAACAAACATCATGTTTACAATTTCATTCCATTTAGCATATACTTTGATATGTATACAGTAGTATATGACAGTAACAGACAAATTCGAATACAAGATATTTGCGTTGTTCATATACTTTGATTTGTATACAGTAGTATATGGCAGTAACAGATAAATTCGAATAAAAGATATTTGCGTTGTTTTATTTGTACTTTACTGTACTTAGATCCATTTTACCTAATGGAAAACTTATATTCCATATCTACGGTATACTACATCTGCATGCCTACTGAGCAGAAATAATAAAATTTAACCTTACAAACCGCTACTAGTAGATAGTAATATACGACTTTAAAATTGAGAAAATAATTATATTTGGTTTCGTGTTACACTATTACATACTGGCCACCAACAAACTCTAGAAAATGCATATAATTTAGAATGGTGTGTGCACTATGGTCTTAGTATAGCATGCCCATTGTCACTTCCATAGTATTTCATAGGACAACACGTGTTAGTTACCAACATATTATTGTAACGTCTGTAACGAAACTGTCTTGGAGAATCAAGAGAGTCCTTGCACGCGTTTCTCCGCTAGTCTAGCAGGTGTAGCGTTTCAGCCAAGGCCGCACTAAAGTACTTTCCAGATTGTTCTGGAGAGCACGTATAAATACGCAAATTATCCTCACGCCACCGAAAGTATGGAAAGTTATTTTGGACCTCTGCGCAACCTACAAAAGCATGAACGGCTGGCATTCTCAGTTGAGTTACGGTGAGCGATTTCTTTACTGTCGATCGAGTTATTGTTGAGGATTAGTGAAAAGTTATTACTGTGTTATAATTAGTGTGGAATTCTAAATATTTGACGTTATTATTGCATGCGGACAAATTTAATTTGAATTACTGTACGATTTGTTTACAAATTGTTATTTATGATTAATTAAAGCTGGTAATTAGTGACTTCATTAGATGACTGCAATTTGTTTCCCACTGTACTTTCAGTGAGACCGTCATAACAGTTTGAATATTAGGTTTTATATTATATAAATGTAGTATTTACGATCAACTTCCTTATGTTTCAGTAAGCTGTTGAACACTCTTGTCTAAATTTAAAAACCGTGATTTGTTTTAATCCCAAGAATGCAGAAAGTAAAACGCAGATGAAGGAATTAGTTAATAAATAAATGGTCATTAAAACTTTTCAAAGTTATACATTTTCAATTTATTACGTTATTTCTGAAGGTGATTAATTTATAAGAAGGGCAAAATGATGAGAGGGAACATTAAACAATGAAATTAAAAGAAAACCCATTTGTTTTAGGCACTAATTTGAAGGAGCTTTGTGTAAAATATAACTTCCGCGAAACAGACAACGAATTGGCTGGAAGAGAGATTAATGTTCCTTACCAATAAGCTTAATAATTAAGCAATTATCAATTGCTGTTACACTGTGTGAATCTGCGAACTAGTTAAGGCTGTAGCTAATCTTTTTTTTTTGCTAATAAAATCTGTGAAATGATACTATTATTACACAACACCGTATACCTGTATAAGAAGTAATACTTTAATCAACAAGGTTTTGGAAAGCACAATCTTTAATCCATCTTCAACATTTACAAATGACAGACTTCCTTTACCGATACTCTAACTAGTCACAAAAGCGAACGTTGTATTCATCAATTGCGGGTGAGCGAGTACGTAAATATGCATTCGTAACAAGCGAATAACTTTTTTTATACGTGGTTGAGCCCAATTCGTTCTCGTATCCCAATCTCTATATTCCTTCTGGTGTCAATACAAAATGCTTTGAATTTATAAAAAAACAGCGTCTGGCGAAACAGTAAATCACAGCATCTGCTCCCTTGCTCAAACCGCCCATTCCCTTATCACCTTCGAATTCAACTGCAATCTTGTTACTTTTCCATCAGTTTCTAAATTAACCTCAGCGTATACGTGATAATACATAGTTATTTATTGAAATTATAATGCAGACATTATTACTAATTTTCGTTTTTAGAATTAAATGTAAAACATTATAAAATTATGATACACTATCGTGTCTAACGAGTATACAGTGTAATGTGCAAATAAAATACCCCCCCCCCACACACACACATTGTTTTATAGGTATGAACTATGGACGACAACGAAGGAACAAGAAAGAAAAATACAGGCCTCGTAAATGAAGTTCGTAAGAGTAGTTAAAAGGTGTTCTAAACTTGATCGTATAAAGAATAAGAGTTTACAAGTTCTTATCTTAAATGAAAGACTAAAAGATTATACACAACGGCGGAAAGAACACATAGAAAGAATGTCAGATACAAGACTGGCCAAAAATGTCATGAAGCATAAATCTGTAGTACACATGTGTGTATGGGAGGATTTTTGAAGGCGGAACAGACAGCACCTTGTCTATGCCATGAAGGTGTAACAATTATGACAAAAATTGTTAAAGTTACCAACCAATAGAAGATGAAAAGAAAAATCGAAACAATCCTGGCAACGGACATGCATGAAACGATGTAGGCTTGAGGACTTACAGAAGAGTGCTTAAAACGACGTGGATTGAAAATAAATGAAAGACACTTCATTAAGCATAGACCGATTGCTTTGTGTACGCATGTAGCATGTAAAAATGTATAGGGTTAACAGAAGAAAAATTAATAAAATATATATATTAATACAAATAATATTTCATATTTGTAAAGCAGGAATATATTTTAATGTATTCATATAATGAAATAAAAATACCTTCTCCTTTTAAAAATGTAAAGAAACATTTATTACTAATTTGATTAACAAGAAAAATGTGAGTGAATATATGTAAGTATACGCACACGCACACGCGCGCGCACACACACACACACATGCATAATTTTTTGAAACCTTAGTGTTATTATACTCATTTCACGAA